>VXAD01012627.1:57113-274491 GCA_013399195.1 Dicrurus megarhynchus | reverse complement strand
GTCTGTGTGCCTCAGACAGTCCTTGTGCTCCCAAAAACTCCCCCAAAACCTGCACCGGGCTCATGGTTACTCCGTGTGCCTCCTGCTCTAAGTGCACGTTTCCCGGGGCTGCGGAGCCAGCGAACTCGGGCTGCTTTTGCCTGTCACGCACAAATTGCAACAGTTACTTGTAAATTGATTCAAAGTAACCTATAAAATCTGGTAAGTTTTCCTTTTTAACTTGTAGCAGACTTGAGAGGACTAGAAGAACGCTTGCGGGTGTAAGATTGGGGGTCTGTGCTGAGTATAGTTTATCAGCAGAAGAGGTAGACTGGCAGTTTTGTTGTGTACTGGACTTCATAAACTTGAGTTTTTGAAAGCCAAAGAGGCAAGCCTTCTTAGGTGAGAAGCATCATGTTACATGTTGTGTAAGTTCTGTTTGAGAAAGAGTAAACTGCAGTGCAACCTCTGATCTTTTTTATGGGCATTGTACTGTTCCTTCCTGAAACTGATGGGTTATTGTGCTCATTTGAATAATATTCCCTCATACAGGTTGAGTAATATTTGAGCAGCAGAGTCTTCCTCATGCTCCTTGCTGAGTAGCACTGTGACTCTGTGGCCCCCAGTGCTTATTGGGTCGCTTGAGCTGAGATTTGCTGTGTGTGAGTTTTTGCCAGTCAAATGAAGTGAATCTGCTCACAAAGCAGTCCAACAAACACACGAATTAGCATAAAGTATGTAGCAGGAGTGTGTGATCCAAAGCAGGGCATAATAGGATGTTCCTGTTTTGTTGGTGACAGATATCCCCTTTAAACTGTCTGGTGTAATTTCATCTGAAAACTTTGTCAGGAAGCTTACTTATACTGCCACGTACATTTTCCTGCTGCAGTCCAGTCACCTAGATAAGTAGCAGTCCTTCTCCCCCTTGCTGCCCTCCCTGAGACTTGTCACATAATTGCAACTTGCAAAGCAGAACGTCTTGTTCCGGAATTGGCAAAGGACAGCAGAGGTTTGGAAGAGAGGCTCTGGGAGGAATTGCTGTTGGTGCATTTTATCAGCGTGGTCTTCCCATCTGGAATGCACGGCGCTAGAGGCAAGAGGCATACGTTTGCTTTCTGTACATCAGATGGAGCTGCTCAACCTGTTTCTGATTTGTTATGTAAGAGCACCAACCAGAGAATTCTTATTTTAACTACTTAGACTGTGTTGGTTTCAAGGGAAATGGCAGCAATGCTGAGCACCTTAATTTCTGATGACCAAATTCTTGTGAAGTTAGTTGGGTTTTTTCTCCCTGAATTGCTAAGGTTTCTATTTGCATAAGAGTAAAGTCTTCTGTGAGACTAACCCAATAGGACAGGGAATGAAGAGAACAGCTACTGTTCTCCACAAATTTATTGCAAAAGGCAATAAAGGATAATGTACTGTGCAGTTCTGTGTAGTTTGGTTTCCTGGTTGCAACTGGTCACTCATCTGTGTGCCCTAATTATTTTTGCTAAAAAGGGAGTCCTAAATATTATTTATAAATCCTTTCCACCTTCTTGTGTCCTTGTTTCCTAGCTGTGGGACTTAATAACTTGCCAGTGTTCAATTTTCCAGGAAGGTGAAAGTGTTCAATGAGAACTTGGACAGCTTTGAGACTTTTGTTTAATTTCACTAATAAAACAAAATTTATGTGGAAAAGGAAGGTGAGAAGTAGCATGGAAGTAGATATGGTGTGACATGAGAGGTCTTAATGGTTTTGAGAATGTCCTTCTTGTCCTGTTTTCTCAGAGTCCATTGTCTTCCTTTTTTGATCTGTTTTCCTTCCTGGTCTCTTCTCAGATGTACCTATTTCAGTGACTTTGGGTCTCTGAATTGTGTGTTTGGAGTTTGGAAGGTGTATGCTATCTTTCCCTTAGATGCCCTAAGAAACATGTTTTTAGACACTATGTAGCTGTGAAGACCTGAGGCTCTTTCTTATGTAGCATTTTGATTCCGGTGTGGTGACCTCCTGGTGCCTCTGTCCATAGCAGGCCCATGCAGCCCTGTTGTGTGTGGGCAGCCATCACGAGTACCCATCATCTTGACTGGTGATGGCAAGGAGCAGCAGTTTTTCTGTCTATGGCAGAGTTCTCCACTCCTGACTGACCTATGTTTCAGGGCCAACAGAGCAGCAAAATATTAATTTGTAGGTGTGTCACAGTGCCCTCTGCTGACTTCTGACGTGGTGGACTTGTCCTGACATGTGGGTCCCAAGCAAACTGCCTTCTGATTCAGTTTGAGACTTTGCAATTTGGAATTCATTAACTCTGCTAAAAGAGTTTGGTTAAAGCTTTAAAGAACTAGGGAATGGAGCTAGTAGAGAATTTGACTTCTTAATTGCATGTGAATTGTCTTGAGGAGTCATGCACAGGAAACAGGGAGTGGTTCAAATTCACTGTTCCACATAATAATCTTCAGCAAAACTTTGTTTTAATGAAATCTTTTCCCTTTGCTCTATCAATGCTATTATTCTTAAGCATCTAAACTTGTGAAATGCCTTTTACTAATTGCATGTTGTCTTTATGTCAAGAAGCAGAAGACTTGAAGTAATTAAAACATCTTTTAATTTTCAAATTCTGTGTCAGTTGAGTGCTGTTGTGGTAAGTATAGCTCGTTATTATTTCTAAAACACACTGGCTGTTGCAACACTTTTTGGAATGTTTACTTCAGGGTTTTTCCATTTTTTTCAGTTACAAAACCAACAAGAAGATAAATATTTCATTCAGAGTATCAGAAGAGTGTTCTCAGAGTGGTACATATTGTCATTAGTCCTTAATGGTGGAAATAAAATTTTAAATTTGTGACTGCCCAATTTGTTAACTTCGAATAGAGCTTGTGCCTGACTTTTAGTCTGCTTGGATTGCTCATTCTTCTCATTTGTAAGGTCTGAGCAATTGTGTACACATCAGTTGCTGAGACAGTATTTAATAGTAAACACACGGAGTACTTGTCAGTCACAGCCTGGTATGGATGAGATCAGACCATCCTCTTGTGCCAAGCAAAGATGTGAAGCATCCTAAATACAAAGTAGATGGCCATTTTGTTCTTGCAATCTGTTAAAGCAGACTGTCTGCTGTAATCTGTTAACTTTTTTCCCTCCTCACTTAAAAATGAAAGTTCCTTCATCTGTGTTGCTTTGCAACACACTCTCTCCCTTCATGTTTGAGTACATGGTTTGTTTCCAGTTAAGTTGGTCAGCATCCATGAATGTTGGAAGGGAGAGTTGCAGTGCTGCACAGGAGGATGTAATTGTCTTGGGTACTAGTAGCTTTCTGTTTGCTTGTATTTGTAATTTCTGTCTTCCTCACCCCTGTTTTAGAGCCTTGCAAATACTCCTTGATTCTGATATTAGATTATAACTAAATATGTTAAGTTGGGCAAAGACCGTCTGGGGGACACAGGAGGTGACCTGAAGGCACGTAGTAAGTAGTATTAGTCTCTCTCAGCCTTTGCTGCTTTACGAATTGGAGCTGTTTCTTTAATGGCAGTTTCCAAGGCATTATCTTACTCTACTTTTAATGCTTCTGTTATTGTTTGACATTTCCAGATGTCCAGCTGCCCCTAGAATTACTATGTATCTGAGAATGGGTGGCTGAAGCCAGAGCTTCTGTATTGATTGGATTGTTGTCAGGAATACCCTGGTTTAGCATGTAGGTGATGTTTTATGTAATTGTGTATGCTTTGACTGTTACCTAGATCTTGTCTTGTTCTTGGAATACAATTTTTTTAATTAAAAGCATAAAGTACAAAAATATTTACCCTCTTGTTTGCTAATCAACATGCTGTCAAACATGTCTTGAAGCAATCACAGCTCCTTAGATGGAATTAAGTAACAATAGTACCACATGTTGTGTGGAAGGAATAGCTATAGCTTAATAGCCTAATCTTCAAGTTGGAAGGGACATTTGTGGGAGAGTTTCTTTGACTGTTTGTAGCCTGCTCTCTGGCAGAATGGTTGCAGCTGAAGTATGAAGGATGTTGACTGCTGTTGGATGCTGAATTTCTGCCGGTATTCTTCCAGTTTAAAGGCCTATAAATTGCTGCCGCACCTGTGGGGAAAAGGGAGTTGCTGTCATCGTGTGAGTGAGATGTGCTGCAATGTCTGTCTCATCACAGAACTGGAGTGAATCAGTGACTATGTATCAGTTATCCTTGGCATTTCATGCTATGCTTAAATAGATCTCACTGTCCTTCTGCTGGGAGGGGCCAATCCTGCCCTTCACCCTCTCTTCATTCACTCTCCACAGGATCCAAATGTTACTCTGTGACCACTGTGTAAGTCTGGTTGTTTTGTCAACTAGAATGAAAGTTAGCATTGATAGAAGTTAATCTTTTGTTAGTTGCAATAAGCTGCACCAGCTCACGCTGCTGTTGGGTAGTTGGTAGGTAAGTGCTATGTTGAGAATGAAAGGTTGCAGGACAAAACCAGCATTATTTTAGGCTTTAGCATGTGACCAGACTGGTTAAAGTGTACTCTGAAACTACATTCTTCGCTTTCACATTGCTGCTTATTCTTTCTTCTTGTGAATATAGTTCTAGTAATAACAGTGCAGCTGTTCTAATTAAACAAGGTGTCAGATTTTAAAAAGTGTATTCAGTTTTATGGGTTGAAATCTATAAACATATGCAAGTGTAGGGATTAAGTGTATTGTCCTGTCTGTATTAAAGTTTAAAATCATTTACATAACTGAGCAATGAAATCATCAGAACACTTCTCTCCAATAGCTCAGCTTCTCAGTGAGGCAATCCTAATATGTACAATGAGAAGTTTCTGCTCACTTGTGTGTGACTTGTAACACCTCTGGAGTTAGTACAATGCAAAATGACTGTCTATGACAGCTTGTAAGAAAGAAGTGTCCCTACTGCCTGCCTGGCACACCTTGCCTGAAGTCAACATTTGCTCTGTAGCCTAGCTGCTCTTTTCTCTCCCGTGTTTACAGGATGGTGTAGGCGCAGAGCATGCGTGGTCAGCGTGCCCAGCCTATGGCAGGCGGGTGGACTGGAGCTTGCTCAAAACAGATGGAGCGTGGCTAGAGGCATCCTGTGGAGTCTGACGTTCTTACTTAATGGTCTTGGCATGTGCTCCATTACAGAGCGTGCTGAAACTCACATCTGCGTCCCATGCATTATAGATAAAGAAATACCAAGAACTGCATGATCTGGCACAAAAGGATGTTTCTAATTAAAACAAACAACCTCCACTCTTGTGTGTTTCACAAACCGATGTCTGCTTTGAGTGAGTGCATTGTAGGCTATTGAGCATTTCTGCAGCCTGGATGGAACGGCTTGTCTTTCCTGGGTTTGTACGTAGAGACAGCTCTTGATATGCTTGTGAAAGGCTGAGGAAGATCCTGAGCCAAATTTTGATTAAAAAAAAAGTTGCTTTGGCTCAGTAATTTTAATATTTGATAAGAAATTATCTTAAAAATGTGTGTAAAAACATGTCTGGCGAAGTTCTCTGTTCCATGTGTAAAGAAGCTTTCTCTAAGCTTTTTGGCTCTTTTTATTCTGCTTTTTGAATTCCAAAATTTCAAAACCTGTGGAAGTACTAGGATTTTACAGAAGAAAATATTACAGCTGCCAACAGTAGGATCCCTCTGTTGTCAATCTCACTTTAAGACCTGCTAGACTAGATTGTAACAATTTACTACAGGACAAATGAGATGAGGTGTGTAGATTCTAGGTAGGAAAGGTGATTGCAGGTTTTTTGGTGACCAGTATGACTTCAAGCATGACTGGCCTCAGTGGCACAGAATAGTCTGACAAGATGCTTTTGGATATGAGGGAAATAAAACACCCCACAGAGGCTATCTCTGCATTGAGCTTTTTGTCAGCCACCTGTGTTACTTTGCTGCTCAGTTTATCACTGACAGAATAATAGGGCGTTACTTCTGTTTCTGTTGTGTTTCATAGCAGTCTGCAAGAATCAACACGGAGGTGGGTTTAACTAGATGAATGTTTGCCCTGTGTTTATCATCTTTGGAACATTGCTCATGCATCCCAAAGACAGTTGGAACTTGCATTTGACATTGAAAACTAGGTGCAATTTATTTCAAAAGCCGCAACCTGGCTTTAAGTGCAAGGATTTCCCAAGCAGAATTTTTCCTGATGTGAGAAGCCTGACATAATGCTGTTTTTTTTTTTAATGTTAAAGCTGTTGGAACTTGCAGTGCTCAAAGGGAAAATCAGAAAACAGTTTGTGTTTGTGCCTTCCCACCACTGTCTGGTTTTGTTATTTCCTCCCCCCACCCTGTTTTTTTTGTAACTCATTGATCAAAACTATGGAAAGGAGAGTGAGGAAGATGGTCGCTAGCTTAAAGATATCCTGATTAGTTTTTACAGTACAGTAATGTTGCCTTAACTAATATAAAAACCCCAAATATTAATTACGTGGCTTTGTGCTGTTATTGCTGTTATTACTCACTTTAGTCTGCTAATCTTCCCCCTCCCCCCAGATTAGGATTTTGTTCTAGAACACATAATTTCCTTTATGTCTAAAGGCATGTCTAGGATTACTCAGTTGCAGTGTATTTAGTATTCGGCTGTTTTAGAAGCTGACCTATTCAAAATTTTCAGCAGTGAACAGCTTATGGTTCACTTGGAAGACAATATAACCACAGAAACATAAAATATGTTTTACATGACTGCTTTGGCACTCATTAATTTGCTGTAGTTGCAATGTAAGCAGTGTTGGTTTTACTATTGTACTTATAGAACTTTGAGGGGTAGTTTTTCTTGTCTAGAAGTTACCCTTGAATGGTTGAGACAAAATGGAATTTCCATTTGCGTGAAGAGGATAATGTGAATTGGGCAAATTATCTTTCATTTGCATTTGGAAAATAAAATTTCTGAAAAGGCACACATTTCTTTTGTATCTTATGGTTTCTTAGTCCATTTACATAAAACCAGTCAAACATATTTGTGTTAACAGAATTCTTCTCTTAAAATTTTTTTTTGGTTAATCAGCATAGTGTGCTTTATTTGTTTTTGGGAGCGAAACCTACCCCTCTAACTAATTAATGCATGGGTCTCTAAAGAAAAACCCATAAATAATTTGGGTTCAAAAGGGAGGAAATTAGGATATCTTTTAGCATTGTATTTTTGACAGTAAGGTTAAGTTGCTAATAGAACTGCATGACTAAGGCTGGTAGAGATTCTACTTGTCAGTCTTGACTCAGTGGCTAGCAGAATCTTCACCAGAGTTCTCTAAGTACCAGGCATAATTGAGGAAACACATATGCTTGGGAATGACAAGTCCAGATGCTACCTCAACAGCATCTGCCAAATACAAAGTTCATAGAAACCTTTTCCTGTGTACAATGAAGGGGTTTGTTTTTTTGAATGCTCTAAGGTGCTTCGGAAGTACATTTCTGGGTTATAAGATTAACAGAATTGTTTGAAAATCAAGGACCTTAAGGCAAAAAATTAAAATGTCGGTGACTTTGGATGATTAAAAGCAAAACCACCAGCTGTCTGGGGTAGAGATAAGACATGATTGCTCTTACTTCAAGAGTTGGTGTTATGTGGTTCCACTCACCACTTTGCTCAGATTGTGGCATTTTTGTAGCATTTTTTTGTGAGAGGCAAGACACCGAGGCTGGTCTGTGATGACACCCTTGGGTGCAAGAATGTGTAATGATTAAGTAGGACCTTTCTGAGCCTTTGGGTTATGAACTTCACTTTTCTCTCTGGAGGCACCCAGACAGATTCATATTCCATGCAATGTGACCTACAGAAGTTGGACACTTTTTTTTTTTTAAATGCAACCCATATGAATGTGTGGTTACATGCAGTGTGGTTTGCCTTATACTAGCAGACAGCTCAAAAATAAAATGTGGTTTCCCTTGGAATAAGCAGAAGCAATTTTTAGTTGGGACCACCCCTATTTTAAATGTTGGTTTCCTATAGCCAGTTATTTTGATGTTGATTAATACTCCAAAAATATAGAAGATACTCTTTGAGCAGCAAGGAATGACTGTGGATTTTAACTTGAGAAATTTGCTCAAGTCTCTAGCAGACTTGATGTAGGGTGAAAACCAAAGTTGAAAATGTAAGAATCCAAGAGGAAATCCATTTTTTGACTGTGGCATTTGGAGGTGTTAGAGGGAATGAGCCTAGGCTGTAAGTGATGGCCAAGCCTGGAAGGGCAACTCCAGTGCAGTAGCTAGCTTTGAAACCACTTGTCAAAGCTGGGTAAGATTTGAAAAACAGTTGAGAATTGGCATGACTTCAGAGTCTTGAGAGAATATAAACTGGGTTTCCTCTAGTACTGAAAATAATATTACAGTACTGGATTCTTGAACCTGCAGTTCAAATGTTGGGTACATCAGGACACTTTGTCCTTAGGCAGCTGCTGAGACAATAGAGGAAATATGCTTGAACACTTTAATGCAGAGAATTTCTCCCTGTCTCTTGCAGTTGAGACTTGGATGTCTATAGTCTGTGTTTATATATGGGCTTCCCATTGTGACTTCTATAGTTTGATTGAAGGTAATATAACTCAGGGTAAATATGCCCAAATTAATAAATAAAAATCTGGCCTTGGGTCCTTTCAGACAACCAATTTTTTTTTCCTGCCCCCCCTACAGCCAGTGAAAGAGATTACTGCCACTTAAAACACTGAGTTATCTTGCCTTGGGATTTGCATACATTAAATGAGTGAGGCTGCTTTAAACATTAAGTACAGTTGCTGTAATGAGAATGTATTCTGTTGGGCTTTTTTGGCTTTTATTCTAGGGATGTGGCATTCATGTATTTTTGGCGGAGTTTGTTCTAGTTTTCTATCACCTGCAGAACTTCTGTCACTTAATTAGCATTGCTGCTCTTCAGCTATGCTGCATTACTGCTTCTGTTCCAATTTTGTGCTGGATGAAATATCATCTTTGTATGCAAATCTGATTGTTACCTGGTCATTTCACCAGGACTGGGATCTCTGAGATTTCCAGGAGCTGAAGCTTTAAGACTGTTAAATATATTTAAAAATGTGCAGGACTTGTCAGTACTGAGTACTTTGCTTTTTTTTTCCTTACGCTGGCTTTGGCTCTCCAAACATCCATCTAACTTTTCTTGTTTCAAAACCTACTGTGGCACAGAGCAGAGAAACCTTTGGGAAGAAGCAGCTGCTGACTTGACATGAGTTAGCTGAAGTTACTGTAATGAACAATTTTCCATTATACCAGTTAGATTGCAATGGAAGGTGTTTTAAGGTGTCTTCTGGATTCTTCTTAAGTATCTTTGATATAAAGGACGTCATATTCTTACACAGAAAGAAAGACTTAAAAATTCGTAGAAGCTTCCAACACAATTTTGAAGGCACTAAGCACAAAGCTCAGTAAGTAGTATAAATAAGAGAGCTGGTAGTTTTTTACTTGAATTTGTGGAAGCCAAGGAACTAACAAGTGCATATGTGACTTTAAACCTCATAACAAAATGAAACACCTCATTCTAGATCTGTAATGTTCCTGTTAATCTTGTTCAGCACATCATCTGCATTAAATTAGCCATGTCTTCTAGGAGCTCTCAGAAGTATCCTAAATGGAGAGGATCATGTTGCTCATGAAAACTGCATGTATAGGTTGTGGTAACTCCAAGAGTAGTAAGTGTAAAGAACTTTTTCCAAAGCAAGGAAGCTCATAAGTGTGTTTCTCTGTCATCTGTCAATTACCTTTATTATGTAAACTCTTTGTGACAGTTTCTTTGAACATGCATGTAGGTATCAGCTTTCATCTTTAAACTTAAAAAAATTGTGGTCTTAATTGTATTTTGCTCACCTGCTTTATGAAATAAGCTTATTCATGCATATACTAAATGAAAATAGAAAATATCTACTGAAAACTAGGTTTGGTTTGATGTTTTTTTAAAAATGAAAAATAGCAAATTAGTCAATTTGTTTCCTCTGACATCTTTAATCCAGCTGTCAGTGCTTGCTGATCATTAGAAGAAAAGCACAGTTCAGTACGAGGACACATCTTTTTCTTTGAACCAAGTCATGTACAAGGCTGTCTTAAGAACTGTCTGAGAAGTACCTGCAGTTGTTCCTAGTTGTTGGCTAGTTCTCAATGTTCAGTTGTGCTCCTGCCTGATACCACAGCTGGCTGATGTGGGGCCACAAATGCTTTGCTTCCAGCGATAACCATCATAGCAACAGAGAAATCAGAGATGATTTCAGGTATTTGAAGGAAAAGAACTTACTTGAGATTTAAGTGTCAGCAGCTTTGAAAATGAATACTTCTCCAGCAGGGATGAAATTTGCTATTGAGTTTGAGGTAAGAGCTGGGGGAAGATTTAAGTTCTCTAATAAGTGTTGTTCTGTGTTGAAGGCATTCCATGTTTGCTCTTTATCACGAGGAAGTGTTACAGATGATCTGGTTCCAGTCCCTCGGTGTGAGTGCTTGGAAGGTGTGAGCTCACCTGACTGCCCTGCACATGTGGTGAGCTCTGTAGGACTGTAAACAGGAAGGAGTACGGGGATGGGCAGGACGCTATTACAGCAGGAGTCAAACATGTATCGTAAAAGCAAGAGGTGAATAGGTAGTCATGCAGAGAAGTGACTAAGAGTTTTATAACAATTTCTATTTGCCTTCCAGTACTAGCTTTTTGGAATTTTCTGTACAACTGGGTTTGTTGGGCCTTTTGACTATGTTTTTAACAGGATTTGTTGGCTGGTGGGGTTTTCGATTTTTTTGTTTTGTTTTTTAATGACGTGGTGATGGTATCTGCAGACTTATGCCCTTCTGTTAAAGTATGCCTAGGCTATCCAGCAGCACAAGAAAAATTGCTCAGTTGTGGACACAAGTTTTGGGCACTGTCTCCAGGCACAGGCATAGATTCTTTGAGTTAGAATGATATGCAAATAGCTTCTCCCCAAGTACTTCTGCACTGTATGGGATCTATATGTGAACAGGAGGTGAGTGGATTCACAGGTTTTGTGTACCAGTAATGCCCTGTCAACTCATGAGAAGAGTGACTGGGGAAAAGTGTGTTAGAGCCCTGATGTAGCTTGACATGTAGAAGAATTTCCAGGCTGACTCATTAGAGGTAGCCTGGACTTTGCTTTGGGAGTTGTTTTTCAGGAGTCCCTTGTTCCAGACTGCCACAGGCCCCTGAGAGAGGGCTCTTAGAGCCCATAAGTACATCGGCACTTGCACACAGCTTCCAGTGCAGAACATCCCTTACAGAAGAGAAATTTTTCTAATTTTTTTATTGTTGTGCTCTTTTTAGACTTCTTTCAAGGTTCAGGCAGGGATATCTCCATGTTGAGACAACTTGAAGAGTTATCTGGAAACAGATTCCCTAATTTGAGGTAGATCAATAATTAGTCCATAAACACAAGTGGATAGGATACTCATAACGTAGCCTGGAGGTCTGCATTGGAAGAAAGGCTTAATTGTCTCCTATCAGGCTACTTGCAATTATTATACTTGCAACCCATTAAATAAATGTTCCTGGCATAGAAAAGTTCCATGTTTTAGAGGAATCAGTGGGGATGTCACTTTTCCTCTTAAAATTCTAAGGTGGTTTCTGACTGTTTGAGTAATTGCATTAGTATTGGTTATGCCGTGCTTCGGAAGAATCTGGCAGTTTCTTTGGAGAATTCCAGCTTTCTAAGTTGGAAAGTTAATAGCTGCCTTGCTCTGTTCAAGAATGTGCTTTATTCAGATCTGTCAGTGCTTCTGGGTATATTCTTTAACTGTTAAGACATTTTTTTCTCTGGCTTTTGGGGATATTCTTGTCATAAGAATGCTATGAAAATTTTAACAGACCTGTTTCTGATTGCATTCCTGCATTTTGGCAACTGTAATCTGCTAAAGGAGTTGCTGAACTTTAAGTTTGCTACTGTTAGCAGAGAGGTTCTTTTAATAGGATTTACAGGATTTTCCTTGCTCCTTGCCCAAGGCAGGGGGGTTGGAAGAAAAAATAGGATACAATTTCATGTGGGGTTCAGGAGCTGATCCTCATACTCCCCTGTCCCTGTAACAGACTAGCGTTTTGGTCAAAGCGTAGTTTTTGTAATTACTAGAATATGTAGTCTTTTACTGTAAATTGTGTGGTTAGTATTGTGTTATCTGAATAGCAAAATGGAGCTGAATTCTGTCAGGTGCTGGATGGAAGGACTTTGTTTAGTGTAGTGCTTTTCAAAAACATTCAGGACAAAAATGCTAGGGTGAGCTTTTGTTTGTCTGGACATGTGAAAACGCAGCTGGTAGCTGGCTTAGTCTAGAAATTACTACCCGGCTGTAACACTCAGGGGGAGGGGTCAAGCATGACTTGAGGGTCTTGCTTTTTTGGCAGTGTATTGGGTTTGTGTGTCAAGGTTTTAGTCTTACTTCTCATTATCCTACTCTGGTTTGATTGGAAATAGATTACCAATCAAATTACCCAAGCCGAGTTGGTAATTGCCCTTGACAGTAACTGGTGAGTGATCTCTGTCCTTATCTCTCCCCACGGGCTTTGAGCTTTTTGTTGTATTTCCTCTCCCCTGCCCAGATGAGGAGGGGAGTGATAGAGTGGCTTTGGTGGGCACCTGTTGTCCAGCCTGGGTCAACCCACCACATGCAGGGTTTTTGGCTTTTTTCCCCTGAATAGGATTCTTCCAGATACTCCTTATGCCTTATTTTGAGCTTGAGGGTACCACAGAGGTGCATAGCAGCTAGAGCTTACTCCATAACTGTAGCCTTAACACTTGGTAGCCAAAAAAAGGAGAAAAAAATCCAAACTGCTGATCTTTGGGAGTGGCTTGGAAGTGTATAGGCAGTAGACAGTCTAAACAAAAATGCTTCTGCTTTTGCAGTGTGTGCTGACTGAAATCCCAGTGGATACATTGTTAAGGCATATGGCTCTATTTGCCTTTTTTTGCAGCCAAGAACAGCCAGCCAAAGATACAAGCATTGTTCTTTAGATTTTATTCTGCTATTTAGTTTTCATTAGCAAACTTCCCTTCAAATGAAATCTTGCTTAGGCTAAACTTGCTAACCATATGTGGAATAGTAATTATAGTTCATTTAGAAGTAAAATGGTATTACCACCACCAGACCTAGTTTCTGCATAGATACTACAGGGTTGTCTACGTTACTTCTGGTATTTCCATGTTGTCTGACCAGCTCTTAGAAAAACCTTGTGTGTGTTTGAGACAGGGATGGAAGCTGCTCCTAACGTAACTGGGAAAGACTTAGTATTGACAAGGGGAACTGGGCATTGTCAGCAAAGCAAGGCATCATATCAGGCCTTTATATTCAGTTCCATGGTTTTGTGGAGGATTCTTTTATTGTCCAGCCTGCCACTCAAGGGTGTAGGTACATATTCCTACTGTAGATGCACACAGTGTCTGGCTCTGTATCAGTCTGTGGAGATCTTCAGCCTTTAAGTGAGTGGACAAATGGGTGTCATCTCTGTTACAAAATTTTTTAAGGAGAGGGAATTTAGCAAATGGCATTTTCTCCAAAGTATCTCATACTCAAAGAGCTTCCTGGATTGCTTTAACTGTGAGGTAAGGGACACAGAGTGTTTACTTTTTTGCATTTCAGAGGAACAAAAGAAAAAAGCGCCAAACACTAGTCCATGCTTTGGGCAATACTTTGGCAATGTGAACAGACTGAACCTTTAAATGCACTGTTGTTAATGTTAATAGCTTAGTGTTTGGGGAGTCTGGATTCAAGAAGTACTTTTGAGTGACGAAGTTGCTTTTATTTGTGTCTTGATTTCTTTCGCTTTTAATATATTTTTTAAACTGTGGCTGTAGAGTTGTTTACTATCCAGGTCAAATATGCTCAGTGCCAGAGCGATGTGTGTACAGGTGACTGATCTTTCAGTTATCAGTCAGATGCAAATTGAGTTGCTTTACTTCATAAATGAGCCTTTCAAACAATTATTCACTTTAAAGCTATTAAAACTGTAAGACCATTGATTATCTGATAATACAGGCAGTAGGTTGAGGTTTTTTAAAATACAGCTATATGGATACACAAATATGTTGTTTTATCCAGATTTAAAGGCTCTTTGGTACTTTTTTCTTTGTGTTTTTATTTTTATCTCCCAGTATATTTGAGAAATGTTGCTCTTTACATGAGCAAAATGTTTGTAGAGGAGGTGGCTGTACCAAAAATGGAATGCTACAGTAGATGCTGAGTCCAGCTGAAAACCTGAAATAGCTGGGCTTACAACTGGCAGTGAAATTACATTGGTAAGCAGGATTATCCATATATCTACTAGTAATATAAAGTAAATGATGTCACACTCGGCTGAAATCTGTTTCCATCTGTGGGAACTGCCTTTATTTTTGTCTGCTGCATTCGTGCAGTGTGCTGATATCCACTGTGAAATACAAACCGCACTTTT
The DNA here is from genome assembly GCA_013399195.1 of Dicrurus megarhynchus. Taxonomy (NCBI): domain Eukaryota; kingdom Metazoa; phylum Chordata; class Aves; order Passeriformes; family Dicruridae; genus Dicrurus; species Dicrurus megarhynchus. Next base: position 260,157 of record VXAD01012627.1, on the reverse strand, counting down.
AAAAAAACACTTGAGCTTTTAAATTTGAAAAGTCATAGAATAATTGGGAACATCCCTTAAGTAGTTGTACAGTTACTGTAGACATACCAGAGGATGGATGTGCTCATAATGTGTAGAAGTAGGTGTTGCTGACAGCTTTGAGCGTTTTGGAGGTGCAGATCCAAAGAGGAAAAGGACTAGAACATGTGGGGCTTTTGTAGCCATCTGTGTGCCCAGGCTCTCTGCTGCTCCTGTTCTAGGTGTTTCTGCCTCAGTCAGCTGCAGTGTTGTCTCTTTTGCCAGCATACCGACCTATCATGCATAGATTGGGGGTAAAGGTAAATTTGCTGGCCTTCAGCTACACTCACTGTTGATAAGCTGGCTTTTGTATTGTAAAATTGCCTGGTAGCTGTAACTAAGGTTAGAGGATTTTGCCTGTGTGGAGAAGGTAGAGGTGCCAGAGTTGGCAGCAGCATCATGCCACACTTTCGATGTCAGCTCTGGCTGTAAGGAGATAAAAACCTCACAGTACTGGTTCCTATTATTACTGACTAAATATGCTGATGTTTTGTTTTAATCCTATCTACCCACTTCTAGTGAACAAACAAAAGTTTTTCTAACACTTCTATTTTACAGCAGTATTGACCACTAATAACTAATTATGTAGTGGGGTATATATAATATAATAACAACATTATAGAATAATATAATAATAATATATTGTGGTGTTAACCTCTCTCCACTCTGTAGTTTTAAAGTGATTTCTAGAAAAACTCTTTAAAAGAAAAAATGGTTACTAAAATAGGTATTTTTTCTAACTCCTGATTTGACTAGTATTGAATAACTCAAAGATTTTTCTAAATGGGAAAAAATTAGCTACCTTTATTGTGTTTGTCTTGTGCTCATTTAACTTGAGGTCATCTTTAGCTTTATGATTGTCTTACTGTTGCTGTAATAAGCTTTCTGCTTGAAGATCAGTTGTTTCTGAAGGAGTGTTCTCAAAATTCTGTTTTGTCCCAGTTCATGCTTATAGCAGTTTGAGGATGGTATGTTCAGAGGATAAATTGCTGTTTAAATTTAAAAATATGTTGGTTTTTTTTCTTTATAGAAGTGATGCTGCTTGACAGTAGAGTGGAAAAGTGTAGCCGAAAAATCTGTAAAGTAAAAGACTCAAGCTGTTTCCCTTTCATATGCTTAATTGCATGACACTTACATGACCAGACTTCTAATAGTTATTTAAATAACTTTGGAGTGGTATTTTTAGAATTAGGGAGAGGTGCATAGATGACCAGTAACTGTTGGCATATAATTTTGCATGTCAGGTGGTGGTGGTTGTAGTGTTCAGGAACCTGTTCTGTATCTTCTCTTTGAATGAATAATTTCCACCCTTATAAAATCTGTCTTATGGGTTTAAAGGATTAACAAGGCTTTTCTTATCTCTGATACTTAATGGTTATAATTTCAGCCAGAACAAGGGAAGGTGAGAGACATTAGAGCTGGTATGTTACTGAACAGGGTTTTCCACAGGGACAAAAATCAAAGGAAGAGCTGTTATCTATAGAATTTCAACAAAATGAAAGGTGTTTGGTCTCCTATTCCTTCTGTTTCTGGTTCTCAGGTTATTTGGGTGAAGTGAGATTTTTAACTTGTGTTGTCAGGCTTTTCTCATAACTGGGAATAAAACCATTCAAGGTGGTTTTTTTACTGTTGCTTTTCTTGGCCTCAGGATAAAAGGTCTGTGGATTGCAGCGGAGCTGTATTTGGATAGGCTTCTACAGCTTAGTATGTTGAGCTGGAGGTCAGGTAGTCTAGACTCTGTCAAAAGGCCTTTCAATGTCTGAAATGTAGGTAAGCTTTGCCCCGCTGGAGTAGCAGCTTGCCTATCCATATTAAAGAGCTCCAGTTACCTCCAGTGTAGCATGAACTGTGGAGTCCTGAACACCTAGATCCCGGTGTGAAAGTGCCACTATGGTGTACCTGTTACGCTTTTCCATATCAGTACTGGTTTGAGTGATCTGCAATGACCATCCCTGCCCACTCCAGAGGGATCTGATTTTGTGGAGACCTGCTTGAAGTGCCCTTTGGCTCCTCAGTACTATCAGCTGTTAACAACTCTGTTGGATGAGTAAGGGTCCAATGCATGCCAGGATTGCACATGAAGCCCAGAAGCTTTGTTCACATCTTGTTTTGTGGAAGAGCTATACATGATTAACTAGCTTTGACTCTTAACTTATAATCAAGTAGTAACTTTTTAATTGTTCTGTATTAAAACCCATTATTTATCTTAGAGCCACCTTTGCTGTTTAAGAAAATACAGGCATCAGTGTTTGAGGATTTTCTTTGAGTTTTGTAATTTTTAAATTAAGAGGAAATTATGTATAAAAGAAGATGGCGATGTCGATGTGAGATTTATATATTTGATTGTGCCCAACTTTGGGCTTCTTAGTACAAGAAGGATGTTAATTTATTTGAAAAAGTTCAGCGCAGGCCATCAAGGTGATCACAGCACATGACTTGTGACGAGTGCCTGAATGAACTGGGCTCATTCAGCCATAAAAGAAAAGACTTTGAGGAGAGTTGGTAGCAATCTCATGTAACTTTCTGGTGGTTATGAGAGCCAGGCCCCTTCTCTTGCTCTGCTACTCAGTCAAGAGAGACAATAGTCATAAACTTTTGGTTCTGACTGACTATAACTAAACCTTTGCACTAAGAGGTTCATTGAGCATTGGAACAGATTGCCCAGAGAGGCTGTGGAATCTCTTCAAAAGCCTCCAGGACCTATCTGACTGGCTGAAACATTAAGAATGGTCCAAATCTGATGTTGACTTTAAGCAGGAGGTTGGACTAGAGGACTTCACAAGACCCTTCCAAACAGGAAGGGTTCTGCAATTATGCTTCCATAATTTTATCAACCTCTCTCTGACTTGAAGCATTTACAGCTTAACTTTAGAACCTTTGCCAGTATCCCCCTGCAGGACGCTTCCTTCCAGGGATAACTGTGTGCACTAAGGGTGGAGAAACATTCTCTGTATGGTGTCTGATGTCAAAGAAAGTATTTCATTTTTGCTGTTAGAAATTCAATTTTTCCCCCACTTATGTACTGTATGTTAACTGTTGGGGATGACTTTAGTACTCTAAATTGGCTTCCTACCAAGCAGAAGACTCCATTTCTAAATGTTGCTCTTGCAGAGTTCTAGGAAAAGGAGATGAAATTTTGTAAGTCACAGTATTGTCTTAAAATTCTTTTGGAAATAATCTGGTAATCTGATAAAAGTAGACGATTGTGATTAACTACTGATAGTTTCAGAGGCTCTTCAAGTGTGACAGCACTGCCATCGTGGAAACAAACTTCTGGTGTGGACAGGCTGCAGGACTGGTTCTACTTGTAAATGAACCAGAACAGCAACTGGTTTTACATTATCTATTTGAAGCAGCCTTATGAAACAGTTTGTTGTCTTTAGGGCATACACCCTTTTCTGTTCATGTTGTTCTAGTTTTGCCTATCATGAAACTTCCTCCAAGGAACACAAAACACTGATTTTTTTTTTTTTGTTTGTTTTTTAATGCTAGAGAACAGGAGTTTTTTATATTAAGTTGGCTGCATTGTTGTAATGATGTGTTGTCACTGTTTTGTCATATGCAGTGTAACAGATCCTGAAGGCTCTTTCTTTTCCAACAGGCTGGTGTTTGGGATGCTGTATCCTGCGTATTACTCGTACAAAGCTGTGAAGACAAAAAATGTGAAAGAATATGTAAGTCTTATTCTTTTAATTGTTTTATTACTTGCCTCTGCTGACACAGATCTATGACATTTTCATTATATAATAAATCATATGAAAGCTTTGACTGTCTTACTGTTAGATACAACACTTGTGTGAACCTAGTGGTAATCCCATGATTTTGTTTGGAGGGCTAAAGTTAAGGTATCTCAGACTTTTCATAGTTTTATGCTGAAACATCTTCAATACGATATGCTGTATATAGATTTTTTTTAAGAGTATTTTTAACATAAACCTTAAAGTCTTGGATCCATTTCAGCAAAGTACAAGAAATAATGCACATTTGGGCAGCGGGTAGAATGAAAGTTTCCTAATTCTGCCAGCACCTCAAGTATAAGCACTGACAAACTGATTCTCACTAGAAGAGCAGCAGCAGCTTAATGTCATTGAATGGAACTCAACAGGGGACTCAAAAATCTACTAAGAAAAGGGTAGTTCTTGTTAATCTGTTGGTTCTCAAAGAGGAGAAAAAATGTACCCGGGAAGGAAAAGATTTGGTTAAGGTGATGTGGAGAAAAGAAGCAGAACAGACAGAAGAGAAAGATGGAGAAAAACACAACTATAGTTACTGCAGTTTTGAGTTAAAGCTATAAAATTATTTACTTGTCAGTGTGAGCAATGATGATAATTACAAGAATGTTACCCAGTTGCAGTCACAAGGAGCTTTAGTCACTGAGCTACTTCCCTGTTTTAAGAGACAGCCTGACTTGATTTCAGTAACTAACCTGTCCTGAATCTTGTCCTTTACTTGGCTGCCTGACTCAGGGTGGGGTCAGGGCCATCAGTTACTCTAACTCAGCAGCCATAGCTGTGACCTGAGGCTGTTGTCTGATGTGTGATGTCTCCACTTTGTACTTGCTTGTAGTTGTAGAATGTGGTAGCTGTTGTTTCCTCCCCTTGAATGTCTTAATTCAGTCTGATCACTCTATCAAGGCCCCAAAGTGGACATCGTTATTTGTACTACTTCTGATTTCTATGTACAAGCTGATTAGAGCTTATTTCTGAGATAGAGCTGGTGCCTGCCAGAGCTTAGCCCATGGGAGAAAAAAATCATCAAAACTAAGAGGAGAATTTTCTCTGTCTCATGCTCATATTACTCTGTCAGGAAAGTCTATAATGCAAGGAATTTATAGTCTACTTTTCCTCCCTGCTCCTTCAAAAGGGATCCACAGGCTAAGTAGGGGATAGCAGTTTCCAACTGAAATAAAGGAAATCGCTTTGAGGTTACCATTGCCTCTTGCACTATGTTTTCTAGAAAAAGAGAAGTAATATTTTAGAATGCTGGGATACTTTGGTCACCTCAGTTGTCCAGTTAGCTATGACTTAGCTCTCTTTCTTGGGCATCCTTACACAGGACCCCTGCTAGTAGGGCCTGGAATTATATTTTTCCAGCTCTTTAATGTGAACCTGTGGCCTTTGAGCAGTCCCAGAACTTGCAGTCACATGCAAAATATTCATGGGGCCAAGATGAATAAGACCCATCACAGTGACTTTTTCATTAGCAGGGAATGACAGTGAATCATCAGTGAATTACCTCTCCATTGCTGGTTGGGTTGACTGTCCAGATAGGTCTTAGGGATGATCCATGGCTGTCACTTTCCCAGCTGGATCATTTTCTTTCACAGTAAAGGATTTAGATTTAAATGCAGCTTTCCAAATGGCACAGGTCTGCCCAAGCACAACTTCCTTTCCAGGGTTTTATGTGGCTCTGGAGTCATCTGTTCGTTGCTGAATTGATAAGAGCTTTGTAACAGTAAAATATTTTACTCAACCACTGCTTCCACCACTAAAAACCAACCAAACAAAAGAACAAACATCTTGACTTGTTGTGTAGGTCATGATGCAGCAAATTGTTCCAAGATTATTTCTGGGGGAAAAAAAGTGTTGTGCTGATTATGGTAATTTAAAAGACTTATGGACTTCAATGCTAAAAATTACAATCTGTGCCTTTGAGGAGATTTATTTGTTCTTGTAATTACCCTGGTTTAATGGAGTCAACTGAGATATTTGAGAAGTTTTTTCACTGTACGGCACCAAAGTGCTTGAAATAAGCATCTGAAATGTAGCTTAGAAGTCTGAACAGACCAGCCTTTTCAAATCCTAGCTTCAAAATCTTGACTTGAAAGAATGTGCTTCAGCCAGAGCCAACAAAGATGAGCTTAACACTCGGATGCTGAAAAAAACCCCCTCAACAAAACAAATCTGTAATCACTCTTCTAACATGAAAACTAAAATTCAATTGAAGCTTCTGTTATTTAAAGTAGATGATAGTGTTTGGAGTAGTGCAAAATCTGACCTTCAATTTTTCATGCCCTTCATTCTTTTTTCTGGTATGAAAACCCCTCTAAGTCACTCAGGTTCATTTGTTAAGGATACTTGTGGTACCTACTGCATTAGTTGTACTAGAATATGATTTGTGTTTTATAGAATCTTTGCCCAGACCTCAGCAGGACTCCTGGAAGATCTCATGTGCCCTTCTGCAGGGCTTTTTTTTGTTTACTAGCAGCCCAGGAGAACACTTCCACTGTTGTTCTTAATTGGGTAAATAGATGTTGATTAAAGAAAGAATAGCCTGGATAAATTATATTGGGGAAAAATAGTCCTGCATGGCATCTTAAAAATTGCATTGCATTATGCTTAAGTTGATGGGCAAGGTTCAATTTAATTTTATTGTCATTCAGGTGTTGACTCTGGTTCATGGAAGGGTCACCAGTCTAAATATCACATGGCTTGTCAGCAATGACTTCAGCTGTTGTGTACGTTTGTCTTAGTTTATTCAACCCTGAAATATCTAAATCCTCTGAGAGACTGAAGTGAAGAATGTTATCACATGACTGAGTTTCTTTTCAAACTGAAACACAGAGAAGCATTTAAGATAAATGGGTCTCAGGTTCTGACAGAGGAAGTGGTTTTAAACTATAATGCACATCCATGAAGTAGGCAGCAGTGTATCATTAGGTTTTGAGTAGTTATTTAAGTCCACTTCAAAAAAGATTGTTTTAGAAGTGAAGATTAAATCTGAGCCACATCCTCTGTGGGAAGGTATATATATATTCTTCCCTTTGAAAGAGAGTACCATGAATTTAGCTCAAACTAGCCTCTAACAATTGTGGTGGTTTTGTTTTATTCTTTGGTGGTTTGTTTTTTTGGGGTTGTTTGTTTGTTTTAAATGGTTTTGTGTTGTTGCAGGTGGTTTTTTTTGTTGTTGTTGTTGGGGTTTTTTTTGTTTTTTTGGGTTTTTTTTCCCCTAGCATAGATACCATTGGAATTTAAAGAACATGTGGATGTTCAGTTTGTATAAATAACCAGTGGTGGTTTTGCAGTGGTGGTTTCCATTTTGGAAATTCATTGCATTTGGCAGCTGATATCTTAGGGAAGACAAGTGCGTGGAACTATTTCTGTAGTATTTATTCTGAAAGATGTAATCAGCTTGGGCAACAAAATTTGAACAAATGCTGAAGAAAAATGAGTGATTCCATTAACTTATAAAACAAATGATACTACTGTAAGAGCATTGTCTGATTTCATAGCAATTATATATAGTGTAAACCTTAAACAAAAAAAGTATATACTTGTAAACCCCTGAAGCATTAACCTGTGAGCTTTTTTATTAACAAGAATTTTGTAGTTCTAGGCATATAAACAGAATTAAAATCTCCTTGAAAATGCTTTTTTTGTTGCCTTGCCTCAGTGTTAATACCATACCATTAATCACACACATGGAACTTAATGGCAATGTAAAGCTGAATAACACATACTGTGAAATGAAAGCAAGGGCTGCTTCACTAATGCTGATTTTCAAGTGTGTGGTATGAACATTTGGCTGAGTGTGGAAGAGAATGAAATAGCCTTTAGTGTTATGGTGGGAGTTGCTCTTCATACTTAGAATAATCTACCAACTCTTTGCACTGTTTATTTTTTCATATCACTAAAGCTTTGTAGAGACAGAATGGAATCTGTGAAACCAGCCTAGGTGAGGTTGTGACCCTGGTGACCCAGGATTTCACGTAGCTTGTTGCAGCTGCCACCAGTTCTACTTATGAACAGAATTCTTTCAGGATCTTCACGTCATTTCACCTGAACCTAGTTTATGAAGACTGAGATACTGCTGAATGTCTTGCTTTGACAACTCCAAACACTATACATTCTACACTTTGTATTATGTGTAAAGGTGAAATCAAAACTCTTACTGAAGATGGTGTTTTAATTTTCAGGTTCGCTGGATGATGTATTGGATTGTGTTTGCTCTTTACACAGTTACTGAAACGATAACTGACCTAACAGTCTCTTGGTAAGAGCTTGCTTTTTATGAACTCTAGAGGAAACTATACTTGTTTTGATTTGTAATGATTTCTTTTGTATAAAGAAGTTGTGCTCATTGATAGCCCTTTTTACAGGAAAATATCTTGGTGCATGGATGAACAGCATCTGTTCTCAAGTTTGCTGTACACTGCACTTGAAATAGGGACTATAACATTTCCAGCTTCACTGTAGTTTTGGAGTAGGGGAATGGAACTCTTAAAAGGATGGCCTAGAATTTCTCTGTGCAGGAATGTATAATGCAAAGCAAGTATATTGACTGTTTTCATTTCTTCAATGACAGTAGTCCATAAATCCATAACTCATTTAATTTTTGTCTAATGTAACTTCTTGTATTTGAAGAATCTTATATGCTAATACAATTGTGGTTTTTGAAATGATCTCTTCATAATGATTATTGTGCATTTTCTTACTGCAATTGTTGATTTTGTGCAACCTTTAACTTGTCTGTAGGTTTCCACTGTACTATGAACTGAAGATAGCTTTTGTTATCTGGCTCCTTTCCCCGTATACTAGAGGGGCAAGTTTAATCTACAGAAAATTCCTCCACCCACTGCTTTCTTCTAAAGAAAGGGTAAGAAATAACTTCTCAGATTTTTAATGTCTAATATGGAAACACCGTATGCCAAAATAAAAGCTGTTGCTAGATACGCTATAAAAGCAGAGCAGTGTGTTACTGGCTTGCCAGGCAGCATGAATTTGGACTGGCAGAGGCAAGGGCATATGACTGTCCCTGTCTATGCCTCTGTGTAACTTGCCTGAGCAGACAAGGTCCTGCTTCCTATTGACACGAGATCTTGGTGTTCCCTGCTCATCCCTGTTCTTGATGCACTCTGAGGAGCCCAGTTGAGTGGAAGTGATGCAGCTTGACTTTCTACTGCAAGCACATGTACAGTACTCTCTGTGCAGAAGTATGAACACAGCTTTACTAAAAGCTATTCATGTTAACCGTTTTTTTCTAGCATAAACTAGTAATAGCACGGCTCAGGATGATTGACATCGATGACTTTTTTTGGTTTGCAAACTGACAAGATAAGAGGAGAGACTTGTTACTGAGTTTTAAGGGTAGACTAGTCTGCAACAGTAAATACCCAAACATAAAAATAGCTAGAGGATGGTTAGCTTTAGTCCAAGTATGACAGGGACACAGTTCTGCTTAGCTCTTTTCCAGCATCCTTTTTGGATGTGTGCAAAGAGCAATTAGGAAAGGTGTGAAGACAAGCACTGAGAAACCTCACACTACAGAAAATAGCATTCCTAAAGGTCAGTGCCAGGCTTGGCCTTTATTAAGCAAAGCAGGTGGCTGACAAGATTGCCACTGACAGAAACAGTAAGGTCGTCTTGACCTTCTGAAGGCTGAGCTATAAACAATTTGCCACTTTGTAAGCTAAAGGGATACTTCCCTGTAGTCTGTGAGCTGTTAGGAAGTACTTTGCAGACTTTATCTTCAACTCCAGGCATTTACCAGAGCTGGAGATAAATGTCATGACTGTATTGTCCTTGGTACTTAACTACGTCAAAGCTGTGGCTTCAGAAGTTCTTTGTAAGGCAGCCCTACCTTTCAAGGGAGCTCATTGACTTCATGTTTGATGATGCTATTTCTAGAAATGCATATTATTCCTTGCAAAACTTCTGTCCAGTAAGTTACGCTTATTCTCTGTAAGGAATTTGTTGCAATCTTTCTGAGCTGTACAAAAGTGCTCTATCTTCTTATCTTTATCTTTTTGTTTTACCACATATAATCCTTTTCTTAAGTGAGAGTTGTAATGAATGAAACGTCTGTACACAAAACCAGTAACTATCCTATTAAATATTTTCTTAAATATTTCTTCTGTCTTCCTTTATTGATGGAAAAATAATACTGTGGGGCAACACTGCTCTGTTATGAACAGCCTTCTAAACTTTAAATATGTTTTGCTTTTAGGAGATTGATGAGTACATTGTCCAAGCCAAAGAAAGAGGCTATGAGACCATGGTGAATTTTGGAAGGCAAGGGTTGAATTTGGCAGCAACTGCTGCAGTGACAGCAGCTGTAAAGGTAACTTTCTGCTTGCACTAATTGCTTTTGAGCTTGATGTAGAACAGTGCAATTGTACTGAGGATTTACCATTCTTATACAAAGACATACATTCTGCAAGTGTATTGAAAACCTGGGACACAATTAAAGGCTTGCAGCCCTCTCCTCCTCATACCATGTTGGTTGAAGATGGCTTGTAGTTATTCCTTGGATGATGGGGATCAGTTTACTCTAATTCAAAAGGTACCACAGAGTTTTCTGTGCTGGCTTTTGGTAAAAATGACCATTGTTTCTTTTCTGTCTCTGTTGTGCTTTCTTGTTGGTAAACAAACTTTTTAAAGGATTTCTCGCTTTTCTGCTGTTTTTCTCCAATCAACCTGAGGTAATGCCACATATTAATTAAGGCATGAAAGACTACTACCATGGATAGAAGTTATCTTGACACAATTAACTTGTTTGCAATTTGTTGAGTGAATTATTAAATTAATATACTAAGCATAAGCCTGCCTATTGGTGTTTAGCATACACTTGCTTTGTCATCTATTTTCCATTAAACTATGAAGTAATCCGTTGTTTTTCCCAGATTACCTTCCTACAAAAACTCATCACCTTCAGTTGTATTTGAGGGCTCGGGGTCTAGGAAGACAAAATATAAGCTTGTATGTAAGATTCTAAGCAATTTGTGCACCACTGAAGGGAATGTACCTCAGACAATGTGTGTCCTACCTAATAGTAGTTTAAAACCAAAACACAAATAAGTACAGAGACAAAAAGGTGTATGTCCAAGTGAAATCAGTTTTAAGACAATCAGGATTAATTTCTTCCTGGGAATAAATGGAACCACTGTGCTCACAGTAACAGCATTGAAAACCTGAACAGTCAGTAGATAACAGAAAGCAGTGTAGAGATCCCTGGCTGTCAAAGTTGAGTATGTACAGCTGGCATTTAGCTTAAATGTCTGGGCTTCTATATGAGCTTCCTGTGTTATAAATCAAAGACATTCCTAAAAACTACATTTTCACATGCTACCTCCAAAAGCTTTCAAAAAGTAGTCATGCATATTTTGTTTGTTCATTTTCCTCTCTTTTTAAAGATACATGTGGGTGGTAACAGTATAACTTTTTGGTTTTAAATATGGTCATAATGAGCCTAAAATACTGAGAAAGTGATTAAGTTTGATCACTGTGGGGTTTCTTTTTTTGTTATTCAAATTCTTAGTATTGCCTTGAGACATGAAATAATTTAGAATGCAATAGAGTGCACCTCCAAAGGCATAAAAGTATCCAGAGTAAAAATAGGTTATTTAAACAAACCAAACAAACACCCAAAGCGCTCTACTGGGAAAAAGTTTAAGTGGTAAATGCTAAAATGCAAATTCTTTGCATTACAAATTTATTACAATGTGCACCTGTAAGGATACTTGTGCTTTGTGTGTGTTCCTCATGTTTGGCTATGGTTGGATATTTCCTTGCTAATTTTTAGGGTGTTACAGAAATATTGTAAAAGCAGTAAGACCAATACCTCTTCCCATTTTCTTCTGAAGTAATAACTTTTTCTGAAATGTCTATGTTTAGATTTCATTGCTATTCAGCTGTGACTGGCAAGATGCCTGCTCTCTTTGTTAAAACTTGTTAAGCATACTCATGAAGATTTGTACAGAATTAGTTCAGTGCAGATCAGATGCTTGGGCAAAACAACCACCACAATACCAAAGACCTAGAATAGACATGATTTTTAAACAGTATGAAAGAGGAGACTCACTGAAAAAAAAATCTTTATTTTGGCATGTTAAGCCTCTTGGGTTTGTCATTCCAAAAAGCTGAGCGTGCCTGCTCCATGCAAGCAAATGGACACAATGCATGTGTTCTTCATTTTGTTTCCTGTTTTTCAAGAGTTGACTGCTGCCTCCAGCAGGTGAAAAGATTATCCCTTCAGCAAGAGCTGGTGGAGTGTGCTATAGGATTTCAGGAATGGAATCATAGCAGTGGGATGGATCAGTCTTGATGGGAAAGAGGACACACTTTCATCACTATGCTTTTTTTTACTCTTTTTTTAAATAGAGCACACATCCTTATTCTGACATAGCAGATCTCGAATTAGGAGACGGAGAGGCTAAACATGTGTGTGAGATAGAACCTATGTCAACAGACACTGAAGTGTCCAAGCAAACTGCTTATGCTGACTTTAGGAGGGTGGTAAAATTGCTTGGAAACTTGCTGAAATATTTTGAAGATCAAATGTGGGAAAGAGTGATTTTCTCCAAGGGTTGTCAAAGGAATAGGGGATTACCATTAAAAGCTAGTTGGCTCTGTTAGGGAGGTTGGAGCAGCCAGCCAGGTCAGTCTACTGAAATTTGACATAGATTTAAACCTGCTCCCCTGTAGTTAAATTGAAATATATTTGGCAGGAGCAGTGGCTTATAGTTTACATTCTCATAATGATATTTTTAGCTGGTACTAGTTAGCCACTGTTCATTTAAAATGTAGTGTTTCAAAACCTGCTAAATAGCTTACATTAGCAAAATAAATCGTGTTAAATTAGCATGTTAGAAAACAAATCCTTGTAAAATCCTGATTTCAGGAGACTTAGAGATGAAAGATGGTCTGTACTGAGTTTTTATATACTGAAGGAAATTTTTATTAGTAAAAGAATCAGAAACAGAATGCCTCAATAGCTCAGTAGTTTATGGATTTGGGGAAATTATATGCACAACACTTAAGTTCCACTGATACATCTCATACTTTGATGCATCTGCTTTTCAGGTCTTCTGAGATGATGGTTACCTGTATGTTTCAATTTCTGTCCACCCATGAATTCTGATTTCTTGAGCTACTAGTGAAAACTGGTGTCTTTATCACTATGAGCAGGGTGGCTGCTAATTAAGCTGTGAAATACTCTGTCCTTCTTTATGAGGTCACACAAATAGTGTTAATTTGTAAAGTGGTGGTGGTGATATTATGTTTTGAGGGCTGTGTTTTCTGAATGCCTTCCAGTCATCCTGAATCTGCTGCCTTTTTGCTGGTTGAGCATTATTCTCCCGGCCTTGCTCAGACTTCCCCTTGTCCCCACTCAGGGCATGGCAGAGGAAGGAGGCATCTCGCAGCCAGCTGTGGCACCCAGCCAGTACCACTATGGGGAGCAATACTGCTTTCATCCTCCTCCCTGCTGGGACTGCCTGGCAAGCTGCAGAGGTCATCCACGGGTCAGCAGTCCCTCTGCAGGTTGAGAGGGAAGAGAAGTCATTCCCTGTCAGCTTGGATCGGATCAGGGAGAGAACAGCTGAGAATGTGGGTGCTGCACGCTGCAGAGTCCATTGAGAACTTGTCCAAGGAAGGCAGGCAGCTTCAGTCAGTGATCCTGGCCACTGAGGGGTGCAAGTCCAATTTAAACAACAAAGAGTCCCTGAGGCAGACAATGTGGTGTTTGTTTGCAGCAACTTCCCTGGGTTAAGCATATAGACTATTAAAGTACATGCTCAATAACAGAATAGAAAATGGCATTTCATATATGAGGGTCAGCTGATGAGACTGCATACTAATCGCTTACTACAGGCTGAGTAGTCTTGAAAGGAGACCCTTAAATAGGCTATATTTATTTAAAAAAATTATTTAGAAACATATTGCAACTTTAATTGGTCTTTCACATTGGTCACTGCTAATGAATGTGGACTCTAAAAAAGTTTAGTATGTTTTAGGGAATGCTGTTGAATAATGAAGCAAAATCGTTCTCTAAGACTTGGATTTTGTTTAAGACAACACACAGACTTCACAGCTCATCTCTCTTCAGTGTTTGCTTACATAGAAATGTTAGTGCTGAAGTTGTTATGTGATTAAATTCTTTTCCCTGGCATTGTAATTGTTAATGTATGTTTCTCAATCTTTTGTGCTATAACTTAGTTACCAGCCTCTGGGCTGGATGCAGCCCGATGTGTTCCTTCCTTACTGGTAGGAACTGTTGGCACAATGGGCCACCAGTGGTAACTGCTCTGCCATCTCCTGAGCAGCGTCTTGGGGTGTGTATATCTGGGGAGAGGTGATGGCTGCTGCCATGTCCATGGCATGGGAGTGGAAGCAGGAGATCTCCTTCAGCTCCACCTACAATTGAATTGCTCTGCTTTCAGTTTTTAGGCCAAACATGTTGCTTTCAAGATGTAACTCTCTGACCTTTCAAACAAAATATCAAAGCTCTTAAAGCATTATTATTCTAAATGTGAATGTTACTCTCACATTTCCTGCAGTAGAGGGTATTTAATCTCGCATTTCCTGCAGTAGGAAGGAATTTAATATTTTTCAGCCAGACTTTCATCCTGAGCTGATGGTAATCCAGATCCTCACAGAATGCTTTGTTTCAGCAGAAACCAATTAACTGCTGCTTTTGGGCATGGGGGTGGAAGAATCTTTTTAAGTCTTAAATGCAGTGTGAGTACAGTGATATGCATACCCACACAGAACACCTTGAAACTTGTCCTTCAGTCTATGCAGTGGAGTTGAAGTAGAAATCAATCTTGATTTGGCTAGACTGGATCTTCCCAGGGGTGGGATGGAGACTTGGGGGCACTGTAGGGAGTACCTACATAGGATTAGTACAATGTGTGATGGGGACTGTCTAGCACAGTAGTGGTTGTGCAACCCCCATTCCTGCTCTGACTCTCGGGCATGTGTGCTGCATCTTTTAGTTGTGTATATATCCTTTCAAACTTCTCAGTGTTTTCTGTGTGTAACTTGAGTAAAACTTTCCATCTTGGCAAGTAGTTCTGGAATGAAGGGCCCATTGTATAAATCCCTTACGTCCTCCCTGAATGAGGCAGTGCTCCACAGGAGCTCCAGCTCAACCGTGCAGTTTGGTTAAGGGCACAATGTTATTTTATGGCACATACTTGACTTTTTTTCCCCTTTGAACAACAAAATTCTGTATCCAAAAGCTGCACTGGAAAATAGGGCTGAATGTTTCCAGCTTGGATCTGGTCCTCTGTCTACAGTGGAATAAGAAATACAGGCTTGTAATGTGAATTCTTAGTATGTTAGTCGTTATAATCTTAATTGTATTATCCTGTACAATTTCCAAATGTCTTTTTGTAGCATATCACATGATGAATGAACTCGCTGGGCAACTGTTACACAAGTGTGTCTTTCTATACTTCTGCTGCTGGCCAAAACCAGCTTCTGTCACTCTTTTAAGTAGACTCTGTTCACACTTGGTGAGTGGAGTTGTGCTGAATTTGTATGGATTCTGCTGAGAACCAGCTAGGTCCATTTTACACACTCACCGGTGTTCAGTGACTGAGACTTGAGTCCTGTTCAACCTCTTCAAGCATTGGACACAGACTAATGAACAGTCTTGTATGTTATACTTGTCAAAAGAAGCAGTTCTGTCTCCAGTTCTCTTCTCCAAGTCCTAGCAGCTGATAAAGTTCTCAGGCATAGCTGGTTCCTGATGCACTTCACTTGAAATGCTTTTCAGTTCAAGAAGTGAAGTAGTGGAAGGGCAGGATTTTTCCTGCCTTAGGAGGAATCTTGAGAGACCTGCCTTAATTAAACCATTTGGGGGAATAATTTTGACTTCAGGATTTCTGTAATCTTTAATACAGGCACTGTACAGTGTCCATAATGCATTTTAACTCAAAGGCAAGCTGTACTTAAATTTTGAGAACTGTGGGTCATCCTACAAGTATGTAGGAAGAGATAGAAAAGTTAAGGCTTCTACTTCTCTCATAAGTAATCTTTTCTTTGTTATTGTTTGGAGACTATGAATGGTGGGGTAAGAATTATAATGGGTTTGTTGTGCTTGAGTAACACACTGTCCACTGCCTTAATTTTATATGCTGTACTAATGACTGGTCGTTGAAAGGTTTCAGACACTTTTCCCCCTGCCTTTTGGTACCCATGCAGACTTAAGGAGCTTTAATTCAACTGTCTCTTCACTTTACATGGCTATTTTTAACGTGGAATAATTCAGTGTGCCGGTCTACCACATGCAAACAGTTGTTGTCACGAGAGTGGGAACAAATGGCTGTGGCCAGCAGTGCCAGAACTGCCTTCTGCTGGTGCTGTTGCAGAGAAACGTGTATGGAATTGTACCCAGGTTTCTGCTCCTGCTAGCTAACATACTGCTCAAATGAAGACTTTTACTTAAAAGCTTCATTTGAAAGAATGAAACAAAATCTTTAACACTTGCTTGAAGTGGGATTCATGCACAGGCTTGTCAACCTTTCCCTGAAATGGTTATTTTTTGTCTTATGCCAGAGAAGGAAGATTTAAATGTTATTTTAACATGACTTTGAGTACTTGTTCTCATGGTCTTATTCTTTTAGTTGCCTATGCAATAAATTAATCTTTCATGCTTTAATAATAACATCATATGATGTAAGATGGAAGAGCTGCTGGATGACCTTTCTTTCCAACAGGGAAATTTCCATATGTTCCATATAGAAAAGATGTGAAGACATTTGGAGAAGGAATACTCGTGTTCATATGTGATTAACTATTCTCTTGTGTAGCGTTAGATTTTGGGTTGGTATTGTCACCAAAGCTATATTGGTAAGAGGACTTACTATCCTGGAGTCCAGGCAGGACCTCTTTGGTTTGTGGTTTCAAGTCTCTGTCAGCTAGAGTTGCTTTTGTAGTGCTGCCGGTTTCTCAGTTATTTGAGTTAGTGTATTTTTAACACTTTTCTCCTTATGCAGATTCACATTTGTGGAGGGTAAAATATAAAACAGCAGAAAACTATCTTCAACCATACTCTTTAAAGTGGAAGTGTCACGCTCAGTGTCATGCTACCTTGAACTGCCATGTTTGAAGTGAATGGAACATTTCTGATGTGTGTTTCTTTTCAACACTTGCCCTCACCCAAGAAGCCTTTATTTGCTCAGATTAGAGGAGTGAAATGCATCATTTGTAATGAAGCTGCTAGTTTGTGTAACCTTGTCATCTGGGAGCAATCCACAGTTAAGCTTGGGTGAAAGCAATACCTAAAGCAAATGTAAAGCAACTGCATGCATATGTTCAATGTGTTTTGTTGTGCAGCAAGGAAGCATGGGCTTAAACATCTTAACCTAAGCTGAGCAGCAAAGTTAAACCTCTGCCTGGTTTTCAAAGATATTGTTGTTGTATTTCAGAGCCAAGGTGCAATAACTGAGAAACTGAGAAGTTTCAGTATGCATGATTTGACCACTATACAAGGAGATGAGCCTGTTGGACAGAGACCTTATCAGACATTGCCAGAAGCTAAAAAGAAAACCAGAGCTTCTGCAAGTGAATCTTCAGGTATGTATCTATTTTTTTTTTCCTTAGCTAGAACAAATCACCCAAAGCAAAAGTGGAAGAGCAGAAATACGCTTACCCCATTTCTAAATGGAAAATGCCTCAAAGAATTCCAGTACACTTAAACAGAGTACACGAGAGCAAAGTAAATTTGGACAGTTAAGAAATCCTTCCTGAATTACTTTCTTCTCACAGCCCCTCTGTGTAATCAAACAGATACTCATTACTCCTGTCCTTGCCAATTGGCAACAAGAATTTATTACCAAAGTAAAGCTTAATTGGAAGTCAAAAATCGTGTGATTAAGTGGTGTTTCTGTGACAAATGTACAAAAAGTTAAACATGAAAACATATGGAAGCTTGGTAAATAGAAGAGAAAATTAATAGAAATGAATTCACTCGGTCTGTAGTAAGAGATCAAAATGTAAAATTGTATATGGTGATAGGAATAAGAAAGGCATCAAGTTGTCATAATAGACTGATGCCCATCAATGCTCAGAAGATGGTGTGTGGTGACCAATATATGGTTTTGTTCAGAGATATTATTTCATTATTATATTACATGTATTGTTATTGTCATCAACACTTTGCTCTTGAGCTTGTGATGCTTGAAGGAAGGTTTTACTGGAAGTCTGGCAACTGCACCTTTTTAAATGGCGAGGCTGTGATGTAAAGGAGCTGATATTTCCCACAAAAGTAGATCTGGGCTGGTTTTTTTCACCTTCCTTCTCATCCCTCCATTTTGGGGAGGGGAAGTGCTTGTGGGGTACAAGGAATTCCATGAATTGTGTGGTAGCCCATGATGTTTCAAGGAAAAGATGGCCAGCTGAAGGGCCCTAAGCTGAATTGCACGTTGTTCCCAGAAGGTATCCTGTGCAGGGCAGTGTGAACTGCAGCTTCTGGCTGGAGAGAAAGCCGAGAATTCATGAAGAGCTGCACTAGAGATGATGTCACTGCAGCTGTTGTGCTGGGGCTGTTCCTCAGTAAGAGAGCGTTAGTTATCGATCTGAAATAGCTTGAAAATGCTCTAAACTTAATTTCAAAAAAAATTACTTCATATAAATAATCACTGATTGTGAGATTCAATCTCAAATGTCAAAAAGCTTTCTTGCAGCTAGTTGAACTTAATTGTTTCTGCTCCTGGACTCAAATCTAGCATACCTCTCCTGTTTTATTTGAATTTTCTTCAGCATTAGGAACTTAAAAAAGATCAAAAGCACACATAGATTTAGGAACACTGTGTAGCAATAATCTGTTATGCTTAGCAGGATGTTATTTTTTGTGTGGTCTGAGCTGGGAGTTCTGTGCAAATCAGTTGTAGGACATGGATCATAGGATGATGCTGAGCTGGCAGTGTACTTGCTGTGAAAAGGGCAGCTGGGATGCTGATGCATCAGGTGTTACAAACAGTAAGGAAGTATTGGTGTCACTGCAATCATCCCTAGACTGAAACTGAGAAACCTTTAGTATTGAAATCTTTAGTATTGAAAAAGATGAATTGAAACTGTATTGGAAATGGAGACGTGTTGCCTCTAAAGTGGCAGAAGAGAATGACAGAATGTCTGCCTTAAGTAGCTGTGGAATAGATTATGTGATTCTAATTTCTAGGGGAAAAAAATTGAGGAAAAAAAGTTAAGCCTAAATAAAATATTGGCTTAAGATGAAATATACACAGGTCATTAATAAAGTCTGGTTTGAAGTCTAAAAGGTGTTCCTGAGTGTTACAGCCTGTAGGCTGTGGGATAAAAGGAGAGTTTGGCAGAGGAAAGAACAAGGAACCAAACTGGATTTGGGAGCTTTGTGATAGGTCTGTGATGGGGATTCAGAGCTGTTGGATCCCAAGGAGCTCTTCGGGACGTGTTTTTAAGCAGTTTCTGCCCTCTAGTGAGAGCCTTGGGTAATAATCTTGGTCCTGGTTTTGCAGGATGTTAACAACCCTTAACAGTACTTCGGTGTGTTACCCACCTGAAAGGAGCTTTGGTATTAAATATGCAGGAGATGGATGAGAATATGATGAAAGATCCTATGAATCAGAGTCATGGAATGGTTTGGATTGGAAGGGATTTTTAAAGGTTTATCTAAGTGTAACCTCCCTCTCATGTGGATTGTGTCCAAAAATCTTAAGTACTTCTGCAGATGACCGCTGAGGTTTTTGCAGTTCAGTGTAAAGCAGAAGACGGCAGCAGTCTTGCGGTTTCAGTTTTGACAAGTGAAGAATCACTGCATTACATACCTGTGGAACCAAGTGGCAGGATTAGCAGTACCAAATTCCTGGCAGAGTAGATGTTTCTGTTTTGAAATGAGTGCATCATTTAAAAGGATGAATCATGTGTGTTAAAGATGAAAATCATGGCTTTCTTAGAAGCCTAGACGTTACAGCTACTTCTTTTTATAATTTTTTTCTAAAGGTTGCAAATCTCCACTGGAAAAAAATCCTGGAGATGATAAAACAGATGAAGAGATGGAGGGGACACATTCAGAGGATGAAATGTTTGCTCAGAGAGGCCTTCGAAGAACTCAGAGTATGAAATCTGTGAAAACTATTAAAGGCCGTAAAGAGGCAAGTATAATCCTGGTTAATCGAGTTTGTTTCTTTCAGTGTACGCTGGCATTTTTCATAGTGCAGAAATTTATTTTTACTTTTAATCTTGGAGGAGTTGTCAACAATAACTGGGTTGTAGAATGCTAAATGGGGAAGGAAGTATGTGATGATAATATCTAAGCATGGAGCTTTTGTAGTTTAGAGTGTTTACATGAATGAAATGAGCTAAGCAAGGAAGGGGAGATGAAACAGACTCTGTGCTTGTAATGCTAATTCTGGAGCCACCAAGCCCAAATTTCAGGAACTGCTTACCTTGAAAGGGGTATGGATAGCAATACTATCATCTGCATATTGTGCACACTTAAACATCTGCTGTTTAATAGATAAAGAATGTTCAGAATTTTTTTGTTCCCATAGACATATGGCCTGACTCTTTGTAGCCTACAAAGAGAAGATCCTAGTTAGGGTTCAATAGGACACACTTCATATGTGTGTGAATCACAAAATTTAAAGATACTTCAGGATAAATCTGTGGAGTCTCATAAAAGTTTCTGGGTCATTGCAGGAAAACAGTTGATACTTACTCTTCTTGCCCAGTTCTGTTGAAACTTTATCTTATTCAGTCATAGGTAGATTCTCTTAGTGAAACTGGGGTGTCCAAAGCACGTTGAAAGACATTTGCTAAATAGGATTAGTGGGGAGGTGTCGTGGTTTGTCTAAAAGTCTGTCCATCAACTCAGGTTCAACCCACTACAGGAGGTGAATCATATTTTTGCTTGGTGTGACTCAACTCTTGTTATAATTTTATTTTTCCCCTCAGATACGGTATGGATCGCTGAAATACAGAGTAAAGAAGAGACCCGTTGTATACTTCTAAGTGTGCTGCACAATGCCTGCAAGAGAAACTGCTGTACTACAATAACTTGAATTCAAGTGTTAAAGATCTGTGTACAATTCCTAGAATGAGTCTGTATGAATAGATATGGTAGGACTGGGTTTTGTGAGCCTAAGTGATCAGATAAAGTATTACTCTGTTTTTCTATAATTGCTTATTGTTTAGATTTAAATCTGGACAAGTTACAGCATGAATTTCATCACTCCTTAAATGGGAGTTAAATGAGTAACAGGAAACACTCTTTTGCCAGAGGTATTGAACAGACTGAAATAATTGCAACTCCAATTGAATTAGCAGAAGCTGTAAGTATCTAGAGCTTGTGAAAATGGAACCGTAGCGTCCCCAAGTTTACATGGAAAAATAGATATACTTGAAATATTTTTCTGAACTACAATTCCTGAAAAGGCCTTTGTGTAATTTTTAAATGTACAGTTTAAAGGACAGTGGATGATGGTGGGAAAAGGAAAGATGAGGTAGGTAGGATATATCCTTAACATCATCATCTTGCATCATATTGCCAAGCTTAACAAATTTATGTAATACTAGTAGGTGCAAACTGGGGGTACATAGAGCACTTTATGCAAAACTGTATAGTTTTGCACACTCTTGATGATTTACAACTGCACATGTCATTTTAGTAACTTGCTAGATAGGTTAGAGTTACATTTTGAATGCCAGCAGTTCTTGTATTTCGTGATCTTTTTAAAATTTATCTTGACTGCTTAAGTACACTAAGGATGCTGTAGATATTTGCTACTAACAAATATTATCAGGTGCCTTTCTATGTATTATAGGGCTGTGTGGGTTTTGTCTGTGTGTGTGTTTTTTGGGGGGGTTTTGGAGTTTTTTGTTTGTGAGGTTGTTTCATTTTGTGTGTCTGTCTTCCTCCATCTACAGAGATGTAACATGATTTAAGTCAGATTTTGGTTAAAATTGTGGTAAGTAAAACCTGTAGCAATTCCAGTGATAGGCCTCAGGGATCTGATCAGCATATGAGCTGTGTGTTGAAGTCATGCTGCCATAAAGGCATGTGTGATAGGTTAGTCAGGTCCTGGTTTGGTTTTGCTCTACATTGCTTTAAGAACGAATATGTGTGTATATATATGTACTTTAGAACATGTATGAGTGTATATTGCATATCATATGTGGATTCTAAAATGGTCTGCATAGTACTTTCTTTTATTGCTAAAGTTATTACTAAAATATTTGCATATAAATAGCTTCTTCTAAAAGTCTAGTTCATGTAGCCAGTCATTTTATAACCTAGAGTCCCATGGCATATCTACACAGGGATTAATTTTGAAATGTTTTTCAAGGCAGTGACTTGTCAAAATTACTTTTTCAAGTCACCTTTGGCACTATTTTCTGCAGTTCTGAGAATTAGGCTGATTATATTTCTACTGTGGATTCAGGGAGAAACCACCCACTTTTTGCAGATAGTATTTTATTATTCATCTTTGGGACAGACAGTGTTACTTCCCTTGAAGAGAAAATGGCATGTGATTCCTCTTATCCTTGGAGTTCTGACTTCGGTCCTTAGACCTTCCCCCAGGTATTGCCAAGTCATCTGCAAGTCTACTGCAGAGATTTTAAATGTACTCCTGGGCTCGGGCCTGCTGCAGTTCTTTTTCTGTTACAGCCACAGCAATTCACCGCTGGTAGGCACTTGATGGTCTGCTGGCACAGACTGGCGTTCAAAGTCCTCTTCTGCACACCCAGGCCAGGGTTTGAATCCTGTGGGTATGAGTGCAGCCGCTCTGTGCTGGGGGTGTTCCTCCCTGGCTGGGGGAGGTGTCTGCAAGGCCCGTGCAAAGCTGTGCTCAAATGCAGCAGCACTTTCAGCACCTCTGAGGAACCTCAGTGCTTTAGTGAGAAGTCCCAGCAGGCCATGTGTGATTAAAAGGCTACAGCTTGTAATACTTTACTCAGAAACACAGTTTGATACCGGAAGACAGGAAGGCCGCTCTCTCCCAAATGAGTACAGTGGAACAATCCTGTCCCCTAACCAAAACTGCACCTTGTTATCCAGCTTTGCTAAGGAGCTGTGGGCAGGGAGCGATCACAAAGGCGGCTGCCCGGGGGTGTGGGACTGCTGCCCCAGGAATGTTTGTGCTTCTCATCTGTTTCCCTGAGGCTTGTCTGTGTGTTAAGGTATGTAAGACATCAGGGAACCCAAAGCTCTTCTATTTGCGTCTCACCCTGCTCTGAATAGCAGGCTAACCTGGGCCTGGGATGGACTCTCTAACTCTAAACTGTCCAGTTTAGCACTCGCTGACACATTTTGCTGTAACTAATCATGCTTGTTTTACCAGCAAGCATGGCAAAAGAATGATCACCTTTCTACAAATCAGAATCCTGCATGAAGGAGTAGGGTAAGCCCTTTTCTCAGAATTATAGTTCCTGTTATGGGTTCATGTAGATCCTGTTGTGGGAGTTGTGTTTTTAACACATTTCCAGGGCTAGAGATCATTGAAGGATTTTAGGCTCTACCACACTCCTGTCAAGTTGCTCTATGTGTCTCTATGTACCTGAGGCTGTAACTTCTGGCAGACTTCACTTGCTAACTCAGTAGTGATAAAGGCTAAATAAATCCTCCTCTTTCTGGACCTTGCATGGAATTAAGAAAGCTGGCAGCATTATTCATATTCATTTCTGTTTGCATATAAATGTACTTCTGTTCTCTCAGATAACTGACATGATCAAACCTTCAATGTTTTCCTAGTTGTTTTCCTCAGTCTAATAGACAACTATAAAAATATTTTGTTGCCAGCCTGATTTCGCTCTTTGAATTCATCCTCAAACTGATTCACTGGATTATCTTTGGTTTTTTTCTTCTTACTGTCCGTTGTTAGCTGATGCTTGTCAGGGCACAATGGCGTGATTAGCTTTCATCCCAGTGATACATAGTTCTCTCTCCTTGTTGAATTTAGCTTAGTTTAGTTTTGAAACACTACAATCCTTTAAACTTTGGCTACAGGGAGTTTTTAAACTTCTCTTACCTTAGCAACTGCACAAGTCATCTGTCTAGCTCTTGCCAGGAAACTTCTTGAAAAAGAAGTTAAAAATCAATGTTTAACATTCTTTTTGGGTTTGGAATGTAAAATGTAGTTCATGTCAAATTATCTAGTCTTCTGAACAAAGTGTTTCCTGAGAATTGACTGACTGCCACCAACAGGACTGCTAATGGAGTTAAACAAGGGCTTGGGGGTTAAAAGTGCTTTAAAAGAGAATATGTATTTCTGTTTAAATCATATCAAGATTTCAAGCCTTTCCAAAATATATCTGAACTGACTCAGATTTCTTAGCAAGAGCCTACTGTACTTGTTAAAATACCCAGTTTGAGATGAGGATTAAATTGATGGCCTCAGCTGCAAATAAGCTTAGGCTGGACTTTGATTACAATGTAATTGCCAATATTGCTAATTCCTTTGGTATGTGAAAGTAACCTGATAATATCCAACATACATTTTGCAAACTATAGTGAATTTTAAAATAGAAGATAACTTGGTAAAACAGAATGGTGGAGAAAATGCTGGACACATTTAATTGCTGTTCCTGATAAAAATGTGTTTTATTTTTGGTGTTGCTTTTATTAATGGGAAGTTGGTATTTTAAAGTATTTTTTCTACAAAAATGTATGTGCAAAGGCAATACTTAAACATTTTTCAAGAACCTGTATTTTTAAATGCTACAAACCAGAGAATATACATTTGGACTGAAGGTAGTAGCTTTAAAAAAAATGCAATGTAAGCTTTAATTTTTATATTGTAATAATAACTTGCTGTCAACTTGTTTACATATTTGTAGGATGGAAAGCTTCATTATGCATTGACTTATCTTGATGCTATCTTTAATAAATGCTGCTTTGAGCAGGATGCATTGGGTATTTTATTACCTGAATTACTATTAACAAACTAGTCACTATGTAATCTGTATTCTGTTATTTATTATAATGGTTCAAGCACAAAAACAACCTATCTGAACTTTGGAGAGACTTTTAAAACTCTCTGAAGTATGACTAAACTAAACTGCCCTTGAGGTTCTGCTGTGAAGCTGAACCTGAATCTGATTTAGGTTGAAATGAAATGTACTCTGCTAAAGGCAACTCGAAAATACTGTAGTGTCACCTGTCTTGATTAGGTGTTTGGTTCAGAGTAAATTAAAATTGAGATGTTTAGTGTCCCAAAAGAGTGTAAATTCCTGGGGAAATGTTGGACAGCAAACTGATTTTGTTTTGCATTCCCTAGTCAGAGTTCTTCTGGTAATCCAGAGGGGGTGATGCATGGGTGAATTTGGCCCTTTCCTTTTTCAAACCTCCCCTCAAGTCAGCTGTTAACACCCCTACCAAAACCCAAGCAAAAAGCCTCAGTAACCTCATTTTCTGGGCCTTGTTTCCAAGGCCTCCTGACTTACTGCCTCAAAGAAAATAATTTCTTGATATGGTTAATTGAGGAGAAAGACTTAAAAGACAGTAGCAATAAATCGTTTCTAAGCATTATGAAAATCCATCCCAGAAGCACAGACTGACTCTTAAGGGACCTTGCAGTGATTCAGTTCCTGATGTCAGAACAGTTCATGCAGTACAAGCACTCTGCCAAGAAATTGTGGATGTCAGAAAACAATGCTGCCTTTTTTCCTTTATTTCTTCAACTGATGTGTAGCAGGTAGCAGGAGCACTCCCAAATGTGGGCTAAAAGCTGTCTTCCTGCTGTTTAACATGATGCTGGTAAGACCCACTCAGGGAATCATCTGATAATTCAAAACCAGTGCTGGTACACACATCTTAGGTTAAAATGTTAAGAGTCAGCAGCAGCAGTGGTGATAGATTTTTTTGGTTTGGGTTTTGGTTTTTTTTTTTGGTTTTTTGTTTTTTTGTTTTTTTTTTTTTTTTGAGTTCTGAGGCATTGTGTATTTTCCTCACTAACATGGGAAAACAGATGGTGGAATATGAGGGGAAATCTAATAGGTGCTGTAAAATCAGTAGACTTCCAAAATGATTTTCTTCCTTTCTGCAGATGTATTCAGGAACAGAAAGGGAGCCTGTCTGACATCTGCTGCCTTTGCCAAGGTTCAGCAACAGATTGCTCTGTTTGAATTAGGATAGGAATCATGAAAGCAGCTGGAGCAGACTACAAGGAGTTCAAAATGCAGGATTTCACTACTCTCTGCTAGTGTATGGTGACTACGTGGATGAGGAAGCTCAGAAATTATTTAGAAAGTTTGTTTTTTCCAGGCTGTCACTGTTCCAAGGTAAGCAGCACTTTGACCCTCACTTAGCTCTTCCTGTGCACCACACTACGTTGTGTGGCACTCGCTGCTTCCTCGGGGAGCTGTGCTGCCCCAGCCAATCTTTCTACTAATTTTAGTTCTCCTGGACTAAGAATACTGAGGGCAGGTCATCCTACCTTACTGCCTCAAATGAAAGAATTTCTTGATATAGTTGAGGAGAAAGACTTAAAAAGAAAAACCCCAAAGCAAACCTAAAACCCTGTATAAAGTTAGTGTAATTGTAAACAAATATAATGTTAGGAAAAACACAACTGTAACCATGTGTGCTAGAGTGTTGAAGGCACTGTACCAAAGGTCACTCACTGCTTTTGTCAAACCCCATTTTGCTAGGTTTAATTAATGAGAGTTAAGTCTCTATTCTTGCTAACTTGAAGGGAGTTTCTCCTGCTGTTCATAGGATGTGGAGCTTTAGGTGTTGCTCTGCAAGCCCCTGGGTGAAGAGAGAATTTATAGTAGTTCAAATTGATCACTGAAGTGGCAGGACAATTTTCTGGCCTTTGGAGAAGGCTACCAAGCAAAATCAGCCTTTGGTAGAAGCCTGCAATTATCTAGTCTAGATTAAATCCCGATGAAAAACACTGCTTTTCTTAAAATCGAGGTCATGAAAGAAGGAAAGCTGCTCCCGTGTTCAAACCACTGTGGAACAACTGCCAAGCTGTTCTGCTCTTCTCTGGGGTGTCTCTCGCAGCTCCCCTGTGCGTGCCTTTTTGCTGGACAGATGTGGCCATATCCCCGTGCATCCTGCTGGACCACCCTCCTCTCTTGGCAGCCCTTTCTCCCTGCAGCAGCGGCGAGGCTTTCCCCAACGCTCGATGCTGACGCTCCTCGCTCCGCTCACCTCACGCCGCGGCTGCTCGGGCTCGCTTGAGTTACAGTAAGGAAACGGGTGCTCCAGGCCGTGCAGGGGCTGCTTCTGCCCGCCGTGTGTGAGCGCTTTCCCGGCGGGGCGGGGCGGGGCGACAGGGGCGCGGCTCGGCTTGGCTGCGGGCGGGCCCTGGCGCGGGGATGGAGCTGGAGCTGGAGCTGGAGGAGGCCTTCGTGGCGGCGGGGGCGTTCGGCGCTGCTCAGCGGCGCCTCACGGCGCTCCTGGTGCTGCTGCAGGTGAGGCGGGGCCGCCGGGGCTCCTCACGGCCACTCCGGCCGCCCGCTCCCGGTTCCGTCTTCTCGGCGTCTGGGGAGCTGGGGCGCGGCGCGCTCCCTTTGGTTTCTCCTTCCGCAGCCCGGGCAGCATCCCGGAGGGTGCAGGCGGAGCGGGACGGCGGTGCCGCTCCCGGAGGCCACAGGCTGCTGCTGGCGCGGCCGCCCGGCCCCGCTCCGCTCCGCTCCGCTCTGCCGAGGTGCTCCGCGCTCGCTTCCCGCCCCGCTCCCGCGCACCCCCGCCCTGCCGGCGGCTGCTGGTGGCTCGGGCATCCCGCTGGCAAAGGGGGTCACGCAGGAGCCCGAGGGGCTCTGTCCCCCGCGTTCCTCCGGCTCTGAGGCCCTTCCCCCTGCTGGTCCCGGCCGTGGGCTGCTCCGCTGGCTCCGTGGCGGCAAACGTTATCTTGGAGCCCCGCTTGGATTCATGGGCGTTCCAAAACGGATTTGGTTCTTTTCCAGGTGGCCTGTCAAACCTCTTGCTTACCTCAGTGCTGTCTTACATGCTTAACTTGTCAATTTATGATCTGTTTTTCCTATTTCTACGCACGTCTTTTTATCTACTTAATTTTTCTGAAGAGTGACTTTTAAACTTCTGCTGACTGGAGGGAAATGGAGTCTAACCCTACCAATTTTTTTTTTCGTTTCTTTTTTTTTCCCCTTAATCTCGTGTGAAAGTGGTATGCAGGGTGCTCTCTTTAAACAGTGTCCACACCCCGACACGCAAACATTTATGTTGCACTCTCTTCTTTTTCTTCTCTCAGGTTTCCTCCTATTAGTGTAGTTCTGCATTGAATTAAACACTGTTGGGAGGGAGATTGGGCTGGTTGCAGGTTTTTGTTTGTAACTTGTTTCTGCAAGACCATCCACGGTAAGGACCGGATTAAATTTATTTAATTAAATTAAATAAAACAACATCCAGCCAAAGCACCAGCGAAGGACTTGTGGCCTAATGAAGAGAGCCATTCCAGAGGCAAAACTTCCATCAGTGGTAACCGCCTAAAAATCACTAATGTGTGGATAGGCATAAGGATAATGTTATTTTAGGTTAGAAAAAAATAATAGCACGCAAGGCCTAGGAGATATGTAGAACATCTTGAGGTCCATCTCAATGAATCAATATTTTCATATGGGTTTCTTTATGAAAATATTTTTTATTCCTGCACATTCTAGTTTTGCTGATGATCAGGTTAGGAATTCAGTTCCTGAAATGGAAAGAACTAGCGAAGACTTTAAAAAAATATCTTGGCTAACTTTTTTTTTCACTTGTTACTGCAGATTTTATTCTTTAGAATATAGTACGTAAAACATCTATTACATAAGAAGTTTTAGTCTTAGATCTCACCTATGAAACCATAATGAAGTTTTTAATTCTTTCCCTTCCCGTGTCTGGCTATAAAACTGCAAGAACAAACTGAGCAACTCTACAACTGGAAGGAGGGTATCAAGATGAAACTTTCATTGGAAGTGCAGCAGCCTCTCTGGTGTGGTACTTGCTGCTCCCAACTGCCTCCCTGGCCACATCTGGGGATTTAAACACAGTAGACTGACTGTGTTTTATTTGGGATGCTGGGTAAAGGGAATTTGTTAATTGTTGGTTTAATGATAAGCTTGCAGTATTCCATCAGGTCTCTTGGGATTGTTCAGGGTAAACAATCATGTTTTATTTTAAGGTATATGTGGCTTGTCAGTCGATGCTTATTGTGCTTGTGGGAGCTGTGCCCGAGTATCACAGAGACCAAGAAGGAATTCTGGTGAGCAGAGCTGAGCTTGCCAAGCATATCCGTTTTGCCAGGAATTTCACATCCATTGTAACTGAGGCAAGTACTTCTCTCTTTTGTAATCATTTCTCCTCCTCTTGGGAGTTGTGTCACTAGTGCACGACATGGTGCTTGGGAAAGCCAAGCAGAGCTTAGTGTAATGATCTGCTCATGGCACTAAAAGTTTTTAGAATCCACCTATCTGGCTCTTTCATTTTATCATTTTAAAATCTGAAAGTACATAACTGAATAAATCTAATGCTTATTAATTTAGATTAAACTTTCCGTATATTATTTATTTTGTTTTCAGTTTTACTTTCAGCTGTTTTAGAAAGTCATTAATGAAGAATGATCATTTAATTAGTGGTTTATAACTCTAGAATTTAGAATGAGCTCCTCTTAATGTCTGCTTTGTACTGAGAAAAGACTCAATCTGTTATGTCTGCACAATCTGCTGTGCATGTCAGCTTTGCCATGTTACTCACAGAAGATGCATATTAAAGTCTATAACCATTAAAATGGAACTCATGCACCAGTCTGGATATTTTTGTGAAAGTGGGAGATGGAACAGATTGGAGTTTGCCGAGTGGGGCAGAAGCTTGACCCTTCACCCTCATGCCTTATGAATTCCAGGCAAGAGGCTGTGCTTGCTTTTTCCTGGTCCCTGGGCTATAATTGCTCAGGCAAGCAGGAGTGACCTCAGCATGGCTGCCAGTGTCAGAAAAAAGGCTGCATGGGTGGCTTGGCTGCCAGTGTGAACTGCAGGAGTTCTGCTGGTGGAGTTCTTGGAGCAGTTGTCAGTAAACTCCTGTAGGACAGGTTAGCACTTGGTGTGTAGCTAATGTCAAATTTTGCTTCCTTCCCGTTATCCCAAGTGGGCCTGTGTAATGTTTATCTTGGAAAAATGTAGTGACTAGACATAAGGAATTATGCAACATTGGATCATATCCTCTGTCAGAAACAGATATTTTTGATTAGGTTGTTTCCTTCAGGTTCAGACTTTTAGCAGGATGCCTGATACGGGGTAGTGCTTAACTTACAGTCAGAAGTCATCAGATTTTAACTAATACTGTGGTTTTAAATGTAGAAGTCAGTGTTCCTATTTTCAAAATATGTGGTAATTCCCAAGATTAATCAAAATAAATTTATGTTCCTGTGCATTTTGTTAACTTTATTTTAAGATTTCTGAAGACTGTATTGTTAATAGTTTTTTTTTTAATGAAGCCTTTAGATGCTGGCCGGCATTTTGCTGCTAGCAGTCTAGTAACTAAATCAGACAAATCAGACTGCCTTGTGGATGTAAAGAGCTCAGAGGATGTCTGTTTTGGTGAGAGCAAAATTGGCAACGTTTTTGTTGGCAAGCTACAGTTAATTTTGAAGAATATTTAACAACCTCTCTTTGTGCAAATAAAGTAGATAGATGCATTCTTTTAAAAGTTATATTGTTCACAGGTCATTACATCAGACTTGTTAAAATATAAACATTCATCCACCAAACAGCACAAGTAACAGTTTGTAAAAGCAATCTTCTCTCTTGTTCTGCCCTGCAAGAGCTGTTTCTGTAAAGTTTATTTCCTTTATTTTGTTGATGGAGATTAAACTTCATGCAGCTTAAATATTCTCAGTTCTGTTCTGGTTTTGCAGGGGCGGTGCTCTGAAAAAAACTCCAGAATGGCTTCAAGACCTAATAATTTTACAGGGTGTCTGCTTGCCTTGCCCTATTGGGAAATAGTATTTTCAGTCCACTCTGTTACTTCACTCTGATGATTTGTGATTGTGCTGCCTCAGTTTATATTTTGGATGAGGTAGAAAGTATATTTTATTTAAGTCCCATAATTTATTTGTAACTTTTGTTTGCTAATAAATGCACATGCGCAATAAGATATTGAAATACCAACGAGGAGACCATAACTAGTTCTGAGCACTTTTATGAAACAAGGACATTTTGCTGTAATCCCTTTCTGGTTCTCTTCAAGAGTGCAGCATGTGTGTGGTGAGGAAAGGCACCAGGGATCACTCATTGTTCAGGAAGCACAGCATTAACTCTCTAA
The DNA here is from genome assembly GCA_013399195.1 of Dicrurus megarhynchus. Taxonomy (NCBI): domain Eukaryota; kingdom Metazoa; phylum Chordata; class Aves; order Passeriformes; family Dicruridae; genus Dicrurus; species Dicrurus megarhynchus. The sequence goes on along the minus strand of VXAD01012627.1, from coordinate 229,134 downwards.
GTACTGCAGTAGTGAATGTGCATTATACTTCTTAATAATGAAATTTTAATACCTGTTCATTGAAGTAACTGTGCTGGTTTAGTGCTGAAATGGCTAAGCTGTTCCCAGGTCGGACTTTCCTTGTTTTAATAACCTAAGATAAGCTGCCTTGCCAAAGCTTGGGAATTGGGGTGCAGCTAATGATGCTTACCAAGTGAAATAATTTAAATTTATTGCAATGCAATTTCCAGGAGGAGAGATGTTAGAATATGTTGGAGAGGAAAGAATAGGACTACTGTTGTCTTACCTATCAAGCTTTGAATAAAACTTTAATGGAATATAGAACAAGAAGTGGGAAATGACAAGAGAAGAATTTTGATAGTTTTATATTATTTTTTGGGGAAGGGCATACTTTTAATAAGGATTTTTTTTTTTTATTTTTATAGTGGTACCTAATTGAACAAGAAGCCTACAAAGTAAGCCTTGCATCATCCCTGTTTTTTGCTGGATTGCTCATTGGAAATATCACATTTGGCCCTTTGTCAGATAAACTGGGCAGGAAACCAGTGTATATGTTGGGTAAGATGGTTAAAAGGTTTTTTCTTAAGTATTCTACACAGAGAACATCTCTTTCTTGCCTGCCCCTACTGAAAGGCTGCTCGTGACGTTGCTCTGTCAATGACCTGCTGTAAGCGTTTCACTCGGAGTGGAGCAGCACTGAAAGTGGTTACTGTCAGTGTGCTGAGCAGCACAGAGGTCATGGAGTATCAGTGGGAGGTGAAAAAACCTGGTTTTGCCGTGGCTATCTCTCTTGGAGCACAGTACCCCACATGTTGCCTAACTATATTGTTCCCAATAAAAAATAATCTGCTTTTTTTTCAAGGGGGTGGGTGGGGGAGACTGATTTGCTGAAGCATCTTCAGGTTGGGTTACCATGTCCTGGTGTTTTGTTTTCCAGCTGTGTTTGCAGCCAAAGGGTCTTGTCGTTAAATGAGAAAATTGTCTCAAGGAGATGCCATCTTTGGGATTGCAGACCTCAAGTTTGTGACTTGAAAATGATTGTAATTTTCATATGGTGTGATTTCAGAAAGCCAAATACGAGAGATGAGTACTCCAGAATAATCACTGCAGTCACTAACTGGCTGCAGTCTCTTCTCTTCTTTTGAGTTCAAGCTGGGTAGCAGAAGTATTAATTACATTTTATTCTGTCTCTGCAGGTCTATTTTTTGATGTCGTTTTTGGCTATGTCACAGCCTTAGCTCCGAACTATGACATATTCGCAGTTTCACGGTTTTTTGTTGGAATTGTGAATGGTGGAATGGCTCTTGTGTCTTTTGTCCTAACACAAGAATATGTAGGAAAATCATTCTGGTCATTTACAGGTGGGATTTGGGATATATTTAATCATTGTTACTGTGACACATATTGTTCTATCAGTACCTTTTTATGTTTTCACCAAGTCAAGTCAGTTGTAGTATAAGTCAGATGAGAGTGATGTAATTCTTCCAAGTTCTGATTTCTGTGGGAAAGGTGCCTGAATAAGGAAGATGGGACTGAGTTTGTTTGATAAATAGCAAAACCGAGGTTTTCAAATTGATACATTAATTCCTAACATTTCTAAATTTGTACACTGTGTTACATTAAAAAAAAGTTTCAGCAGATCCTGCCTAATTCTGCTGTATGGTACCTTGGGAAGGCACTCTGGGAACTTTCTCTGAACCAGAGAATGAGTTAGTGCCTGAACTGTGTTTTTTCCACTGCTGAATGTGCTGACTCTCCAGTATTTTTAAATGTCCTTCTTTCATATGCCACTGCCAAGACCTAAATTAGTTTAACACTTGCATATCAGACAGTTGCAAAGCTGGAGTAGCCCAGGCTCTATCTCCTTTCTGGCTTCTACAACACGGAGAAAACCATGCTCCAAATGCTAACTTGCTGCAGCTGGAGGCATATTTCTCTCCCTCATTTATTCAGTTGCTTCATTCTACTGTTTTTCTTATTTTTTTTCTCTGGAGTCCTGGGGATGTATGAGACAGTTGGGGTGTAGTTAGAACCTTCCACTCCTTTTTTTTTTTGTTTTTAAGTACTGAATTTTCCTTTTCTCTTGAGTTCACTTTTCTGACTTATGCCTTCTCTCTTTCCCACCCTTCCTTCTCCCTTGCCCTGTTGTCTCTGCTCTTCCCTGCCTTTTCCCTGCAGGGCCAACCTCCTGATGGATGGAAGAGACAGGCCATTTCCTGCTGCTTGTTGCTCTAGGTGCTCTATTCTAATTCTGCTCGGCGCTGAGAAGGAGGGGCTGAAGGAGAGGGAGTTGCTGGATGCAGCTCAGCTGTGCTGGACCAGCTGTCCTGGGTGTTGGTGTGAGCTGGCCCTTGTGGGCCACAGCTGAGAGTGTCTGGGTTCCTGCAGGATCTCCTGTGTTAGGCTGCAGGAGGTTTGTTGCTAGGCTTTTGGAGTTCCAGTTGACCCCGTATCCTAAACATTTTTATTTATGCTTGTTCATAGGACATCTGTTGTAATAAACCTCTGGCTTGGCAGCTGGTTTTGTACTGAGCTCGGTCCTTGTACTTCTATAACTTAGTTTCAATTTCTGCTCTAGCCTGCCACTTCTATTCAAGATTGCCCTAATAGACCTAAATAAAGCACTCATTCTCAATGCTTCCCCTTCCTGCCCTCAGGTTTTCTCTCTGCTCTGTAGGTTTCTGTTATTTTCTTGCTCTCTCCTGTGTCCTACTCTTTATTTTTCAAAGAGGGGGAAAAAACCCCAACCCTCCCACAGACTACACAAAGCTGTTCTTCACTGGGATTGCAAAATAAACTTAAGCCAGCTGGTTCACAAGTGCTATAAACATAGCTCATAAAATTGCTATTTTATTTAGGTGTATCATGGGCTAGGAATTTTGGGCTTCTGCTTAAGAAATTTTTTTCTTTTGCCAGTGGTTTCTGTAGTGACTGGTTTGCTCTTGTATTTCCAGGTTCCTTAACTAATGTGACGTTTGCAGTTGGCATTGCTGTTTATGCTTTGCTGGGTTACTGTGTCAGAGAATGGCGCTACCTTGCCTTCGTGGCGAATACTCCAGGAGTCTTCTTCCTCCTCCTTTCTTTGTAAGTGGTTCACATGCATGCTAATGATCAGAAAAAAGATGCAGTAATTGAGTTACTTTTTCTTGTCGTCATTTGAGTGAGTGGCAAAAATGAGGATGACATTTTTCTTCGTGGGTCTGTGAACCAAGCAAGATTAAAATTACATTGTTCAGGAAGAAGGGGTGTTAAATGAAGCAGAACCTCAGGGTTACCCAAAAGACAAGTTTGTGTTTCTGAATGGGGTTACAGCTGTGGTGGCCAGCACTGCAAAGAGCAGCTGTGTGCCCGCTGTCCAAGAAAACTCGATTACAAATCTACTTGGGGAAGGGAAGGAAGGCCTGCCAGAGGCTCCAAGCTGGAGCATCTGCCAGGAGCACTGCCTCCTGCCAAGGCAGGACTTCAGCACTTGAGAAGTTTTGGAAGTTGTCCTAGAGGAATTTTAGAGTTTCTTTCCATGAGATGCATGCAAAGGGAAATAAGTGGGAGCACTTGGAATTACCTTTTTAGCGTGTTCTGCTATGTATCCGCTTGCTTTTGAGGTTCCCTGTGCCTGTTCCTAGTGCTGGGTGCTCCTGTTTAGAATTCCTACACTGCCACTATCATCATAATGATTTTAAACTGCATCAGTATGTAAAGAATTAAGTGCTAGCTTTGGCTGGCCTGTGTTCTTAGAGAATCTAACATAAAAACTTACAGACCTCATACGTTCCTGATCACTAGTTAAAGCTGTAGAAGAAAGAAAAGAATTAGTGTAGTAGGTTGCCTGCACATTAATGCAAGGAATATCTGGCATACAGCACAGATTGAAAAAACCTGCTCTGATTTCATTTTTTTAGATAGAACTCTTCTTGAAAGAAGTTCTGTTAAAGACTACACTAAAAAACCCACTTCTCTTCCTGTAGTCAAAGAATACAAAGCCTGAGGGCATCATAAAGAAGTTCTGCATGATATATTTTCCTCTATGGTGTTCTGTTTCTGATGAAGTAGCATTACTTCCCCAAATACTAAAAATACTGGGATCCTTTAAAGTAATAGAAGTTAAGTTTGGTTGTAGGATGTATATCTCTGTTAAGAGTGCCAGAGAAAATAAATATTCAGTTCAAAATATTCCATTCTTTATTTTATGGTTCATATAAAAGCTGCAACAGGAAAAAAAAAAGCAGGAATCGTGAAGTTGTGGTAAGCAGGGATATTCTGATTATATGTGGGAATAAGAGATTTAAAACCTACATCAGCAGTGATGAGCTGGTACTGGAGCCTGACAGTTAATTCCCCAGGAAGGTTTCCTTCCTTTTCTTTCCACTCTTACTCAGAGCCCTTCCCATAACGGGAAGCTTGAAATAAACTTTATTAGAGTGAAGTTTTGTCTGGGCTGCTCAGATAACAGAGGTTTCAGATCCTTCCTGGGCCATGGTAGCATAGTGTTGCCTAAGAACTACTTCAGCACAAGTCAAGATTTAGATGTCAGCTCTTTTAACATCACTGAGTGCCTTGTCAAGCATTTCCCAATGATCCATCTGTAAGGTTAACTGTTAGCACCAGGCTACTTGGAACTGGCTATGCAGAGCAGTGCAAATAGAATGTTCTCCTCTGAATTTTGTACTGGTACTTCTTTTCAAGTCTTGATCTGCAAAATGGAAAGAATGACTTTAGTGCTGTGTTCATATGAACGAGCTTTCCATTGTTGATTCTCTGTGCTGTCCCGTTAGCATGCTCCCAGAATCACCACGATGGTTGTACTCCCAAGGGAAAATGGCAGAAGCTGAAGATGTGCTGCAGTACATCGCCCTTGGTAATGGAAAAGAAAGATTAAATCTGAAATTGAAGCCAAATGCAGTAACTTTGAGAAAGGATGAATCGGCAGCTGGTATCCTGACCTTGGTGAGACACCCGGTGCTTCGGTGGCGAACCCTCATTCTGATGTACCTCTGGTAGGTAACACCAGGCTGCTGAGGTGCTGTGAGTCAGACAGGAGGAAGCAATCAAAATCTTCATCCTTTTCTCTTAAAAATGATGTCCTAAGAAAGTAAATTATAAATTTGCCAGTTGATGGCAGGCAACAATCATCTGAAATGACGTCTTGTCAGGTTGGTGTTTTGTTGTTGTTGCTGGTGGTGTTTTATTTTCAGTGTGTTGCTCAGAAACTGCTTCAAAACCTACCAAGAAATAATCTGGTGAGAGCATAATATTTATGCAGACTGAAATGAGAAGCTGAAGCAGAAGTAACTGACACGATGTGTGTTGGAACCAGTCTTGGGAAGAAAAGGACTGCATGGATAGCAACCATAGAGATCTGGAATAAGAAGCAGCCCAAAATTACATTACTTAGACTCAGTGGAGGAAAATTGTGAGCAAGATAAAATATAGATTGCATAATTTTATTAGGTGCTGTCTTGAAAAGTGGTACAAGACCAGTTCAGTTAATAATACAACTTTTCTGGTTATTTTTAGGTATGTCTGTAGTTTTGTGTACTATGGACTAACTTTAAACGCTGGTGAATTAAGAGGAAATCTGTATTTAAACGTGGCTCTTTCTGGTCTTGTAGAAGTTCCAGCATTTCCTCTCTGCATGTTTTTTATTGAGAAATCCTGGTAAGAAACATTTATTTCCCAGTTCTCTGCATACATCTGTAGATACCATAGAAATATATTAACATTTTTCTCAGTAAGATATTGCACTATTTTTCTGAACGGTGTTGGTTCTTTGGGGATTTACTCCACTGCGGGTGTTTCTGCACTTGATACAGAAATGAGAGCCTGGTTTTCTACCTCTTCACTTTTTTTAGTTTTGTTCGTATCTTGCTTAACTCCAGGGATAAGCTTTTCAATGATTAATGTTATTTTAAAAGTTTGGTCCTTATGGAAAAAAGGAATAGCTTGGTTATTTAAGTATCTATGGGTTATAATATATCTCCTACATATTTTATTCAGAATAGCTTGGTTTTGTAGTGCCTACCAACTGCAGTTGAAAGCAGTTTTTTCAGAATTGTTCATTTTTACTTAAACTTTTCAAAGAGAACTTTGAAGGGAGAACTGCTGAATTTTCATGAAGGCATGGATGAGCCATGTCCATGTATTTCCATACTTTTCAGTGTGTTTGGAAGCCATCCTTTATGTAGGTATTATTTTCCAAAGGCCAAACAGTCTGGCAGCAGAGGGCTCCTCAGGGTTTCGTGTAACCTTCACATTCAGTATCTTTGTTATGATACTTTGGTCTCACTGAGGTCTGTGGCAAAAATCCTCTTTTCTTCAGCCTGGAGAGGATGCCACCTTTGGGGAGTTTTGGGCAGTGAAAAGCTGTCAGCTCGGTTAAACTGCAAAGCAAAACAAGCAGCCCACCTTCACCTCAAGCCCACAAAGCCTAAATCACACATGTATTTATTTAAACTGCAAACTGCACAAGTCCTTTTCTTTTTTTTTTTTCCTTTTGTTTCCTTTTTTTTTCCTTTGTTTTCCTTTTTTTCCCCTTTTTTTCCCCCTTTTTTTCCCCCTTTTTTTCCCCCTTTTTTTCTCCTTTTTTGTTCCCTTTTGTTCCCTTTTGTTTTCCTTTTTTTTTCATTATAATTTGTCAAACAAATTGTAATTTCCAAGCTTTTGGTTTCCTGAAGTATAGATATGTGTTGTTTTAGATGGTTTAATACAAAAGAGAATGTGACAAGCCACTGCTCTGTTTTCATTCAGTTTTAGTGAGCAATATCCTTAAAGTATAACTTGCTTGTTGCAAAAATATTTTAGATTTTTAAAACCAAGCATTATACATTTGTTACAGATAAATTACTGTAGTTCTACTATTATGGGGAAGTAGTTAGAAATAGCTGTGAAAGTTCATAAAGTAACAAGCAGGTGTAGTATTTCTACATGCCTGCATACTGTTGCTAAGAATATCTTTACTTGTGGGCCTTTGCAAATAATTATGAAATATTCAAATACGGCAGATGTGGAGATGGGCTGGTGATTTTCTGTCCTGTCATCTTCTCTTTTTATTTTAAAACACCAGGCAGTAAAAATGGCCCTTGGTGATTTCTGTGTGTATACCGTTAGACACAAAAGCATCCAAAACAGTTTTACAGTGGGTTACAACTGTTTATATTTATGCAAAGTTGTAAAGGAGAAATACTTAAGAAGTATTTGAATTACATTTTCTTGAACACTATTAATTTAAGTGTGTATGCACTCTAGTACCCTTTTGGAGATAAGGCCCATTGCCTAGCTCAGTACAGAGAGGAAAAAAGTCTTGAGTTCTTGTTGCCAAAGTAGATGGATTCTTCTCAAGGCTACAAATTCCATAGCTTAAAAATGAAAACTTGACTAGAAAAAGGAAAGCTGTTTTGGGAGGATTTCAGTGCACAGAACTAGAGAAGCAGGGTTTGAAGTACTTACCAAGATACAATAGATTTATAACTGTTACTTATGCTGCTGTGTACTTTAGTGTTTAGTACTTTGATATTTTACAGACAAGTTGAAAAACACCTAAAGGACTTTGTTTCCATCTTTACCTCAGTGCTCTTTTCCTTCTAGGTCTGGCAGATGTAAAACCATGACGTGTTTCCTGATATTTGCAGGATTTGCCTGTATATTCACCATGTTTTTGCCAACAAGTGCTGGTAAGTGTGTGCTATTGCAAAACTAGAAGTTTCTGAATTTGTTTAAAAGCTGACAAAACAACTTAATGGACATTTTGTGACCGAGTATATGAGGGTCTGAAGACCTATCCTTTTGTACCCCTCTCCTTCTGCTTTCAGGGCTGGTCAGGGAGCCAGGGTCATGTCTGTAGTCCTTTTACCTTCTTGCAGGCATAATTTGAACCTGTTAATTGACTACGTTTGTCTGACTGTAAGCCTTGGCTCTTTGAAGGTCACGTTCTGTCTCAGACACTGACACTGCATTCATCACTATCAAGCAGTTAACCTTACAAGCTCTGGATTTAATCACCAGACTGCCATGCAGTGTAACGTTAGTTTGACTGGGTCTTGACAGTGTGAGATGCCAAGCTTAATTTTTCATTCTTTTTGCTGGCAAGTGATATTTATAGAAATAGAAACCTGAGGTTTTATGGAATTAGAAGCTTAACTCATCATTAAAAAGCCCCAAGCCACTACAAAGCATAAAAAATAATTTTGTACTTGAGAATTAAAAATGGAAGTCAGAATTACAGTATGGAGGCCATAGGGATGGCCAGAAGCTTGCTGCCTTTGTCAGTCTCACCTGGGTATTGCTGTTTATGCAGTTGTGAGGACAGCTCATAGTAACAGTGGAGTATCACCAAGTATTTTTCTCTTCTCAAAAGATGTGTTTTTTCTGGCATTGTTGGTGACATTAACAAAATTTTGGGGATTGTATTTTCACTTTCATTGCCATTTCAAGTACAGTTTTTCTGTATTACTATTTATTTTTGCTACTGAAAACTTACAGCACTAAGAAATAGTGTGAGGCTGCTCTCTGCTTTTGTTTTTCGTAACTTCATTAGAAATGCTTCAGCCTTAGCAGTGTTTTGACTGAGGAGCACCAGCAATGTGATTACAAGGTAGTCTTCTATAGGCTGTATTTATTCTTAACAGATATAAATGCTGTCTGGCATCAGTTCCAATTGATCTCAGAAGTCCTAGGAAGAAAAACAGACAGAGATAAAATGTCCCATAATCTAATTTGCCATCTTGTCTTAATTCAAGTTCTCAGATGTTCTGTTGCTCCTTTTATTGAGACAGATTCTTTATTCCAACAGGTTTCTTCTTTATGCTTGTTATAAATTTAAAAACAAAATGATAGAAAAGCAGTAGGGACTAATTAGGATAGGGTAATGTTCCTGAAGAGTTGCTAATTTACAGGAAATCTTCTGCCTTTTCCAGTTGACTTGACTTTAATCCCATTAAAACATCTGACTTTGCACTGTGGAGAGGGTAAAGCTGGCTCTTGGCCCAGAGTGATCCTTGTCAGTTCAGTAGAAATAAATTCAATTCCAAGCTTGATGAAAATGAGTCACATTGGATGAAACGAGGATTGTTGCAGCTCTAGTCTGACCTTCCTATTAGTATTATGTTTGTCTAAGTCTCAGTTCTTCTGAATGACTGATAAGATCCTTGATTTTATTACAAGGGATTTAAGATTTCAGTGAGATGTTGGGCACTTGCCTCTTGCCTGTAACCTTTGCTTGATTTCTACATAACTCTGCTAACTTGTGAATGAGAATCTGATCCGAGTCATTTGTCCTGTGGAATAAGCCAAGAACATTTTTGTTATTAGAGACATGTACTGAATTTAAGACTAAAATTCTCTCAATAATGAGGTAAAAACTGATACATCCCTCAGCTCCCTCTTTCCTTATCACTAAAACTCACCAGTTAGTTTGTCTATCAGACTGGAAGATGGTGAGGGAGTGGCAGTGGAGGGAGAATGGAGTTGTAATACTGTTTTCTTCCAAAAGCTGCTGTAAAGCACAAAGATACCTGCATTTTGTGTCTGCTTTATACTATAATAAGCAAAGGAGACTACTAGTCTAGAGGTAGCTGGATTTTAGCTTTCATTTAGATTTATCTGCTTGTGCTGAACACATAATACCTTTTTGTGGCTTTTATTGATCTGCTTTCCACTGAAAAAGGAAAGAGAATTTGCAGTTCTTTAACAAAAGCTGAGGTAAAATCGATTTAATGTTGGGTATTTTGTGTTGAGAACTAACCTTTCATGGTGGATACTTTTTCTGAAGTAAGTTTATAAACTCCTTTGGTTTCAAAAGTACTGCTTAAGTGAACTTTTACCATGAAGATGACTGGCAGAGGGTGGCTCTACATAATGGCACTGCAAATGAGACTATTAATGGCAGTGACGGCATCCAAACTCAATCTCACAGAGGAACTCCTCTTCTAGAAGGTCTTAGACATCAGCACCACTTGTTACCATTTTCTTCCAGTTTACTTCTCTAAATTCCAAAGATCTACTAATGGAAGATGATCCCTTATCAGTAAAACTGAAGTACATGGATTTAGTGAGAACTTAGAACCTTACTTTTACCCAGGTTTGGATCAGTTGCCCTGACTGGGTTGTTTCAGGCAGCCTTGTGTGTGTGCAGCCGCCACTGCACGTTGGGTGGAAGGGTGTGAGAGCAGCTGTAATGTGAGAGTTACAGGGGCTGCAGGGCCATGCTTGGCCACACCAAGGGAATGACTGATACATGTCCACCAGAATCCCATAGGAGAATGTGCATTCCTGCTTTTAATGCTGTTACATTTTTTTAAATGGAAAGAAAATCATGGGCTGTTCTGCAAGAATTGCTGAAAGTATGTTCCAAGACTGTGAGAAAAACATAAGGACCATGTCTGGGCTTATTTTCGCTTCATGTCAGCTTCCCTGGGTATTTCCAGTGTGCTTCTCATCCCACGATAATTCCCCACATGGCCAGCCTTCAGAATCCCCTAAGGGAGGGAACCTGGAGCACAGTGCACTTAAAATTCATTCCTAAGAATCTGAGTCCTAATTTCTCTGTCTAGACAGTTTCTTGCTTCTGTTTTGGTAGTAAAACCAAAACTTCCCATGCTATATTGCTAATATGTGGATTTGCAGTGTTCAATTTTAATTCTTCTTGGGAGAACAGCTAGTTTTAAAACACGTTTGAAACTTACAAATTACAAGTATCTTCACTGCCTTATGTTTGCTTAATGGAAGGCAAGGGATGTCCCAGCTTTCTGACAACACCCAGCAGGGCTCTGGAGGACCAGGTTCACACCTTTCCATCTGGCAACTGCATGGAATGTTGCAGTTCTTCCTGAGCAAAAGGAGAACTTGGATGAAAACGCTGCACATCTCTTTTGCATGAATTACAGAAATAACTGCAAAAATGTACCACGCTTAGAGAAACTAAATCAAGGTTTTGGATTTCAGTTTACATACAAATGAATTTCTGCATCAGTTGAAACAGAATCTGACTTGAGCAGATGAATTGTACTGAGAATATTTGAGGGCAAAACGAAAAGCAATTGAGAAGCAATCAGAGTTTCCCATTACTTAATGAATATCATTTGATGCCAACAGAAGCATGGTGAACTCAATGCTTAGGAGGAGAACCTGAAATACAGCTAATCAGAGCATTCAGGGTTTTTTTTCATGCTGAAAAAATATTAAATTATCTTCTTGTTAAAACAGATGGTGCAAACATAACCATAACCAAAATCACATTAATTAAAGACTTTAAAACATGCACACTTCAGTTCAGCTGACTAAACTCTGTCTGTTAGTAAACTGGGCTGCACTAGCATTTGTTCTTTCCAGTTACAGAGCTGTAGCAATTCTAAGTCCTAAGAGGATGTCCTTGGGGAGCAAGTAAACTGTTGGGAGTGAACAGTGTGTGTTATGGGTTTACTCCAGTAAATGGGCCAGAGAGGGTATGGTGTCTGTGCTCATCAAAAGTCGTGGTTACCTGGTGAGATGTTCTGACTGCACTGCTTTAAGTGGCAGCCTTTTCGTTTAGGCCTGTGATAGTTTCATATTTCACAAAAAAAAAAGGGTTTTCTTTGTCCTAAATACAACTTTAACCATCTGTTCTTAAGCTAGTTTGGTTGGGAAGAGCTGAGACAGTGCTTTTGTTGAAAAATGTATGGATTAAACATTGGGTATGTGTGATAATCTCCTAAAGAGGGCTGGATGTTTGTGTAAAAAAGAGTAATAAAAAGAGACTGTTCATGCCTACAGCTTGTTTTTTCTTTCCTGAAAGGTCTCCTCCTTGGTCCCACTTTGTTAGCTCTGTGTGGAAAAATGATGGTCAGTGCTGCGTTCAACATCCTGTACATTTATACATCTGAGCTGTACCCAACACTGCTGAGGTAATTTAACAGAGCTTCTGGGTAAATAAAATCTGTTTTCATGCTCAGCACTACTGATTGCTGGTATGCTTTAGTATTTATCTGTAATTATTTTTGCCTGAAATAACAGTACGAGTCCTTCCTGTAATGAAGCAGCTTGCCAGGGCTCAAAAGAGCTTTTCCTAGCAGTCACACCTTTTGCACCTGTGCACCTTCCCAGGGTGTTTGGGACAACTTGTTCTAGGTCTGAATCCAGAATTAAAGCACGAAAACCACCCTTCTTGTGCTGCAGTGGTAGGTGCTGGGTTTCTCACTTCTGTTGGTTTTTGGGAGTAAAATTACAGGGTGCAAACCCAAACGTAGCGATGTGATGGAATCGTGTGCTAACCTAACCATAAACGGAGAGTATTTGCAGAAAGGACTATTTACACCAGTCCTTGTGTATACTTACATCTCCCAGATGATTGTTGGCTTGCCCACTGGAAAACCAGTGCTTTTCTATATCTTTGTTATTTAATTAAATATTCAAAATGCAACTAATTTAATAGTATCTCTATGACAGTAATTTGCTCTATGCCATTTAATTAATGAAGAACTGGGCTAAAAATTTATTTTTCATAGTTCTTACCAACTCTCTGTGAGGTTATTCTGTTATACCAAGAAAAAGCGGAGATAGGAAAATATAATACACAGTCTTGTTCTTCTCACCCTTATCTTGATTCCATGTGATTTTCCAAATGGTACTTCAAGTACATGTTCAGAATTTGAGTCATACTGCAGAACTTCGTTAAGAATAGCAATTTTAAATCTACTGCAAAACTTGGGCCCAGTTTAGAGAGCGCAGGGAAAGCTGAAAGCTGATGAGGAGTAGGAAGGTGTCCCAGCTGGGAGATGTGGACTGTAGCACCACAGAGGGAGGGAGGTAGGATGGTGACACAAATCCAGGTCACTGAGGGCTTTGGGGAAAAGTTTAAAAAGGGGAAACAAAAAAATCCCCAAACAAACAAACAAACCCCTAAAAAAAAAAAAAAAAAGAAAAAGTGTGTGACTCCTTGGATTGGGTTTTTTCTTGTTGGATTGTGAATGCAGCTTTTGCAGTACCACTGGTGCGGATGGAGGTGGAGTGACTGTTCCTGGATACTGAGCTTGTAATTCCTGGCACAGGTTTAGGTTGAACATGCAAGTCCCAAACACGCTAACTGAAAGAGGGTGTGGGGGCTTGTTCACATTCTCCCCATCCAAAATTTTGTATCCTTTAAAATCTTGTTGTTTTCCTTTTTGTTTGTTTTTGTTAATTTAAGTGCCTGTGTTTGATGTGTTTTGTTTTGTTTTTCCTGTCCCCTTTGCTTTTCTGGAGTTAATAATCAAGAAAATTAAATCTGAAAATGTTTTAATGTATTGGTTTCTGCTTTTTTTTGCTCTGTTTTCATGTTACACTGTCTTCTTAAGTCCTACTGATGTTTGGTGCCAAGGATGTGGCAGCTCATACCTAGCAAGAATTACAGCACTGTTTCACTGTGTTTGAAACTAAGCATTTGTAATTAGGAATATTTAAAAATAAAAAAAGCAAGTAAAGTGCTGCTTCACTTGAGAATCTGCAGTAATATTCTGGCAAAAAAAGTACTTTGCATGTCAAATTCACAGACCACCAGTGGAGAACGTGCAAGAATAAAGATAGTTTAAAAAATCAGTAACTTTTATTAGACAAGTCGTGTTTAATAATGTGGCAAATTGTTACGTTAAACCATGTGCAAATTCCTGCCGTGTGACAATTTATACATTTAACAATGTTTAATACCTCTCTTGTACTTTAAATTGCACGTACTATAGTTTCTGCAGGAGAAGTGGTGATGGGTGTTAAATTTAAAGCAAAGCAATAGCACCATCTGGTGGTGCCTGCAAAGCTTTGTGCTGCTCGTGGCATCACTCTGGCATGTCATGGCATGAGGCGTGTATGTTGAAAGGCAGAGGAGGTAGGATAACTATTTTTTTTCCTTTTTTTTTTTCCCCAGCTGGATGTTCTGCAGAAAAAATAAGTTTTCAGTCCTACTGCTCCTTATTTAAACCTAATTATTGCTTGAGGCATGAGGACTGTTAGGCACGCATTTTAAGTTGGCTGGTTCATGCAGCAATGACAAATACATCTCGTGCTAGAAACGGGGCAGTGCTGTAGGTTAGGGAGTGTTTGTGCTTTGGGCTTTTTTCCTTTTTGATGTGTCATTAAAATACCTGTGGGGGAAAAGAAGGTTAAAAATAGAAAACTTCACTGCTGTTGCATTTTGGACAAAGAGTAAGGTTACCTTTGGGGACAAAATGTAATCATGGCTCTAGTAATACGGCTATAATAATGAACTTTTTTTTTTCATGAGAAAATGGTTGCAAAATGATGATGCTCTTGTATGCGATGGGTGAAATCAGAGTGGGGCCACTGGGCTGCCTAGGATAGCTTTTTTGCTTATTTTCAGCAATTACTAAGCTATTTGTGTGGTTTTCCTCTTGGATACCACATTATTCTGTATAACCCAAACTCTGCTGAATTCTGAATTAAAACTACCATGTGGTCTTCTAACAACTGCTTTCATTTTGCACTGGAATTGAAATGACACAGTTTGCATTCAGGACTACCTTTTGCCCTGTTACGTCTCACCAGGAAACAAAGCCAGCAAACTTCTGAGTATGGACAGACCTGGGGGCTGTGGGAAAGATGCTTCTAAAGGAATGGTTCAACCACAAACTAGTGTGTCTCATCATTCAAGGATTTTGTTGATGGGGAAGTGCTTGGCCTTGTCTTGTGGGCTTTGGGTCAATGTTGCCTCAATGTGAGGAAGCACCAGAGTCACTGGCTTCTCATCTGCTCCCTCCATCATCTTGTTTCCCTTCACCTGTGCAAAGGGCCATTAGGAAGGGATGTGCAGGTGGGTGATACTGGGACACTGGTGACCCATGTCACTACTCTGCTTGTCTTCTTTAACCCTGTCACTGTGAGAAAAGGGTGAGCAGGAGTAGCTCAGCTCAGCAGTGAGACTGAGGATGATGAGGAATGAGAGGAAGCAACCAAGAGACGTAGAGAGAACGGCCACCTTGAGCTTGTTCTTGCCGTCTCACTAATGATGGTGCCAATGGCAGTCTCTGAAGGGGCTGTTACATATGCTCTATGTAGGAGTGATACAGAGGTGGAAGATGTTTGCATTTGATCAGGAAATGAAAGACTCTAAGGACATTTAAACTTTCTTTAGAGAGGATCCTGCTGTTCTAAGCCATGCTTTGATATCACAGTCTAGATGAGATTCTTTTAAACTTGTCTGAAAATGGAGGGGAGCACAGAATTCAGCAGCTCCTGTATTGACACATCTGGCCAGATGTTTTCAAGCTTCACACTGGCAAATAGTGATTTTCTGTTTGGAGGTAAGCACTGACTTTCAGCTGTGCACCCGGACACTGCTCCAGTCTGAGCTGCAGATAGCGTTCAGCATCTCTCTGAAGATCCTGTCACATTTTGAAATCATTCCCCATTCAGCACAGGGATGTCCAGTTAAATTGTCCTATACGGCATCATGGAAAACCTCTTTGTTCAAACTTCTGTGAAGGGTGGTTTTGTGAGGGTTTGAAAAGCTGTGGTTTTACCTTATCTGCAGCCAGTTCAGGAAAACCTTTGGAGTAACTGCTGGTGGTCTTAGAACTTCATTTCAATTAAAGACTACTGATAATTTATATTTATAAGTTGGCTCTGACAATGCCACCGCATGTTCATATGTGACTCAGTTGTGTATTCTGAAAGTACCAATCTTTCATCCTTTGTTCAAAACAGAAATGCTGGCTTGGGTGTGTGCTCCATGTCTTGCAGATTTGGGGGCATTTTGGCTCCGTTTGTGCCATCTATGGTAAGATTATTTTTGAGTTTTTTAATTAACTCAGATTCCTTAAATTTCTCTCAAAAGCACTTTGTTGATTTTGGTACAACATATGCCTATACTCCTTAAAAAAAAAAAAGTTGGTTTTATGAAAAGTTAAATAATGTTCATTTAATTTGAAGAACTAATGAGTAAGTCTTTTTAAAATACCTAGTATTTTATTGATTTTTGAAATAGAAGTCTAATATTCTGTGTTGTATAACTACTTCATGTGTTAGTGAAATGATTGCCATATAATGCATTTGGTACTGCTAAGGCTCAGTCAGTCATCTGAATTCTCTTAGACATGTAAAAAAAAGTTGTCATATGAAGGTGTTCCTGTGAAATGCTATTTTTTGGGTTTCTTTGCTCTACTAGTATATGGAAAATTGCACAAACTGCTGGAGTGACAAGCTGTAGTATTTTGGTTTTGACTACAGTTGATGTATTTTAAGAGCAGGAAAAAATGCTGTGCTTTTTACTATGTATTTTGAATTTTAGAAATCGCTTAGTCCTTCTGTACCGTTTGTGGTGTTTGGAATCAGTGGACTATCAGCGGGATTCCTGACTCTCCTCCTGCCAGAAACACTAAATAAGCCGATTGCTGAGAGCATTGAAGACCTGCAGAGTCACAGATACCAAGTGCTCCAAAATGAAGAGGCAGAGTAATTTATTTGTTGTTTACTGTACCTTTGCATTATTCTCCCCTGTGTTGTATCCATGCCACAACTGACTGTGTCTCTATTAGATTGTGTGTTAGTGAACGTGTGCAGGAAGTTTCTAAAGCCATCTTTCTGCTGTGTTGAATGGAGATAAGATTTATTCCTTGGCTCCTAAGGATGAAAAGGCTAATCACCTGTAGCAATCACCTATAGGCATTAAATTATATGTAAATAAATACTATTCTGTTTCCTTAAGAAGTCTGAAATAATCAAGGACAATACAACCAGCAACATTCCTGTGCTTTTTCAGTAAAACAATTAAGCATATTTTTCATATGTAGGATTGTGCCTTTTTGTAATGTTTATAGTAGAAAATAATCTACTATTAATACATATCGGAAGAAGTGTTATATCCTTCATCAGTCTCCTGGGTTAAAGCCATTTAAAGCATTTTCCTGTTGTTAATATGCACTAAAGTAAACTTCTGAAGTGGGAAATGAAATTTTTGTTTGATTCAACAGGTAATAGAATAGAAAAAGTAAAACATATCCTGTAAGTTTGGGAATGGTTTCTCAGAAGAATTAGTTTTAAAAGTGAGGAGCAGGGAGAGGATTTGTCTAAGAAAGGAATTGTTAGCTTAGAATTAAGCAGGCTTAGTGTAGAAATAAAAGAATATGTGGTTTTCTTACTCTTTTTTTTATATGCTATCTTGTTAATTATCTGGTAATTATTGTACTTAATCAGTTTAATCATACTACACACAATATTCTGCTCTCTTTTTATGCGTAATACAGAGTAATGCTGCATTCAGCTGAAATGGAAAAAAACCCCAAGCTTCTTCAAATACCATTTCACTTCTAATTTCTTAAAAAATCAATAAATTCGGGTTTTCACATTTAATATTAGGCTATAAAATAGGACAAGAAAAATATGAGATGCAAAACATTTTTCAGTAATTATTTCTCTTCTGTCTGACAGGCAAACCAGTTAGAAGGAAACACTTGAGTGTGAGGCCTGTCTGGAAAATGAAGCCTGCATTGAGAAGCTGAAGGGCAGAGTCTTGCCCCAGATATGTGACAGGAAATGTTTGAGGACTCATGTATAATGCTGTTTGTAGCATGCTCAACAGTTTTCATGTGGAGGCAAGTGGAGAAGATGGAGTAAGTTGATCAAAGCATGTGAGAAAAGAGCTGACAAATCTGTGCATTAATTTAATGACTTAACAAAAGCATACTTCAGAGGTTTGGACTTCTCTACAGCTTCTTGAAGTGAAGTATTAATTTATTTTACAAAATGTAATTGCTAGCTTCAGATGAAGCTATAATGTAATTGAAGTGATGTGTATAATTTAAAATTTAGATGCCTTATATATTCTGTCAAGCTGGAATTGTGAAAAGGAGTAGCATCCAGTATATGCTGATTTTCTCTACAGGTTTTTTGCCTCGAAATTACAGTATATGCCTCACGCTGTGAAGAGACCAAAGATTTCTATGGGTTGTTGACCTTACTATGTCTAGCGTAAGAAACCTGAACAGGAGATAAATAATACTGTATTGGAAAAACTGCCAGGACTTGAAGAGGTACATTTAAAGGAGACGATGAGTAACCTTTTAGAGAAAGGTTATTAAGTTCTAGATGTACATGTGGAATGAGAGAGAATTGAACGTGAATTATATATTGTATAATATAAGTAGTGATGTATAACCAATGTATGTCACATAATCAATTGGAAATTCTTCCTGTGAGGGAACAGTGACTGGCTAACAGTTAATGTATTTATGTTGGAGTTGATGCATCACAAGTATTACCGGTTTTTTGATGGCAAACACAATTTTGCTATAAAAAAATAAATTTTAACATCTGCATTATGAATACTGCTTTTCCGAGGATGTTTACACACATTTTTTTGAAGAATACATGTATTGTTTTGATTTTGGCCCTTTAATGTACTGATGGGAAAAGGTTACTGCAAGATGTCTGTATTTTGAGAAGTTCCATAGTTAAAGAATAGTTCTGCAATTGAGCAAGGACCTGTGGAAGCGTGTGTGCATTTTTATACACAGCTTGCTCTGCCTGGCTGCCTCACCAAAACCTGTGCTGTGCCCACGTGTGCTCCACCAGGAGCCCGATCAGGACCCCAAGAAGTGATAATCAGTTGGTGATCAGAACAGTGTTTAGGTAATGTTGACATACGGGTGGATGGCACATGCATTTCCTTAACCTCCAGCTATAAAGCTGGATGACAAACACGCAATAGACTGTGCTGCAGACTTTTATCTTCTGATCATTTATTTATTCATCAGGATTAGAATTGAGTTTGGGATTATTTTTTTCCTGACTAATATTAATGCGTTCTATTGCATTAACATTTATAACCACAGTAAGTATTATACCTCTTCAAAGGTATAATTGGCTCAGCAGGGATATGGTAAACACCAAGTTTTGTTACTGTAGACTTCAATTTTTTTTTTATTATAGGAAATAAAGTTTAATAAGAAATAGAATGATATAAAGTTGTATTCCCAAAGCAGAGACAAGACTCTGGAATAGAAGGATCATAAAAGTACCATTATGTGGTGGGAGTGTATTTCTCCCTCCTGCACTTCCATCAGTGCATTTTCCCTCTTCCTTTAATTCAACATTATGTGAAAAATGGGAAACAAAGATAATTTGCATTTTGAACATGCTTGCTTCTGCTTTATTTGACCTGGAATTAATGGATTCTTTGCCTGGGGTGACTTTGTGAATTTGGTGGATTGATGACCAGAAAGCTCTGTGTCTCGAAAGACGTTAATGATCTTTCCAGCAGCCCTGGCATGACTCATGGTACCTGGAGCTCTTTGTACGAGCCTAGGCCAGTGTGGAAGCTGGTTTAGTACTTTGTCTCCAAGATACAAAAAACAAAATACAGACAGAAACATAAACTTCCATTTTTTGCTTCTTAAGATTTCCATTCAATTTAACACCTTGTTTACCATTTTACTTTAGATATCCTTGCTGCCTTTTGGTATTGCTGTATAAAATGATACTCTTTGGGGGAAAAAATTGTATTTTTCCAGTTTGTAAATAAGGAAATTATTTGCAGCTTTGTTAGAAGTATTTTCAGTTGGACTAATGCCATCAGTGCATTGAATCTTAAAAGGTTCTAAAGTTAAAAAACAACTGTGTGTCATTCATAACTGTCTGTGTCATAGAAAAGGCAGCATTTTTGGTCAAGTAACAGTGTTTTAGAGTATGTATCTTCCCTTAAAGTTTTGACTTTGTAGAATTGGAAGTTCTTCATGTAGAGCCACTTCTTCCTCTGTGTTTAATGAGAAAAAGCATTTGGTTGAGGGGGGGAATGCCCTAAAAAATTCTTTACTCAGTGTGGGACCATTATCTATTGCTTTCCTTTTCTCTGTAAAAAAACAGAGGGAGCTGAATTAATTCATGTGCCTTAATTATACACATTAGGTCATAGTCTCTAGCCTTAAGTATCACTTCTGGCTCTTTCCCTGTGCTTTATTTGTGTGTAGAAACTTGATTGTAATGTCACATCTGCCCTGTTCATCTGTTTCTGTGGTAGAAAAATGGCTTCAGTGTTTTAGCACTTGGTTGTGCAACTGCCTTTCTTTCCTGATCTGTTTTTAAACTGACTTGAAGTCTTTATTTCAGCATTTGAGAAAGTTCTGCTGCTTTCTGGATTTTGTTTCAGCTGCAAATCTAAAGTTATTAAAAAAAAAAAAAAGTTGGCTGTACTTAAATACATCTGTGGTGCTCACAGATTGTCCAGAAAGGAAGTCCGAACTGATTCCAGCTTTTCACTTTCTGTGTTTCATCTCTAATATTGCTGTCTCTTTCCCTAAGGTGTGCTGAGGATTTTTTTCTGACTTGGGTGCTAAGCAGAGGTGAAGCTTGAACATTCATTTATGCCACCTACTTTTTAATGCCATTTGCCTGTCATTAGGCTATATTTATCCTTTAACTCTTGATTAGGTTTGCTTAAGCCCCAGTTTCCATTGCTCCCGCAGTTCATGGCATATTTTGTGTTTTGTCTCACAGTTTGTCATTCCACAGCCCTCCTGGTGACTGACTCAGCATGGAGAACCAACAGGGGTTCAGCTGAATCTACCGTGTCCCAGCTGGCAAATATCCTCTGCTTTCTTTTGTCATCAGCCAGTGATACACACCCCCACACCTTGTTAAAAAACAGGCCAGCTATAAAGGCAGAGCTTGAGTTCCTTTTTCTGGAAAGCAAACTTTGCCCAATATTCATGTCAAGCTCATCTCACTGATCTTTTTCATTATCCCATTTGATGTTTCATCAAAGCTGTTTCTTCCTTTGTTGGAGCACTTTTTTATTGCTTGAAGTGAAGGCTGTGGATTCATATTCAGCATTTATCCTTTTAAATCTGAGTGAAGTACAAATAATCTTTCACTGTGTTGTCTAATGCTCTTGCAGCTAAGCAGTATAGAAAGGAGGAGGTAAACTCTTCCCACTACCATCTGTAAAGAGCTAGTTCTGCCATTCAGTTTTTAGTTTGCTTGGGGCGAATAACTATCGTGTATTACAGCATGCAAGAGCTCTAATTTTTTCATGCAGTGAGTTACCAGCAGTTCACTGGAAAGGTTATCTTCTGTAGTATCACTTGCTACAGGAGATGTAAAACTTCCTAGAGATGATTTTGGGAGATGCAATCCTTTCATTAGGGTTAAATCTGTGAAAATAGTGGGCAGATGTACTGCTACAGGCCAACTATATGTAAATCTGGGATGATCTTGTAGTAGCACTCTTGCTTTGCACCAAGACTAGTAGATCACAGTAGCTGCAGATGTTTGTGAGAGAAAAAGAATGTGTTTGAAGAGTAGCGAAGATTTGGGAATCAAGCAGTTTCCAATTCCTGCATACTTGTGTTATGATCCTAAATTATGCCAGGCTTCTTTTAACTCTTGATATTGAACAATGATAGTCCTTTCTATACTTGGTACACCCCGAGTAGTCTCCTGGTTTAGGAAACCAGGTGGTATTGGGATGAATAAACAAGAAGACAAAGAAGTTGCAGCAATTTTGATAGCTTTAAAAAGCATAGTATGGCTCTGCCTGGTCCAGTTGGACAGGGTGGGTTCCTACAGTGTCCACAAAGACTCTTGAAAGCATGTAGCTGATGGTTTTTCATCTTGGAAAGGAGTGTATGAAACAATGCTTAGGCGCATGGAATAGCAACCTTGTCATGCTAATAACAGGAAGGCTGGATAGGCTGGCTGACTGCAAGTAACTTCTTCAGCAACTTCAGACACTCGGGCTGGAAATTCCTCTACTGGTGTTTGTCTGCAAGGAAGCAGTACTGCCGACATGATGTTGAAAGGCTCTGGGAAAAACTGGTGAGTATGCAGGTTTTTTAAACTCAAAAGGATTCTGCATCTGCAACAGCCCATGTCTTGTTTGTCACAGCCTCACTCACATAATTTTCTACCTCCCTGCACCTTTTTTTACTATTATCCCATCCACAGTGGTATAGGGCCTGACTGAATTCTCAGTCCAATACCATTCTCATAACAGTGTGTGAAGGAAAAGAAAGGGACTGTAGTTTCTCTTTCTAGCTCATCTAAGGAAACTAGAATCTGTGTACACAAAATGAAGCTGCTCTGTATATATCCAGGTTGAAAGAAATTGCTCTTTTTTTCACTGTCCTGTATCTCGTTATTGGTCAGGTTTGTAAATGTTGGTGTCAATAATCAGTGAGAGGTAGCTCTGAATGTTGCTGCAAGGAGCCTGGCAGCAGTGATTTTACACTTGGCTCCCTCTCCCAGCCTTCTGCTGCAGCTCCAGAGTTGTGTCATCAGTTTCAAACCATTAAAAAAAAATCCTTACAGCAGTATATATTATTGTTTGTACAGATGCCTAGTCCTTTTTTAAGGCTGCCTGATCCCATGATTTCAAGGATATGGTATGACAGTTCAGCAGTCTGTCATTGCATCATGTTCCTTTCCTTTTATCATTTCAGATTTGCTGCCTCTTGGCTCCACAGCAGATGTCAATGATCAGGAATAATGACAGTGAATAGGAGCGCTTGACCTACAGATACACCTTGCAGTTTAATGCTATGTATTTTGTATTGTCTGGTTTCTCATTTTCTGAAAATGTAGCAGTTATTTTTCTGAGTGGTCACTTTTCCAAGGCTTCTCACTATTTTATCTGTCTGTGTGCCTTGATATGGCTAAGCAAATGGCTCAAAGTGCTTGTGTGAAGATACTCCCTCAGCATGTGCCCACTTTTCACTTGTGCTGATAAACCAGCAGCCATGGCCTCTGTGTGGGGCTGGAGTGAGGGGATGAGTCTTTCTCCCTGCTCCTCACCTGGAGATAACTTGGTACATTAGACCTGGTAGTTCTTAAAAATAAAGCAAACACCCCCTCTGCCCTCCCTCTGACTCCCCTCCAACAAAAAAGAACCCCAAACAAAACCAAAAGCACCCAAATACAGGTAAAAAATTGGGTTTGGAAATAAAAAAGGGAAAAACAATGACTTATGCAACAGTTAGTAATCTCTGCTGAAGAATGTATCAGAGAACAGTAATATTGGCAGCAGGAGGGCTCCTGCAGTTGTGGTCTTAACAAATTGCTATGGATCTGATTTGGCTATTTATTATCGCTAATCCTACTGGTCTACCAGGAAGGAAAGAAAATAATTACTAATGACAGATTTTAGTTAAAGTTAATTTATTGGTGGTGAGACTAATTGTGTGTTCCAGGTGTTCATCAGTTTAGCAAGACAACATTTAACTATCAAATATTCCAATTACAATGTGGTTAATTAAACATGATTAAGCTGTTGAGTTTACAAACATGCAACTAATTATATATAATTACACTCATAGTAGCTTTATGGAATGCTGCATGCAAGATAGATGTGATATTTAAAATGTTTTGTATGATTTTGCAAATCTGCTCTTAGTAAGAAACTGCCATATCCTTATACACTAATACATAAATATTGACAGCTTGCTGTGTTTTTAAGCTAACAGTCTAAATGTTGTGTGGATTGGCAAAAGCTGGTGCTTCTTTGCTACTTAAATTTTTCTGGTTTTTGATGCTGTGTGATCAGTATTTGTTGGGAGCTGCAGGCGGTTGGATCGCCCTTAGGAGCAGCTCCACAGGAGAAGTTTGGTGAGGGGAAGGAGTGTGTCCTGGAGCATCGAGAGTCTCTGGGCACGGTTTGCGAGCCTGGGCTTTAGTGGGGGCTTTGCTGCGTTACCACTGCACGGCCAGCTCTCCCTCTCAGGGAAACTGGAAATGTTCAGCCATGGTCAGGGGCAGGGTATGGGGAGAGACCTCTTACCCTTGAAGCCAGTGCTCTAAAGCAAAGTGGAATTGCTGAACTGAATAATGGAGGTGAATGAGATGCAATAGGTCCCTCCACTTTTCCAGCTCTGTCACAACAGGTGGGAGGAGCTGCCCCGGCCTGGGCCCTCAGCATGCCCCGGGGGCCGCCAGCCCTCAAGACGGTGCCGCGGGGGCCGATGGCCCACAGGACACCCACGGCCCCCACAAGATGGCGGCCGGGAGGCCCCCACAAGATGGCGGGGAGAGAAGCGTGTCCTTCCTTGTTTGACTCCGTCCCTGTGTGTCTGAGCACTCAGGAGAATGTCACATTTGGTGCCCGGAAGAAGTTTCACAGGTGTCATGGCTACACAGATGAAAATAATGAAGCATCTTTAGTCCTTCTTTCTCTGGCATTCAGTTTCACGACCATCCAGTTGGAAATACTGCAGTAGTATCAGTCAACAGCTAAAAATGCATCATAATACCAGGCAACTCAGGTAAGAAATAATGTAGTTTCCTCCGTAGTAATCAGTGAGCATTCGTTTAATCATTAGTAATGAAATTAAATGAGTATCAGTAAATATGTTCATGTAATTTTTAATGGTGCTTTTAAAATTTCTAGTTTACTTTATGCTGATAAAGATGTTTTCTCTTGTTATTTTTGCATGGTGAAGTATATATTGGAAAGGGAGAACAGTTCCTTCTCTAATGGAAGTTGATACAGACACCTAGTGCTAGAAAGCACTATTAAACAGCAATACTACAATTATAATGGATTCATAACTATCATGGATTTTCCTAAACCAGGAGTGCGCCGTGTGAAGTGAGCTGTTTTTAATTGTTTTATCCTGCACCGAAGTGGGATTTTGCATTGAGTTTTCCTGTCCTGTCAAGGACAATCGGGCTGGGCTGTCACGGACCGGCCTGAGGAGCAGCGTGGCTGTGCCGGGTGAGATCTCTTGTGTGGGGACAAAAAGCCTTTCATCCCATGCTGTGGAGAATCCAGAGCTGGCCCTTGGGTGGAACCGGCTCTGCTCTTGCCCCTGGCCGTCCTGGGCTCCTCTTCTTTGTTCCTAGTAATTGGTAGAGAAGTAATTTCTCTTCTGAAGGTCTACGAATGGCGTTAAAAAGTTTAATCTTTTTTTACTTTGTCTTTTTGTGAACTCTAAATTATGATGAAATATAAGAGAATGAAAATAAAGTATTATCTGTGCTCTGCAGACAGTTTTTATACTTGCATCTAACTAGAAGGTTAAAAGAGCAAAATAATATTGACTAAGTGTCTGATCTTTACTTGAGGGCTCTTGAAAGTTAATCGATCAACTTGTGCCCTAAACAGTGTTAGCTCTTTGGTTCAGAGGGACTGGGGAAAAGTTCACCTGGCTTTTCTGGCTTTTAAGAAAATGGCAGGGCTGGAAGCAAACTATGATGAGCTTGTTTGCCTGTGCCTTGATGGGATTAAGATGAGGTGCTGTACTTTGCCTGGGATGGTGTTTTCCTTGTATTTAATTGACCATTGCAGGTTGTGAACAGCCCATTAGCTAATGTATTTATGTGTCTTTAGGCTACTGCTGAGTGGCTGATGGTCTCCTCATCTTGCATTTGTTACAGAAAAGCTTAAGGTAATTTGAGTTTGGGGAAAGCACAGCAAAAAGGCAGAAAGGTGGGTTTTCTTGTTGTGCTTATTAATATGGAAGTATAAGTTGAAGGCTTTGCTCAAGAGCATTAAAATGCATAGACTTTTAATGGAATTGCAAGAGAAATAACTTCTGATCCTTGTTACTCAAGTATTCTATCTCTGAAACTTTGTTCTTGAAAAATGAGCAGGAATGTAAAAGACCTTCTGACCTCCAGACCTCCTCCGGTGCTGTAGCTCACCTCTGGACACATCAAAGCAGGACTAGGCAGGGAGGAGGGTGACCTCTGGCTTTGGGACAGCTGTGGGGAGATTTGGCTAGCTTTGAGAAAAGAGCCTGGTGATTTCTGCTTCTCTGCCAGTAATGTGGATGAGGGCTTCTCCCCAGACCGAGTGTGAGCCATGACCCTTTATATTGCCTCACTGAGATGCCAGGATGGCTGTTTGCATTCAGGTAGTTTATTAGTTGTAGATGTTAACAACATTAAGGTTTTCCATTTATGTTAATGCACGTGCATCGGTGTGTGTATTGTAGCAGGATTAGATGGTTTTCATTTAGAGGGTTTTTCTCTGCTAAAAACCCCACAAACACACTCCCCAGACAGCCACAGTTTTTCTCCATGAATTTTTAAAATCCATCCAAGGAGCCTGTTTATCTAGTCTGGAATAAATTGCTCCAGATGGAAGGGATCTTCCTGTCTGGCCTCTGCATTCCGCCTGAGCTGCTGGTCCCATCCTGTTGGGATGGCAGCCCAGCTGCGCTGGCAGCAGGGCCTCACCTCTGCTGCAGAGGGGTTGTGGCTGCCAGGTTGTGTTTGCAAGCAGGCCATAGTTATTTGGGGTTATAATTAATAAGTCTTCCAAAATGTGGGTTTGTTCTGCTTTCCACTATACCGTAATTGCATTAAAGGTAGTGGAATGTGAAAGGACGGTGTGGTGGAATGGGGAGAAAAAGGAAGGTTTCAAAATAGGCTTGACCTTTGAGCCCCGGTTTACTGCTTTTTACCTGCTCTTGCCTCACCCTGGTTTCTTCCCCATTCCAGGTTTGTGGCTTTGCCTGTTGGATGATGTGTGTTTTTAATGTTGCTTGTTTAGAGTGTGCAGTCCCCTTCCCCTCCCTCCTCCCAGGGAAGTTGCTGTCTGGTTTTATCCAGCTTTGGTTTTGAGATGTGGATGCCGGTGCTCACTGCTGTCTTCTGGGTGAGGTCTTTGCCTTCAGCTTTCTGGGACTGGCTTAGTCGTGGAGCAAGCTAAAGGTTATGTTTGCCCAAAGCCTACTAAAACAGTGAAGGGAAAGGAAAAAGAAAGTACAGCAAAATGCATGAAAACCTTGAAGAAACTCCAAAACTTAATGACTGAGGAAAGGGCTGAGTAAAAGATGAAAGAAAATTAGAGAGCACCAAGTAAATGGCTGTAAAATGGGTGTTTATGCATGACCAAAATTGGTGAAGACTTGCTCTCTGCTTCCAGTATGTGGTTAATAAAAAAAACCTTGGGAAGGTTTTTGTTCGGTTGTGATTATAACCCGATTTGTTTGAGCAGAGAGAGAAGAAATGGAAAGAAAAATAAAAAAAAAATCACCTGACTGTAGCAGGCAGTGAAGGTGAGCAGGAGTGGGTTGATGGCAGCTTGGCCTCATCCTCTTCTGCACCAAGCCAGAGGGTGGTTTTGCCCTTGATGTCCCAAAGGGGATTGTGTCACCCATCCACGAGAGGTGCTTTTTCATAATTACCCTGAAAATAACAGGATGTGATCACAGGCCCGAGAGAGCATCTGGAGACTGCACACATGTGCTTTAGTCCTTATTTTTGCCTTTGGAGAGGCATGAGGTGCCAGGGGCAGCTGCAGGGCTGAGAGGAGAGGCTGGGGTGCCCCAGGCTGGGCATGGCCAGTTCCAGCAGCCCTACGACTGGAACCTCACCCAGCCCCTCAGCCCTTAGGGGCACGGAGGTGAGAGGAAGGGAGCACTGCCAGGAGCCAGGAGAGGCACAGGAGCTGGGAGTGAAGGAGATGGGATGAGCTGGGGAAAAGGGGATAAGGGAGAGTAATTTATTTTTGTTTCTTGCCATCCAAATCTATTTTAATTGGTAAGAAATAACACGAATTTTCCCCAGGTTGTATCTGTTGTTCCTGACATGGCAATTGGTAGGGGATCTCACTGTCTGTATTAGTGTTTGTATCTTCACCCATCAGTTTTTTCACCATGTTTTCTCCCCTGCTTTGCTGAGGAAGGTGAGTTAGAGAGTGGTCGGGCAGGCATTTGGCAGCCACAGAGAAATACATATTTGAATTCTAAAACATATTTGTGGGGGAGTTTAGAAGTAGTAGTTCTGGTACTGACCACTGCTGGGATCTCCTGAGCTCTCCAGCATGCAGGTCAGAAGGAGCTGCCCTGAGGCACTTTTTCTCCAGGTGTGTCAGGAACAACAATGGAAATTGTACCAAACAGCAGCCCAGATATGCAATTAGATATTAACTTGTCTGCCCTGAAGCAATGAGTGGATCGCTTACATATATGTTAATGTGTGCTTCCTAAAAAGTATTTCTCCTTTTTAATTTTTAAAATGTATATATTCTCAACAGGTGGTTTTGGGCCAGCATTTTACTGCCTCTGGAAGAGGAGAACCACAAGCAACATGGTGCAGCGGAAGAGATGACAGCCCTGCCAAAATTCATGCCAGATGACAGCCCTGCCAAAATTCATATTCAAGGCCAGAGAAAGAAGTTGAGAAGCACGTAGATACTATTAGCCATCAGGGTTTGTGTATTTGAATATGCACAATTCACTCATACAAGGGACAGCAAATGCTACAAAGCCAGAGCTTTAACCTGGCAGGTCTCTCTAGGCCGCATCCTCAGTGAGTTTGGTGGTATTTTAATAGGTCCTGGGTGTGTGAGTGAGAAGAGGATGTGACCTGCTCTTAAGCAAACACAAAGCAGTTAAATATTAATTGTGGAAAGGACACTCCTTACTACTGTTGCCTGGTTTGAGATGTTTGGTACCCAGGGGTGTGCAGCAGCTTCTGCTTGGAAACACTAAATCAGGGAGTGCATTTTGTGGGAACTGCAGGTGGCAGTAGGGGCTAAGTTTTACAGAAACGATGCTTTAAACTGCTGTTCTTCACAGTAACTTGGCATATGGCAAAAATTGGCATCTCTGCAAGAGCCTTCTCTTAAAGCCAACACTCCATGTTTTTAAGGACTTGTCAGTCCCTTTCAGGTGCAATGTTTTCAATAAGTGTCATGACACTTCCCCGCTCCCTTTGGAATGACCTGCATTGCTTTTCCCTGGTGGGGGGAGGGGGTTTTAGTGTTTATTCCACAGCATTTGCAGTGCTCTATAAATGTTCATTGAACTATGCTTTGATTTACTGTGGTCCACCTGAGTAAGTAACTTATATGGTATATTACTTACGTTTACCACAATCAAAACTGTGTCTATTTGAATTAAAGGAGTGGGTCAATTGCTCTGAGTTAACCGTAGCACTTCGAAGTCCTGTATGTTACACAGAAAGACCTTGAACAAATCTGAGTGAACTTAAATACAGGGCTTTTTAGCAGTCTCAGTTTGGTTTCTAGTCACTGAGAAGACTTTAATTCAATGATTAGCAAAGAAGTAATGGAACAGGCTGTTGCTCCCTGTGCTCTATGTATTCTTGACTTAGGAGTTAGTTACCTGTCATCAAGTGCTTTCTCCTTTAGGATATGCATTTATTTGTCTGGTTCAGTCAGAATAAAGACTGTATTGAGGTTTATTACACATCATGGGGAACTTGATGAGAGACAAAGCACTGAAATAAAGGTGGGCTTGTGTGGTTCAGACAGCTCATTGTATAAACAGACACATGCCAGTGTGCTCTGTGTGTGCTGGGATCAGCTGGCAGGGTATGTTACGTGCGTGAGTATACTTCAAATTAGGTTATTCTGGTTTATGATTAATCTGGGAAAACTTTCCCAAACACCTAAGGTTTCTATTTCTAAGCTCTGAGGTGAGGCTTAGTACGGACAAATCAGTGTTTAAAAAGCACTAATTGCTGCTGGTGGTAAAGTTGTACCATAATAAGTGAAAATCCCAGAGACACTCACACTGATGAGGCAGGGTCAGTTCAAAATTTGCAGTAAGTGTTCTCGGTAGCATGTTTTCCAATTAAAAAGCAATAGTAAAGTACTTAGATGTATTGCTGGGAATTAATTACTTCTAGAGCTAATTGCTTTTGTTGGTAGTTTTTCAGATGTACACTAGAAAGACAGCAGATAGTTTGGACTGTGAAGGACTCATCTCTGTTTTGAGAGCCTTCCCTGGCACAAAGCCTGATGTTGTTTCTTCCCCTTGTGCTTCATCCTTGGGGCTGAGTGCTGATTACAAGCCATATATCTGCACATACCACTCCTGGTCAGAGCAGGAGTGTCAGGGAACGTCTGTATTGGGACAGAAGTGTCAGGGAATGTCTGTATTGGGAGAGCTGGGACGTGCTCTCCAACAGCGCTGGGAGCCAGCACTGTTGGAGAGCACGTCCCAGCCTCCCAATGGGAAATACCAGCATACACTGTGATGTACAACTGTATTACCTATTAAAAAGTGATTATTTTTAGGGCTTGTAGAAAAGAGAGCACCTTATAAATTAAGCAAAGAACAAGATGCATTTTAATAACTGTTCCTGTTTAATGGGAACTCTTGGAGCATGCATATAGTGTTTTACAGTCAGTATGCTGCTGTTGGGGAGGAGACTGGCGAGGGGGCTCAGAAGGGAAAAAGGTGTTCTGTGCACATATTCAATCACAGTTTAAAGAGAATTAACTCAAGCTGCAGTCATGAGCCCTTCCTATTCCCTTTTCACAAACATTTGTCTGAATTTATTTGGCTGAATAGCTCCTGAGGGCAAATGCCAAGGTTGTGTTGCCTGCCCTGAGTGCCAGACTTGACTTGTGTGCAAGAATGTGGCCATACTTGTCAAATCCAGGGAGAGCTAGAGTGCCCTGTGATTTACCTTGACAATTATAATCAAAGCCACACAGCTCAAATGATGAATGTTTGATCTTCAGAGCTTATAATAAACACAGAGAAGAAACACCCCAGAAGCTATTTCATTGAATAAATTTAAATAATGCACTAATTTTAGAAAATAATTGCATATGAGTAAATGGCTAAGTTAATCAAAGTATTAATTTGTTCAGCTCTTAGGAATATGTAAAAACTTAAATAATGTGCAAATACCGTATTTGGCATGTGCAAACTTACCACAAAATATGAGTTGGATGTAGTGCACACACAACTGAAGAGAGACTAAGCATATATGTTTTAATGATGCTTGATGGGGGCCAGTAATCATCAGGTTTGGGAGTGGTATGGGAAATTGCACCATTTCAGTTTCAGTGCATCAGTTAATGCATATTTCCCCCAAGACCAAGCACTTGGTGTTGACTCCAAGTCGACACCATGCATGGAGATGTCCTGGTGACACACAGCCTTCTGGCAAAACTTCTTGCCTGTAATAAGTAAAATGCGAGGCATGTCTTTCTTTATAAAGCATCCCAACTGTGCAACTTAGCTAGAAAAGAGAGAAAAGGGAGAGGTGCCACTGGCATGTGAAATGCCCCTGCAGTGGGTGCCAGAGGTGATGGGAGCTGGGTGAGGCAGCAGATCACGGTTTGCCTTTCTGCTGCCTCTGGGCTCTGCACTGGCAAGCAGGATCCATGCAGCGCAGGCAGGTGGGGATGGAGCTTCCCAGAGGCTCCCTGGGGAGCTGGGGAAAGTGGTCTAGGAAGTTAGGAACTGAATTTAAGGTGGCTCTGTAGCAAATGTGCGTCTGTTGGCAGAGGTTGAGGGCTGGCACCAAACTCTCGTGGCCTCCGCTGTCGTTTGGCCACCCCTCAGAGCCCATCAGGGTGACTGCAGCTGTACCGAGGAAACAGAGTGGTGGTGTCATGCCTACACAAACCACAGCACAGAAAGTGGGTATTTAAAGTTGATGTGCCTCTGGTCCTACTGTGCCTGCTTTGTGTACGTGATATATTCATGGGGAGAAGTACTGTGTTCTTTCCTAGACTGACAGGAGATTTTAATTTCTTACAAATTACCAGTCTTGATCTGATTTAGTTATTTCTGTCCTGGCATGTGGCAGTGGTGTGGTGTATTAACAGTCTCAGAGCAGTCTTAAGTAGGCTCAATGAAATTAATGTGTGTATTAGTCAAATACTGTCTGACAATTTTCTTAGGCTGTACTCTGACAAGAGTTGTGGTTGGAAAATTATGATTTTCTTTTATTATTTCATTTCAGTTAATATTGATGTGTGGGGCGATATATATGGTGGTTATTTTTTAGAGTAGATTCTTTATCCTGACTCGGGGACTGGAGTCTGGTGTTTGTATTAAATATTGTATCAAGTGATTTGCAGTAGCTGTGGGGTTTAGTGGGATGAGAGCTATTTGTTTTTACTCAGAAACCTGTGGTTCCTTTTGTTAAGGGTTTGGATTGCTTTCATGCTTCATTCTTACAGGAGAAATGCAAATGCTGCTGAAAAACTGTTCTGATTACAGACAAAGATACCAAAAGAGCATGTGAAAAAAACGAAATTCACTCTCCTGTTAAGATTTAAAAGTTTAATAAAGGACAATAAGGGACAAAGATAATAAAGCAAAAATCACAGCGCTGGGTGCTTTTGGCGCTTAGCCAAGAGCACACCTGTGGCCTCTAAAATGCCCTTTTTATACACCTGAAGTATTACATATTTATCAACAATTATGCATATTCATAAACAATTTATACATATTCAAAACCCTTTCCAGTAACAATTCAGAATGGAATCTTGTTTTTGATAGTTCCCGGAATCGATCCCACAGGTGATTGCATATTCAAACTCTTTCGAGTAACCACCCAGAATGGAATCTTGCTTCCAGCAGTTCCCAGAATCATATTCAAACCCTTTTCAAGGAACCATTCAGAATGGAATCCAGGCAAATAGTTCATAAGCATAGCTATTTCTAAGTTTCTTTTGTTAAATGAAACAGTATTTAAGAAAACACATCCTCACAACAACGCTACCTTATATATCATATTTTTCATTTAGCATCTATTTGTGGCAGAGCCACTGTTACATCACTTATTTTAACATTTGCAAAAAGCCAATATTATAGCATCCATTTATCACAGAGCATTACAGAAGAAGTTAGGTTTGCCTGCTTTTTGCCAGATTTCTTCTGAAGTATAGAAATAATGTTCCATTGCCCTCCTGCTGAGGAAGTAGCACACAGAAGCTTGGATGAGAAATGCAACTATGCAGCCTGGGCTTTAGTGGTCCAGTCCTGTAGGGGATTACACAGAGACACCCCAGGGAGAGCAGGACCTAATGGAGATTTTGGGTGGGATGTGGAAAAACCAGACTCTGCATGTGCTGAATGTGAAGAAGCTGGCACATGAGTTTTGAACCTGGACTGGCTGAGATGCTGGGCAGCTCACTCAGCTGAAGGGGGCTGTGTCTGAGCAGGTGAGGAGGGAGGTGGCCGAGATGCTTGCTCAGGTCTGCTTTTCCCATAAGCAGGAGCCAGCAGGCTCCAAACTGGAATTCCCTATGGCTTCCCCTTAGTTTTGGTGGTGGCTCTGACTTCTTGCCCAGCCCCACTGTGATGCTGGGGAAAAC
This sequence comes from Dicrurus megarhynchus, assembly GCA_013399195.1. Lineage (NCBI taxonomy): Eukaryota > Metazoa > Chordata > Aves > Passeriformes > Dicruridae > Dicrurus > Dicrurus megarhynchus. Next base: position 196,154 of record VXAD01012627.1, on the reverse strand, counting down.
TCCCTGCGGCCTCACCATGCTCCCTGCACACATAACCTTCTCTTCCTCCTTGGTTTATTTATTGTCACTCATTAAAGTAAATTTATGGATTTAATGCTGTACCCCCCCTGCGAGGGGGTGACCCTGTCCTTGGGCAAGGCTGTGCTCCCTGGTCCACATGACACTGTCTGGATGTGATGCTGGTTACTTCCTTGGATTGCCTGCCTTTCTTCACCCATTGAAGCTTCTGAAATACTCATCCTTTGGATTTCACTGTCTCCGGGTAATCTGATCAATATAATGGATGGCTGCCAAAATTCACGTGGGCCCATGGAGCTGACACAGGAGGTATATTACATTATGGACTGACCTGTTGCACCTTAGGTTATTTCCTTATTCATGCAGAACAGCTATTTTATTCTGTCCTGCATCTCCTGAAGAAGAACAAGGAGAAGTAATCAGAGCATTTTGTGGAGTAAAAAAGGACCTCTTTAGCCTATTGAAAGACATACAAACTCCATTTCATCTTGGGTTATAAGTCATCGCTAGAAAAGTTCTGTAGTTCTGCTTTTCTTTTTATCTGGTGCATTAGGAAGAGAAAGCAGTGCATTTAATATTACATACTTAAATGTGCTGGCATTTATCTATTTAGCCATGTTTACTAGAGTAATTACAAGTCAGATTAGGTGTGATGCTTGCTGACCTTTAAAAAAGGGCCCAAAACAAAAGGCAAAACAACATTTACAAATGTTATGCTAAACAAACCCTCAACTACTTGCCATGATCTCAGTATTTATTCATATAAGGAAAGTAAAAGACATGATGAAGACAGAAGGTGTTCTGGTATGTCCCAGTAAAAATTCCAGCTAAAGTGACTTGGAAAGATAAAAACCCAATGCAATTTTCTTCTGTGATAGCTAGGGGAAAAAAGCAATTCTTCAATTACAATTTTGAAAATACAGAATAATCAGTTCTTGCAGCAAAATTAGGACTCCCCTGGTATTTTTCAATTGTGACTCAGCTGTTAAACCCTGATTACCTTAAATACAAGTTTGTTATTTAAATACGAGAATAACTTACGGTAGCACAAGATAGAAATTGGGACTCAAAATATTCATATTGTCTATTTATCTACTGGTTGTCTCCCATGGAAGCAATTAATTTGAGCACTTGGATATTTTCATGCATTCTGTTGGAATGGTTTTATACAATTTACAAAGAGAAATTGTTTATTTCTGCATTACACCTGATAGGCTGGAGAAATTTCCCCATGGTGACATTGCAGCCGTTGCCTGTTGAAGTTCCATGGAACCCTGCATTCCTGCCTTGCCTAGTGTCTGCCCCAGCCCCTTCCTGGCATGAGGAAAAATTCTCTTCCCATCACAGAGAACTGCAGGTGGGGGCCCCTTCAGTCCCAGTTTGGGGCAGCTTGTGGCCATGGATGAGTGTGAAACTTGGGCAATTTGGATAGCTGGAGAAACCTCTGCTGCTTTTAATTTGGGCTGAGGCCAGGGGCTGCTGCAATGGGGGGGGACAGTGCTCCTCTGAGGATGGATACTGGCAAACTTTGGCAGCTTTGGGATGACTCTATTCCAGAATAGAAAACTTTGCCCAGGTGTCAGTATTGCCACAAGTGATCCCTTGCATCTATCCTTGTTAGCTGATTTGGTTAGGGAGATGTGCTTGGTTTTTTCTCCCCTGAGCATCCATATGTATGAGAGAGAGATCTTACTAATTTTCCTCCATCAAATGCAGTGTCTTCTCAGCATGGATCCTGTGCATGCGTATTCCCTTTGGAATGCTTTAATAGCAGGGACACAAAAGCAAGCATTTCGGCTGGGCAACAGAACTATCATACAGGTTTTAACCTTAATACTGCTTTTAGATTGTCTTCCCCATACCATCTGTAGTGAGCTGTAATTTCTTCTTCCTTTTACCAGGAACACTGGAACTGCTCTGTCACTGGTGTCGTTTCTCTCCCAAAGGACAAACTAAGGCTGATTCTCTTTTGGATGAGAGTCAACTTTTGTCCCTCCCCTGCCTACGCAAAACTGTACAGACACACCCTGGTATTTTACAGACTCTCGTCTGTGACCAGTTGCATTTCCATATGAGTAAATGGCTAAGTTAATCAAAGTATTAATTTGTTCAGCTCTTAGGAATATGTAAAAACTTAAATAATGTGTAAATACCATTATATGGCATGTGCAGATATATTCCGAGACCACTGCCTGCTTTGCTTTCCCAGAGGACTCACCCTGACGTTCCCATTGAGGCTTAGTCAAGGAAGGACAGTGTGCTGTGGGACAGCATGATGACTGGCAGTAGCCCAATATCTGGGTTACAGGTCTCAGGGTATCTTCTTTTTTGTCAAGCAGGATCCTCTTGTTTCTCAAAAATACTTCATAATAAAAAATTGCTTTGGATTGCTTGGGCATTACACTTTTTGAGTAGCTGTTTGGGAAAAAAGTGGATTCAGTGATGCCCATTGGTTGTAGCTTGCAATACATTTTGAAAAATAGGTCTTGCATGGCATTTATATTTTGTTGCTTATTCTGGGTGTGCTGTTTTGTCCAAACACCCACAGCTGAAGATTATGAGCATTGCAGTAGCAAAGCCTAGCAATTACATCCCCTTTCCTGTGCTAGCCCGGAAGCTAATTGCCTTGTCCCTTTGTTTCTCTTCTTTGTTCCCTGATAAAAAGGAAAATGCCTGTGGCCTATCACCTTGGCTTTACATTTTAAAAGTTCTGCATGCTTTTTTAAAGATGGACAGAATTTTCCATAGGGAACTGGCACCAGATCATGTCTGCAGGACCTCTGTCCTGAGGCAGACAGTAGATTAATGTCTTTCACGCAAATTTAGAGGCACATGCAGGGAGGGAGAGCAGATCAATGTTTAATTATGCAAATAGTTTTCTAGGCTTCAATATTAAACTGGCATAAACCTGTCATAACAGCTATGCTGGGGACAGGCCGTGAGTGAGCTGCTGTGCCTGGGTGCTACATTGGTGGAGGGGACACGGTGGATGTGGGTGCAGGGGGTCAGGGTCTGGCTGGCAGCTCCTGGCATTGCTGGAGCGCTGCCCAGAGGGCTGAGCTGCCCCCAGCTCTCGCTCACGAAGGTGGAGATGAAGTTTCTGGGTGAAAACTCAGTATATGGGTCTGGCTATAGTATAGGTTTGTACTATGTCATTATTTAAAGCTGTCTGAGTGTTGGTTCAGGCTGTGCATGGTTCACCTGATGTGGGTGTATGAAGATCCTTGTCTCTAGTGCTCTCCTGGCAGCTGTGGCTGCAGTGACTTGCACGGTGAGGGCTATGAAGGGAGAGTTACTGCACTCTGACAAGCCTGTGCTTGGCCGGCCTTTTGTCATGAGGGGCTCATTTAATGGTGCTGGACTTGATGAGCCTGTGTGGGAATCCAACTACAAAATTTCCTCTTGGCGAGTGCTTTGCCAGGAGGGTGGGAGTAAGCTCCCTTCCTTGTGGGGCTTCCCTGCAGTTTGTGAGCACTGTCCATGGAGGAACTAAGATTTCTGGAGGATGCAGATATGGAGGCACAAGTGTTACGATGATGCAAAAAACTGCACCCAGTTGCCAAACCTGACATGCTTTAAAACGTCGTTTCTCTTAACTCTTTAGTATAGCGCCTTTTCTGTTATAATTCAAATCTTCGTGGCACCATTTGTACTTCTGCTCGTTTTATTCCTCTGTTTCGGCATCCCTGTGTCTCACCAAATTGCTGCTGAGCCCCAGGAATTGCATTACAGAGAAATTTTAAGGAAGCACATGTATATATTTTTCTATTTAATCTCTCCTTTTTTCCATTAGGGAGTCCCCCCAGGCTTTGGTGCTTTTGCCCATTGCGGTGGCAAGGCACACAGTTAATATGCCTGATGTGTTTCTCTTAAAAAAGGTGGTGTCGAAGCTGTGTGGGTCTCCCTTTCCTGTGCTGATTTGTGGGACCTTTTCTGCTGTTGTTGTTTTCACTGTTTCATTTTTATAGCCTGCTGGATCCTCATGTGGGTGAGCAGAATTGCTCATCCATGAGATCCTCTGGGAGACATGGTAGAGAGGGTGCATTTCTGATATCACGTTTGCCTGGTGCTTGTGTTCAGCATGACTCTTGCCTTACATGACTCTTGCCTTGCACTGTTAAGATAATGGAGGAGGAAGAAGAATATTGCCTGCTGCTGTGTTAGATTAGGTAATGATTTTCTAGCTCTCACAAGCTGTATCAGGTTTGTTTCAGTGCCCACACAGTGCCTTGATTCACTATCAAAAGAAAGTCTTGAATTATGCAAAGAGTAAGGTATGAGCAGCAGAGCTACTGCTGAGCATGGTTTTACTTTTGAATATTCATTGTAATCAAAGATCACAACTTTGTTTTCTGGAGTTAAAATATTTTTTGGTAGCTTAGACAATTCCAACCTGCACAGTATGTATTGATACAAATATCCAATAGCTCTGTTACTCTAAAGCAATGGGTTTTTAGGCAGTGGGCAGAGGAAATGAAAACACAAGTCCTGTGGTATTTTGGGTACAAAACCAGGCACTTCAAAATGCTCATTCTTGTTCTTTGCTGGTTCTTAGTTCAGAAATCTTTGCTATTAATGCAGTTCAAAGAGAAGATGAGCAAAGGCATTCCTATACACAGACTGAGATAACAGAGTTTAATTGCCATCCACCACGTTTTTGAGGTACCCATCTGAGGTGTTTATTATGAGAAGAGCTGTCATGAGGTGCGTGGTAGAAAATGAGAGTAGTTGTCAGCACAGGTTTGTAGAACTGTCTCATGCTTAAACACTTGCTGGGGAGGGGGAGGCTGGTTGTGTAATGAAAACACAGACAGTGTGTCTGGTTGTGAAGGGGGATGGTTAGAAATGAAGTAGAGCCAGGATTCGCCTCTTTGCTTTTATGATATACTAAGGCACCTGCTTTTCCTTTGGGGTCTGCATATTTCATTAGGAGGGTTTTGTGGTAGGGAGGGTAGGTAATTGAAAACATTTTGGGCTGTGACAATCAGCTCTTCCCTCTAACAGAATCATGTTTTGTTGCTTGCACTCTCAGCTTGCTGACAAGATGATAAAAGCGTGGTGTGTGCGCCTTGGTAAATAGTGCCTTACTTCCAAAGATAAGTAGACCATTTTTAAACAATGCTCTGCTTGAGAAGGAGGGGACAGAATGGTGAGGCTTTAACATGCTGAAACAGGGAGAGAGGGATTAATCTTTAACCAGGGAGTGGCTCAGGGGGTAGGCAGAATATGAAAACTGGATTTCTGGGCATCCCATTCTGTTTGGCCTCAGGTGTGGGACAGTCTCAGAGGCTTTTGAGGCTGCCAGTGAAATCCCTGCTGAAACACTGCTCCTGACTGGGGTGCCAACCCTAGGGAGCAGCTTCTTGAAGGAGGCTCTGAGGACAGGAGGGAATGTTAGTTATGGGGATTTTGATCCTTCTGGTGGTTTTGTCCTAAACAGTGGTCTCCCAGTGAAGTATAAAGTGGCAGCATTTGTGGTTGGTTTCCTTGCTGCTGTTGAAGGAGGGTGAGATCTAAGGAAGGATTAGGGATTACATTTCTTTCTGATGCTCGGTGATAGCTGAAAGCATAGACTGCAACTCCATCACATCAGCAGATGGACATATGTGAAGGTGAGGAAGAATATAGATGTTAGCAGAGCAAGCATATGGAGAAAGCAGAGAGGCCAGGAAGGGGGGAGGGATTAACAGATGGGAGGTAGAAAAATAGTGAGTGAGGTGGAAGGGGACAGAAAGCCTTTCTGCCAGACACATCCCCTTTTCCATTCCCGGGAGAGACTGTTCCCCAGCGAAGAGCTCGGGTACCTGCAGATGGCAGCTGCGACACAGGAGATGGAGTTCGCCAGGTCTCAGGCAGCAAAATAAAGACCAATATGAATTCACAGGATAAAAACAGCCACATTTGTCAGTCAGCAGTCTGTGTCTGTCTGTGCTGCTGGGTCCCTGCTGCAAATGGGCTTCCAGAGAGCAGACTTGATTGTCAGACCAGGGGCTGTGCGGCCGTGATGCCTCTCTGTCAGGGCCAGGAAGGAACCGCCACTGCACCCTCATAATCCACTTAGTTAAAACAGCTAAGAAAGCAGAGGAGGAGTATCAGGCACTGCTTCCCAGCTGGCTGATGGCTGTAGTATGGAGAACGAGTTAGAGAACTACAAATGCTTAGAGGAAAGACTTCGAAGGGTTTCACTGTTCAAACCTAAATCCTTTCAGCTGGTCACAGGGTGTGGCATAGCCCTGTTGTTGATGGTAACTCTGGGCCCAGGCAATGAAACATCCATGGTTGCTTGGAAAAGCCCTTAGGGGAAAAAGAGGTTAAAAACTTGAACATGACAGTGGCAAGAGCTGTTAACTGAAAAATCACCAAATGGTATTATGAATGAGCAAAGGATGACCTGGCAAACCCTTTCTCTCATCCCAACGGCATCTCTCTTTTCCTCTTTACTGCTCTGCTTTTTTGTTCTGTTTAGGATCATGCAGACAACAGGCAATCAGACAAGGTTTTGCAGGGAATATTAGGAATAAGTGTTGTATTTAGGGGTTTGTGCTGTTTATGGGGTTTTTGGTAGCATATTAGAACGATGCATGTTTTTCGAAAGCACCTCAATTCTTGTTGCTCTTACAGTGGATCACAGAGGATAAAAGTAAAGTGATCTGATAGCTGCACGTTATATATGATGCATTTGAATACATTTAAACACTTACTGATACTGCAAACTTGCGATAAGAAAGCTAAGAAGTGCTAAAAGTAGGCTGTTTCGGGAAATATTTTTGATTTTGCAGACTGTTCCCAGCTAAAGCAAGGTACCTGGTCAGCCATCCAAAATTGTCAGATTCTGTGATTGTCTGGTGCTTCGTTCCAAGCAGCCCAGACTGTGTGTGTCTGCTCCCCACAATGATGTGTGTGATATGAGTGCTCAGCACTGCTGCCACGGGAAGGTTTTGACTAACTCATCTGCACCAACCATAAATGGTCTATCCAGATTAGGTTTGAACTCAAGTGCACCTTTCAGGCCACTTCATGGCCTAGATGGGAGTATAAGTGAATCTCTGAGAGATGATCAGATCCCTGTGCCCTCTGTATGTTAGGGCTGAGTGCTCTTAAACTCTGCTGCTGTATTTGGTTGTTCACATATCTTTATTTAATAGAGCACAGGTAAGGGCACACTCTGTTCTCCAGTCATTCCTTCTGTTTCAAAGAGCAATAAATCAGGCAACTGTTGGTTTTATAACTTGTAATGATTAGAAAAATCATGTGCATTTCTATGTCCTGAGGAAGATAACCGTAAAAGTTTCTCTGGTGCTTCCTGGTTTGGGAGTGAGCTTGAGCAGACCTGTGGTAAGCTGCCTTGTGTGTTCCTCTATGGCTCTTAGAGTGAATGTCAGAGAGTAGCTTTGCTACTTGAAAGCTTTAAGTGTCTTACAATAACCTCAATTTACAGCTATTTGGAAAGGACGCAGCAGAGCAGAGCAAGTTGGGGAACCCCTGCTGGAGACAGAAATTTGACTTCAAGTAGCAGGCACAAGCTCTTGCTGTGGCTGCTGGCAAGGAGCTCACAGCCTCTATTATTTGATGGCTGAAAGCATCTTACAGCTGTTTAAACTTACAGCAGTTTGAGAAGAAAGCAGCAGAGTGGAACACATTGTTTGTACGGGTGGTAGGAGCCCCTGTGAACCTGGGCTGTGTGCCGCTGAGGGGTTTGTCATCTCTAGGGCCGCCCACCAGCAGCTGGGCTCATCCCAGCAGTCCTGAGCTGCAGGATTGGGATTTGTGCAGTGAACAACATGATCATAAAAACAACAGCTTTAAGCAGAGGGCATTAGCATTTGGTAAATGAGGAAGCAGAAACCCAACCACAAAAGCTTTTCCCCAGAATAAAGACATGCCAAGGAACTGTTCTTCCCTGAAATACCAGCCCTGAGGAGCTCTTACCTCGGGCTGAAGATGTAGCTGTCAAGTTAAATGAGTATGACTTGATCTGAGACAGTCTCTTTGCTGCAGGTGTGTGTGCAAGTCCCTTGGGAGTCAGGGCATACCCATTGGGCACAACAGGTAGCAGCCAAGAGCTTATGTAAGTATGGAGTGATGCCTAGGACGATCTTAGCTGGGGCATTTTGGAAGCAAAAGCATGCTGTAAGAACAGATCTTAACTGAGATTTTAGTTCCCTGGACTGATTGGCTTTAAAGGAACAACATGGGGATTGTTTTTTGTGGGGAACACAGTTGTCTGCCAGCACACTGAGCACAATGCAGCGTTTTAGCATTTCCTCGTGTTCTTTATACTGGTCTGGTGCTTCAGAATGAAATTCTGTTCTGTACAGTACTTTGGCCTTAAACCTTTGCAAACATACAGCAGTTCTTGGAAAAGAACTGCGAACAAACAAGAAAAAACTACACAGTAATACATAGTTTTTCCAATATACTTTCAGAACTGGCAAGCGTGTATTGCCAGTGATTCCAAGCTCTTTATGGATCAGAGGTTCCAGAGATATATCTAGTTTTAAATGAGGCTGAGATTGTCTTTTATGCATGTGGCCTAAGAAACCTGAATTTAAAGCAAGTACAGGACTGCAGCACCGCAGTGAATTCATGAGACCTGGAAACATCTCCAGGGAGCATCACTCTCCCACCACTCTCCTGTAAAACAGCCTCCTGTGATTATGAGAGAAGTGTAAAAGCTACTGCGGCAGCCTTGGTGCATTGTCTCTGTGGAAAGGGAGTTCAGGCTGCTGGGAAAAGGTTATTTAAGGGCTTTCCAGTGCTTACTGGTTTTGCTGATTCTTATGACTTTAGTGGCATTGTAGCATTTAGTGCCAATACCACAGCTCCTGGGGAAATCTGACAAATCTGAGGATGTCAGAGTATGAGCATGTCTTAGGCTTGTGATCCCATGGTAAAGGGGAGAATGAGGAAAGAGACACAATTAGAAGTTAAAGAAAGCTATATTTAGAGAGAGGAGAAAAGAATACATTTCCCAAAATTCAGTTTGGAGGTTTAAGGACTTGGTAAGGACATTGTTTTGATGACACACTTGCTTGTAAGTCCAAAATCCTATTTCTTTGTTTTCATTGAGATTTTAACTCGGGTGCAGTTAGTGATATGCTCTAAACTCTAAATTGATCCTGTCATCTGGTTCATTATTCTCTCTTTTGTCTCTGCTACTGAACTGATTTTCTTTTCTCAAATGTGGTATAAAATTTGAATGTACTTCCTGGAATTGGAAGATTTAGCAGTGCTTTGTGGAGGGCTGTTCAGTCAATGTGTGCTCGGCACAGAGGTATTAAAGGGTAAAAGTTCCTTCAGAGGTGCTGAGTGTTGTGGTCCTGTTGAAAGATTAGTGAGAAATTCAGCCACACGTTGGTCAGAATCCATATAACTTGCCAAGACTGCAAGTATTTGATGTCTGGGCTTTGGTATTGACTAGGTATAGTGCAAATACACATAGGTATAAGAACTGGAAACAAGAGGTTAGGTATAAAAAACTGCACCAAGCCAGAATTCAAGATGATGGAAGAGGGGAAAAAAGTGTTCTCCCAAAAATATCTCTCAAATTATTCACTGATAGAAGAACAGCTTCCAGGAGAGATTGTTTTCCTAGATGCAGCTGTGCGGAGAAACCAAGTTACAACCAAAATCATACACATATTATGGGCTTGTGGTAATGTATGAAGTATAAAATACACAAGAAGTCAGAAGTGGTGCTTATTTCCTGCAGATTGTGGATTGCCTCTTTTCTAAAGCTACTGCATGTTTACCTGCCAAGTACTAACAGCACTTAAGTATATTTGCTGTGTTTAAATGAAGTATTTGAATTGAAGGTAAAGGCTCAGGATTATGAAGATTTCACTGCCAGCAAACTGCCTAGGTGCTGAAAGAGCCCACTGCTTGCTGGTCCTAGGGTGCAAGTAAAGCTACTTTCTAGTTATCAGAGATGATCCAGACTCTGAGATGTTTCCTGACTCTTGATTGCCTTGTCATTGTGCCGGATATCAGTAGCAGGCAGGGTAGGGGTTTCTTGTGTCTCTGTCTGAGATGCAAAATTGTGACTTCTGCTCTGTGTCCCAGGTGCATCCCTGTGCAGGTGGGTGGATAGGAGCTTTCTCTTTGCAGATATCTGAGATTTGCAGTGAATAGTGTTGATTCCTGCCGGCCAGGCTGTTCCCAGCCTGGCTCACAGGTAAACGTGGTCCGTAGCCCGAGAGAGCTAGCGACTGAAGGATGGTAACTGAGGTTAGCGTGCCTCAGTTTACCAGTGCAGCCCAACGCCTCCTCAACAGCATGTAGGTGTGCTGTTAAAGCCAGTAGCAGAAGGCAAGGAGAAAGAGTTGGAAACTCTGTCAGCTACAGTCCAAGTTTATTTCCCTCCTGCCCTGGGGGGGCAAGAGGTAGTTAGCTCGAAGGGAAGCTAAGCAGAGAGACCCCGGTTTGCTCTCTGGCAGTCAGTTTTAAGGGATTACATCATGAGGTAGAGATAACAGAATTGACCAACCATAGAAGGAAGATACACAGTGGTAAACCAATGAAGACCCCCTAGGGGAGGAACAACATCAAACTAACAAATAACAAAACAGCTGGAGGGTATTTCAAACCACACTGGCCTGTTACAGGGCTTGAAACTTCTGTGATAAGAGGGCCGACGTGGTATGAATGACATGCAAGGGCTGGGCTACACTGCAGCCTCTGCCTTAGGTCTGTCTTCGGAGGCAAAGTCCTGCAATGGGAACTCATCCCATGTGTCCCCTTGAGACTGGACAATAGCAACAGAATAGTGTCTCCACAGCCTTGTTTTCAATTTTAGGTAGGTCTGGCTTATTTTTTCAAGGGAGCAAAAAAGGCTTTCCTGCTGGTAGAGTGATAACACTGCTGTACTGTCTCACTGATGTCCCAAAGTCAGTGAGTGAACGTCATAGTGACTGAAGGACCCTTGGTGGCTTGGAGGTGTGCTGCTTTCTGCTCCTTCTGCCACTCCTCTGAAGAGCTGATGGAAGAAATGCCTTTGAGAAGGGGGTTTGGACCTGCTGCAATGCAGTAATGGAGTGCTGAGAAGCAGCGGTACCAGGGAGCGTGAATGCAGTTTTCTCCTGCATGATTTGGCTGAGGATCAGCAATGTGCTTCTGTGAATAGGAACATCGTTGATTAAAATGGCGTGACTCTTGGTGCCATATTACAGTCGTGTCTTAGATTTGAGCTACCAAAGCTGCATCTTTTCTTGTTAACCTAAAGTTTAAACTCTGAGAAGACTGTAGAAATTTAAAAATCTCCCCCTGTAACCTTTGTAGACCTTGAGCTGTGAGCCAGACTTGATAGATAAGCAAAGTAAATGCATATTTGCTTTTCATTCATGCTTTTTTTTATCCAGCTGGAAGAGCTTGTTACAGCTTTAAATGCTGTTGCATCTCATTTGTAGTTGAATATAAGTTGATGGTGATAGATTAGGTGTCAGGTAGCTTGTGAGGACAACTACCTGGCAGTGACATATTATTAACAGTAGCTTAAATGATTGCACTTGTTCCGGAACAGAAGGTGGAGTTCTTTCTATTTTTAACTTGCATTTCTGAGCTGTCTGATTGGAACTTAGTACTGGGAGGCTGTAAAATAAATACAAGTTTTCTTAATCATGAAGGTATGATGGTTGTGGGGTATTTTTAGATGATACAGTCAAATCAGAGGAGTTGAAAGCTCACCCCTCAGCTAGTTGTTTATGTTTTAAAAATTTTTTTTAGTATTTTTAAAATTTCTTTTGGAAAGGCTGAAGATTAAAGTAGGTATGTATATACTATGCACCCGTTTTCTGTGATTGGTGGTAGGTACTGACATCAATATTTAGGCCATTTTCTAGACTGCTTCCTTCAAGCAAGACTGGCTGAAATTACTTGAAAGCATCTTTTTCCCCAGCACTCCAGAGGGAGCACCACAGCATTTGGGGACGCGCTGGCCCCAGGGCCTGAGGATGCCGTGTGCACACGTGTTTGGCTGGGGTGTTCCTGCAAATCCCGGGACAGGGCTGCAGCCAGGGCCACAGGCTGTGAGCCCTGTTGGCTGAAGATTTCCTGGGACCACAGCACCCACGGGATCAGGAGCAGAGGTACAGGGAGGAGAAGCACTTTAGCAGTATTTAGCAGGGGCTTTCTCCAAACCAGGGTGAGCCCTGGCTTCCCCAGTAACCTGAGGGGGATCTGCTTCCTTGGATGTCTCTGGTGTTTGTCTCATCAGGGGATTGTCAGTGGGCCCCACCTGGAGCAGGTTATGGGAAATAAGAGCTCGTAATGATCAAACTGCTCCAGGATGCTGTGAGACTTTTACAGTAATGCTCATGCTGCAAGAATCCACAGGCCACGAGGAAAATGGCAACTTCAGTTAGTAACTGAGAAAGGGAATTACTGTCATTTAGTGCCTGACTGTCCTGTTAAAGGCTGTGAGAATATTTGTTCACTGTTTGTTGGGGGTTTTTTTCCCCCCTCTTTTTCTTTTGTTTTGCTTTTCTTCGGGCTTTTTTTAGAGTAGTTTAGGAGAACTGACTATGGGAGGCTGAGAAAATCTGGTGACTCAAGGGATCTTTTTCCAGTTGTTCATGCTGGAAAATTTTGGGGTTTTTTGTTTGCTTCCTCCCAGCCCCACTCCACACCTCTGGGAGCCATTATGTTTTATGGGGATTATTGCTTTGGAAAACAGCAGGTGGTCCTGTGGCACTTGCTGCCAGCCAGCCCTGCAAGAGCTGGGGAGCCTGGCTGGGAGGAGGCTGAAGCAGGGTGTGGAGAGGTACTGTGGAAATCCATATGGGCAGTTCAGGTGCCTGGGAGGGATCAGGGCTGCAGTTTAAAGGATCCTCAGAGGGATGAGCTTGACTGATGACTCTTCCCTCCCTCCCCACTACTGTGAAGGACATGTGTACTCAGGGCTTGTAGCAAGGCACAGTCATCGTTTTGTGTATGCTGACCCCTTGTACACACAGCCCTGCACAGTTAACTTTGCATGGTTTTGAACCCCTTCCCTGTCTTCAGGGGAGCCCCAAATAGTACTGTGGGTTTGGGTTATTTTTCTTCCTCGTATGTGTGGGGCCAGCCGTGGCAGCATGATGTCCTTCCAGTGTCTCTTGGCAGGGAGTCTCTTGTCCTCTATGGGCTGGCCATTCCTCTGCTGCCAAATGACTCCCTAGAGCTGCAACAAGAAATGTGGTGTCATGCTAGGGAGAAGTGGCACAGCTACAGCTGGGTGTCTTCCTCCTAGAAGCAAAAGAAGAGAATGAGGAAAGTGAGGGATAATTACGGTCCGGTTTGCAGTTATGTCAGGGGCTTTAAATTACCTGGTATAAAAGGAACGATGAGGTAATGTTAATTGAACCTGAAAATGGTGTCTTTTAAAATCAAAATAGAAGGGCTTTTTCTTCAGAATTTCTCAGGAAGCTTTTCGTGATGTTAGGCTCTCAAGTGCTGAATGAACTGAACACTGCTGCAGTGTCCTGATGATGGGACTTGTCCAAGCACTCAGCTTTAGAAGCAGTCTGTGGAAAGATGGCCGTGTCCTGGGCACCAGATTTAAAAAAACCAAAACTCTGAGATTTAAGGGGCAAGTGCTTCCTCCCCAGGGCAATAATTCTACATGGCACTTGGAGTTGTGCTCAAGATGTTGAATCTCTTTCTTTTTAAATTTGCGAGATGGAAGAAATGTTTGAAAATAAACACAGAAGAACATCTGGTTTGCAGGACACTTGTTATGGCTAAAAAGTTATCAAAAGTAGCTTGGTGATGCCTTTTTATTTTGCTGTTGCTGTTTGTCAGAGGAACCAGTTTGTAGGATTTTCTTAAAAATTCTTTCATGTGCAGAATTTAGGTCTTATAAATCAAAATTCAAATGAGACAATATTAAAGATGGAAATTTTTATTTACTGGCATAACAAGTTTGGAACAATGTCATCCAATTTAGGGATTGGCAGAGAAGAGTGAAACATCACTGGAGTACTACTTATTTCCAGTAAACATTTTGTTAGCACAATGTTCATTTTAATCTTGCTTTTCTTACTGTAGTTTTGTACAGGCATTCATCTGCTTCTTGCAAGTGTTTAATATTCACATACTGGAAGAGTAATTTAAATAGGTAATAGATGCAGAGTGTAACCCTTAAATCTTGTTCATAACAATGCAAACTATTGGATGGCAACAATTGCAAATATATGCCTGGCATAGCAGGATGCCGACTCATTGGCATGGGACAGAGAGCTCACCTTGGGTGACAGTAAACATTTTCTATTTAAATATTCGCTCCTGAGCCAGATGAACAAAAAGAGCTGCGGCATTTAATTTTATTTCTTTTTGTTTTATGGAGAGGTCTTATACAGACCGACGGCAGTCCTGGAGAGAGATCCAGCCTTGCTGGAGTGGGATCCACGTGCAGATTTTAATCAGGAATGACAGCTCCAAAGCAGCGCTCTGTGCAGTACCTCTGAGATCTGTACCCTTACTGCTGCTCACACTGGTGTGGAGGAGGAGGTGAGCAGGATGCCGAGCAGTAACTGAATGATAACGTGTGAAATTTCTGGAAGCAGTGCAAGCATTTGTTTCTAAAAGTTATTTCTGCCTATGTTTTAATTAATTCCTGTCTTTTCTGCTCCTTCTGTGTGATCCTATTGTCAGAAGGATAAGGTGTGAAGTGGGTTGAATGAGAAGGCTTTCCTGTGAGGAGGAAAAACTGGAAGTATGTATCCATATTTTGTAGTTAAATGGATTATACCTGTCAAAATGTGCTGTAGCTAGATAATGAGTAAGGCTGGGTCACAAACTGGAGGAACTCTGAGGGATTTAGGAAATGTGGAGGGGTTTTTGTTTGTGGTGTGGCTGTTTAAGTGCTTCTGGAGAGCTGGATAGCTTCGAGAGTAATGCCAGTTTTTTGGGGGGTCAAAAAGAAATGCTGAGTTGCTGCAGAAGGGGTGTGTGGGGTTTGCTGCATCTGAAACAGCTTGTGGGTGCCCTGGGAGGTGTAGCGTTGTAGGCAGTGGAGTGGGGAAACCCCCAGAGGTGCAGTGTTGTGCATTTATTTCTCTAAGTGGTTTTTTGTGTGAGTGAGATTTGTTAATACTTTATCACAAACTTTACTGGCTTGCCGTAGAAATCTTCTCCAAAAGAGTTAACAGCTATTTCTAAACGAGATCTTCCAGACCAGAAACATCCTGACCAGCTGAGATGACCTAGGAAGTGGTCGTAGCCTCATCTGGAGTTACCATTGCAATCACAATAACTGGCTTATTACCAAATTCTCCAGCTCCCTGAATTGCTGACCTCACTCCTAAGCTTTCTCTAAGTGGAACTTCTGAGTCCCTGGTCTAAGAAAAGTCTCAACAGCTTTTAGTTGTCTTTCAAGCAACTTCTGTCAAAATTTCTGACTAAACTTCACAGCTTCCAGCTGCCTTCTTGGCAGTAGCTTTAGGGAGCTGGGCCAGAACTAATGCCAGCCCCATCGGGGCTGTGATGGTTGCTGTGATGCTGATGGTGCTTCTGGTGCAGAAAAGGAGCCTCCTTACAAACCAAAAATAAGAGTCAGCTGGCATGCTCAGCTCCTGCTGCTGTGAATAAGCTCAAGTTTTCTGAATGCTGGCCCTGAAGTGGCAGCCTTTCCACTGCCACAGGAACATGAGGGTCAATAGTAAAGACAAACAGAAGTCCGTAATAAAGATTTCATCCTTGTGAAGCCCCCAAACACCAACCCATGTGAGGAGTACCTGCTCTAGCCTGAAGTTATTGAAGAAAGAAAATGTATCACTTGGTATTTAGAGGGTAACAATTTTCTGATACGTATTGATTGCAGGAGCTAAAACCGAGAAGTACTGAATGCTTATCTTGGAAGTACGGCAGAAAATTAAAGGGGATTTGGAGAATGTCTGTTGGAAGAAGAAAGTTCAGTTTTATCTATGCAATTTTCTGAAAGGAAATACACCCATACTCCGTAATCCTTGATCTTTTATGCTCTTTTTCATTTCCACCAGTTGTGAAAACTGGAGAACAGAAACTAGTTTGTTATCCTTGTTTAGCCAAAAGGACTTCCTAGGGTAAAAATATGTTAAGAAATGTCTATTGTGCAAGACTAGTAGGTCTTCTTGCAGACTAGGCCAGGGTTTATAAGGCATAGCATAGGCCTGGCCATTTCACCCTTGCAGGGTTGAACAGAGGGCTGGGATTTATCTGAACTCAAAGCTGAATTAGGAGAACTGGATTTGTCTCTACCAGGAAGCACAGTTTCTAGTTGTCTCAATAGATACAGGGTGAAATAGTGAAGGGGGGATGGAAAGCCCAAGCAGCGGTTTGTGCTAATGTTATGTGGAAGGAAGAAGAAAAGTAAGCTGAAGACTATCAGATAAATAGAAATACCAGTCATGGTCTTCCTGTTAGGAGTAGGGTAAACTGCAGCTCCTCAGAACAAACATAAATGTCAGAAGCCCATGGGAGAGATGAGATTACCCAAAGGCTAGGTACAAAAAGCTTCAGTGTGTTGAAATAAGGGGTCCTCACATGGAATGCTAAAACGTTTCCCTTCTGTCAGTTTAGTGCTAAACAGAAACTGTAAAACCAAGTGATAAAGTGAATCAGATGGAGCAATGTATGTTTGTCTGCTTATTGCTGACAACTGGCCCTGGTGAAGGCTGAAATGGTTTGATGGGTATCAGCAGGCTGCTGCATTCCTACAGTATTTGCTGTTAATTAGGCTATTGGATTGTTGTGTGATGTATTAAAAAAGCTAACACTGTATCTACGATACCAAGGTACCAGAGATGTGGGTAGATAAGATCAGAGTGAAGGTATAAGGCTCGTATATGGAGATGTGTATTTTCAGAGATTTTGTTACTCTACTGCTTGCAGAGAAGAGAGATGATTTATTAGAGAGTCCAAAAATGCCATTAGTATGCTACATTTGAAATGCACACCCTAATCTTATTTACCATTGTCCTGTGCAAGGAATTCTAATTATTCTCCAAGGTTTAAAGGAAAAATACAGCTGGAAAAAAAAAGGATAATGCTACAGTAAACTGTCTTTCTCAGACATAAGCTTCAGCAGTAACAAAAGGGAAAATGTGGAAACGTGCGAGCAGCATTCATTTTTTACTACAGTACCTTGTGGAAGTGGTATACAAGAACCATTAATATTTTATTACAGAGATCTGTAACTGTGTTTGCAGTTGACTGATCTGACTGTATGATAAGAATTAACTTGACAAAAGAGCATTTCTCAAGTACAGTCCTAGCTTTTTTCTTTCTTTATTTTCATGGCCAGTTGTTAAGGTCTATCCACCCATTCTGCTGTTATGAAGGGTTTTCCTTTCCACACCACACGTTTCTATGTACATATTGCACGTGGTGAGAGGCCTGGAACAGAGGGAACCCTGCAGCCAGGCACAGGTGACCTTCTCCTCTGCTCCACCACTGGCACCCCTCTCAGAAGCGATGACATTTAATGTGGTACTCTTACTGAGAGTGGCTCTGGGGGAGACTGGGGGCAGAGATGCTCTGCTGTGGGACACCCTTGGGCTCTGATCTGGTTCTGTGGTCCTGCAGATCACGGGTGGGTTTCTGTGTTTGCTTTTTTGTTTGTTTTTTATTCCAAATTTATATGATCTTAGGATGGATAAATAGGTAAATTTATCTGAGTAGCCATGTTCAAGTCAGTGGGAAGCAAAAAGAACCCTCTTGGTGAGACTGGAGCTGATGCGTGCTGGGAGCAGCCATGGCAGTGTAATTACAAAATTTTATTGTTAACTATGTGCACCATATATGCTTTCTCATTTTTATTATGTTAATAATTTTCAGTGTTTTGAGCTGTCTTCTATGTAGTCTGGTTGCAGTCATTTCCCCAGACAAGCCTTCCACAATTTTCACTGCTGCCTTCTTGAATCTCTGTATAGGAAGAATCACATTACCATATGACTTTTTTTTTTTTAGTGTTCAAACCCAAGCCCTTGGGATACACTTGATTTCTCTGACACTCTATCTCTGCTTTTTCCAAGAGTGAGAGTACTAGATGGCTCATTTGAAAAACAGCAGCTGACAAGTGTGCTTAGTTTCATGTTAAACTATCATTCCTCATTTATTTGAGTCTGTCAAAGATGCATTTGATATGAAAGACCTAATTCTGGTACAATCCTGTTCTTGTAAGGTTTAGTCTTGTGCTGACACAGAGAGTTAGTCATATACATAAAAAGTTACTCTGATAATAATAGAAGAAAATTACTTTGAAAGAAATGCCACATGTCTGTGCTTAGAAATACTTGTATTAAATTGAGTCCGATTGTTATAAGCTTCAAATGCCAAAAAACCCCCCCTTGGTATCAGTAGCTAGATAAATTCCTTCTAACTGGTTCAGCTGAAAGGAGAGGAGGCCCCTTGCATGAATGCAGGTGTCAGAAGGTCTCAGATTTGCCTGAAAATCCATTTCATTGTCTGTAGGCTCACACAGGAGAGAAGAGGTGGGATTGCTGAGAACAGACAGCAGCAACCCATGGTGCCCACTGTGACTTGTAAAGCAATTTAGGCCCAAATGTGCAAAGAATTTCAATGGCAATGACACACAAATAGATGCATTTGGGCTGCAGTAGCCCCATGCATCGTTTTTCCATCACTGCTATTAGGGAAGTGGTAGTTCCTTACTTGTATTTCCATCCTTTGTGGGTGTAGGGTGGTTACATGGGCTTAAAACCATGGTGTGTGCAGTACTCTGATTTAATTTCTTTTTTTGCATGCTGCAGCAATATATTGTGTGAGTGAGTTACCAAAATAACCTGAAGCCCACCCACAAATCCAGATGAGAATGGATTGTTTCCATCAATTCTCTCTCTTTTTTTTTTTTCCATCCCACTAAGTCTGCTCCTCCACAGTTTAGTGAAGCAAGGATGTACCTTCCTCTCCTGGCATAATGCAGCATGGCTCAGGAATATAGAACCAATTTGTCTGTGTGACAATATGAAAACTCGATAGAACTACAAAAATAGATAGTTTTTTTCCATGCAAGTGTCTGTTATCCTCTTCTCATCTGGATAAATACACACAACTCACATAAATGACCATCAGCATAAAGTGAAAGTGAGAGTTGGTTCCTTTAGGCATGGGTTTGCTAATTTTTAGCTTGGTACTGGTGCATCAAATTGCATGCGATTTAAGGGTTGATAAGTTATTTGTGTTTTTCCTTTAGACTGTAAATGGAACAGTTTTCAGACACTATTAAGTCCTTTAAAAAAAAATTCTTTCTGAATTTTGTGCCTTTGAAGCATATCAGAAAATTTCGTCTCAAAACAGACACCGTGTAATTCTTGCTTACGGAAGTGGAATGACATATTGGGAAGCTATAATAACAACTGCCAACACACGAGGCAGGACTTAATATTTTTCTAGTCTCTCCTCACCTACCAGTGACGTTATCAACCCTTCGCCTTGGAAGCACAATTCATGGTGTCTGTGTGACACCCATTCTTTTTCAGGGCTGCCACAGACAAAAAAATTGTGTCACCTGATGGAGGGGCTTCAGAACTTCTCCAAATCCCAGGACTATCCAGGCACAGGTTTTATTCTGCTACCTCCCTTTCTCCTCAGCCACTCTCAACATGTGTTGTACTTGTGCACGCATTGCATTTAGTTTGCAAAAATACTGACTGCTACAGAACAGCTCTACTTAGTAAGCAGAACCACCAGACCAGAGAGACCTGGGATTTTTCTCCTTCTTCTCTGTAGTGTTGATAAGTTATCGATTCCAATTCCAGCTGTATAAGGTGATTTTCTGTGGATGTTTTTCATGCATCAGTCTGAGCTCAGGTCCTGAGGCAAATAATTTCCTGCTTTGCTGTCCATCAGAGTCAGTAGCCATAAAAGTACAGCTTTTGGGGCAGCTGCTTGGAGGGACCATGGTGGTAGGCATAGGGAGGGCTGTGCTGTGTGCCCCAGGGTGCTTCCTTCCCTCTGCTCCAATGATTACAGCTGCAGAGGCTGTTCCTACTGCTGCCTGCAAATGCCATCCAACCTTCTCTGCACGATGTCTGCAAATAGTCTGGCCTTGAGTCTTTTTAAATGATCCTTTGGTTTGCCCAGTATGTAATTTCCTTTATTGGCAGGCTACCATATTCCCCTGTACTTCTCCTAGTGTGGTGACTTCTCAGTATTTGACCCAGAGCATGAATATTTATGCTTCTCTTGACATCTCCTGTTCAAATTCGATGAAGCAGAACTTGCTGCTCATCGTCAGAGCAGCACAGGAAAAACCTTGCCACGGAAAAACCCTTGTGGTATGGTGCAAAGCTGGCAGAGCTGAATGTTTTTCTGCTTGCCAGTGCTGCTGGCATTGCAAAAGGGCAAATGCCATTTGTGCTCCCACATGTAGTGTTGCCAGGTAAAAGCCCTTTTGCCTTTTTGCAATTGTGGGAAGACCCAGATTCAGAAGGTCTCCACACATGGCAGCACGGGCATGTGAAGGCAGAATAGACCTTCCTGTATCCTCTGAAAGATGCAACAACAAAACATCCTAAGCAGCAGAGATGCACTTTTGCATCACCTGTTTGGAAAGCTGTTACCTGCAAAGGTTGTAATGATAACACCCACTCCAGTGTGAGTCCTCTGTGGTGTATAGATAACACCTGGGAGGTATTGCTGCAATGACTATGAAAGTGCAGTGGAGTCCTTGGCCTCTCTGCTGAGCTGCTGAATTTTTAGTTCCACAGCTGGCAGCAATAGCATAAATGGTGGGCTTGTGCCATTGACAGTGACAGTGATTTCTTGTACCCTGCGTTCATTACAAACCTCACACTTCTTTCACTGACATAGTTAATATTTTCTCAATCCATGTCAACATGCTTGTGTTCAGAATCTGACTCCTCTGAATTAGAAACTGGATGATTTCAGCAGCAAATTTTGCTAGGCAGCCATTCAGTTGACCTAAACCATTTTTAACATGGTGATTTAGAGGCAAGAAGCAACTTCTGTGTTCTTTGCCATATCCTGAATCATCTGTGCTTGTTCTGCTCATAGTTGCACTATGTCATTTTAGTAGAATTACTATAGCTGAAGCATTTACACTCGGCTCCAAAAGCCCTTTGAATATTCTTGTAAGAAAAGAGTGCTTTATAGGAAGATAGAGCACAAATTATTACCAGTCTGGAGCTGACATGGAGATTTGGCACTCCATCTGGAGTGCTTTCTTTCAAGAGGGATTTCTATAAATTCTGCCCTGTTCCTGATGAACAGGCGGTCTCTGTTGTCAGTCTCAAACCATAGGCTTGTCAGGCGTGATAAAGGCAAAGGAATATATACAGTGTGCATTGGCTGATTGCACATTGTCTGGAGCTGTATAATTTTCCTACACTGTTATTGCTTTCAAGTGATTTATTTGTGCAATTTCTTGGGGAAAGTCATCTGCAGGTTTCAAAATGCATAGTGTTATGATCTTAGGGATTTATTCTCTCTGTGTAAATGGGGACTCTCAGTGTCATCTGTGAAACTACTCTAAGATAGTATGGAAAACTAATCAGGACCACTTTTAGAACATGGACCTCAGCAGAATGACTGCAGGTTTATATTAACACGCCCGACGTATAAAATGTGACTGGAGAGCAGTTGATAGTCTATCTAAGAAGAAGCACGGCTTTTGGATAAAAATTATTGAACATAAGGGGCAATGAACACAAGGTTTTAGAGGTGTAGTGTGTAGAATTTTCCATCTCTCTTGAAAATAAATGTCTTGTTTTCGTGATAAGTACTGTCTTTTTCATCTTCTACAGGAAATACTTCAATTGTCAGGGAAATAAGTAGGGAAAGTAATCATAGTTTCTTACACATTTTTGCCCTCAGAGGAAGGAGTCCAACTTTTCTTTGAAGACTATTCATACTGTAATTGAACCAGGGTAATTACTATGCAAACAATACCTGCTTTTCTCATAGCTTCAGAAAATTTATGATCTCATTATTTGTTTGCTTGTTTGTTTCCCACTGCCTGCAAATCACTGGCTAGATAAAGATTAGCCTGGTGAACCCACTGATATTTGGTCAATACATTTCATATGCAGAGTGCTGAGGTCCTGGCTGTAGGAAAGGCTGGGCAGTTTAAGACGCCAGCTTGTTGTCTTCTGATAATTTATTATTCCTTGGCTGTGAGAAATAAGCACCTTTCTGGCTGATGTGGAGGAACAGGCCATGTAGCGCAAGCTCTCTTCGGTTGCCTGGAAGAAACCATAAGGAATTTTCTGTGGTAATCTGTTTTTTCTTTATGCAAAAATTTCATGGACCGCTGTTGAAATCTCTCCTTTGTGACTTGTCCAGCTTCTTTGTGTTGGTCAGACACCCTGAACTCAATAGCTTTCTCCCCAGGCTGTGGAATGGAAGCATTTCTACTTGTAAAAACAACAATGCTTAGTAGGGAAAAAATTTCCTTCCTTCTGCAGGGCAGGTGTAGAGGAAAAGACAGTGAAATTACTGGGGTAACATGGATGCATTAGAAAAACTTATTATTTTCTATTTCAGTGCTTGGAAATATGGTGCTGTGATACAAGGAAATAACTTGTAGTTTTACAAATTAGTGGTTGGAGTTTTGTTTATCTCTAGTTCAGCCTCAAACTCTGCCCTACCTGCCTACAAGGCTGTTGTGGGGAGCAGCTTCTGTCTCCATACCAGCTCCCTTTGAGGAATAAACTCCACATCAAACATGCTGGAGCTGTGGCAGATGACCTTCCCTCACCGCTGGCTTTCTTTTAAGATGGACAGCATTGCTGGAGTGGTTTTTTTTCCAGCTGACACAGCATGTTTTATTTACTGCAGGAAGCAGAAATATCTGTGTCACTTGGTCTGACTACCTTAAATCATGTACCCCCTACTTTTGTTTTATTGGCTTGTTGGTCATGAAAGTGCAACCTCCTACTGTTTTGTCTTTGTTGCTCTATAAATTACTGAGTATTGCCACATTTCATCAATTCAGAGCCAGACTGTAGTTGAGGTTGTAGCAAGCGGGTGTTCTGCACTTCTATGTTCTTTACTTTCAACTTAGATGTTGTATTTTCTGCTGATTGTGAAAAATGACAGGGATTCTTTGGATGCCGAATACGTGACTGTTTTGATCCAGGTAGAGAATTCAAAAGGGAACATTCTATTTATAAAGGAATAAATGCCAAAGTAGCAGTACTGGGGTACCAGTTTGGGGTCATGGTAAAACAGCAGAACCAGGGTCCCCAAGAGAGCTCTGACACTGTTAAGAACCTGAAGCTAAAAGTCTAAATAATTAACATTTAGGTTTACTTAATATTTTTCTTTATCAGATCTGACCCTATCTTTTTCAGTCTTCCATATTCCTGAAATGCTATAAAGGAATTAGGTGAGCAGGAGAAGTAGCTTTGGAAAAACAGAAGGTGTGAATATCCTTTAGTTTTGCTTCAGCTATAGTAATTCTACTAAAATGACATAGTGCAACTATGAGCAGAACAAGCACAGATGATTCAGGATATGGCAAAGAACACAGAAGTTGCTTCTTGCCTCTAAATCACCATGTTAAAAATGGTTTAGGTCAACTGAATGGCTGCCTAGCAAAATTTGCTGCTGAAATCATCCAGTTTCTAATTCAGAGGAGTCAGATTCTGAACACAAGCATGTTGACATGGATTGAGAAAATATTAACTATGTCAGTGAAAGAAGTGTGAGGTTTGTAATGAACGCAGGGTACAAGAAATCACTGTCACTGTCAGTGACCTTTCTGCTCCTTAGCATCTCCACAGGTACCTTCTCAACTGAGACCCTCTCATTAGCCCCCACAAAAGGATGAAGCCTCGAACTCCAGTGTCCAGAGCAACCCAAAGTTTTTCAAATAATGGGGGAAATGCATTGTTTTCCCTAAGTATCTGTTTAGTGTTGAGTTTGTGCTTGTGAGTTCAGCTTGGATATGAGGTGTCCTTCATCTCTATACCTCTGTCTGTTCTCTATCTCTGTCTGTTTTTTGTACCTAATACCCCCTCAGTTTCCCCAAGGTGAGAAAATGTCTTCCTTTACACATTCCCAAGTGTGCTGATGCCCAGCTCACCTTGTCTGTAGAGAATCAATATTTGTGAGAGAAAAAACCTGTGCCATCCTCTATGAGGTGTACGCTAGAGAGAGAGAGAGAAAAGAGCAGTGTCTCCCTATCTGTATTATCTATATAAACTGAAACCACAGCCTTCTTGACCCGTTCCAGTCCCATCTTAAGTAAGGAATGGACAGCTTATAAACTGTCTGCATCAAATTTATTTGCTGGTGACTTGGTCTTTCCCCGGGGACTTGGTTTGGTCCTTCTTGGCAACAGACAGGAAACAGCAGAAAACAGCATTTTCCTTGACTGAGTTTCTCAGTTTCAGTCTACCTGCACCGTCAGAAATGTCCATCCTCTGTACTTTAGAAACTTAAAGCTTATTTTTTCAGTGACTAAAAACCCACTTTAGCATGTTTTATATCCTCCCCAGTCCCTCAGGTTTCTCCATTAACAATTCCTTCCCTACCCATTTTCTTAACAAGTATAAATTTGCAGGCTTTGCCACAGAAAATACAATCTCACTATTATCTCCTATACCTTAAAATAAACCAGGCAACCTTCAGTCTGTTTCCCTCACTCCACCCTGTTGTCTTTCACCCTAAAGCTTAATGAACTGCTTTCTGGTGTCTTAATGGAGATTCTTTCCAGTTCATCCTTATTTATGAACTAAAATACTTTCAGCAGTGACAGACCTTTGCTGGAGATCTAACTGCATTTACATTTTTTCCTGTGATGTGCCATGTCTGGAAATCTCATCTATGAACCTAGATTCAGGGTACTTTGCACACTTAGTAGAAGCAAGCTAAGATTGTAGCATTTTGGACAACTGTGGAAATTCAGTTAACAAAATTCAGTCTTTTGCCATTTCCTTGCTAAAGGTTACTTTCTCTCCCATTTTTTTTCTTTTCTAGGCACTGAAGACAAGACCACCCAGTGTCTTTGTCATGGTCCAGCCTACAAACATGAGTGTTGTTCAGTGTGTCTCTCATTCTGACTTCCTAATTCTGGGACAGCCATGCTTTGCTGTTACTTTCCGTGTAGCAGCATTTCTGTGCCTGCACAATTAAAGTTCTGTCTCAGGTTTCATCGCCTCTTGTTTGGAATACATAGGGGGACACTCACACTCCCCTCCTATTTGTTTAAAATGCTGCTACTGATATTAATTTCTTGCCTTTTTATTAAGCACTTCATCACTCTTTTTGCATGTCTTCACTGACATTTTCTTCCCCTCTATCCACCATCATTCTGCATTTTTAAGACCTTTCCAGGCCTGCCCAATGAGGCTATGAAGCTGGTTCCAGTCTTTCCCACCCTCCTACTCCACCTTTTCTTATGTTTCTTGCCCAGGGGTGGGCAAAGTTCCTTGTGACCCCAGCAGGGAGCCTCCACTGGGTGCCTCCTAGGCTAGCCTTGAAATTCCCCCTAGTAGTAATGCCTGTGTGCCAGGTGGCACCCAGTGTGTCACCTTGGCCTGGCTTGTGTCTGTGCTGATGTCTTCTAGGAAGTGGTGTTTGAGGGGACAGAGCTTGCCTGGCTTTTATCACCCAAAAATGAGGCCTTGGTAGCAATGTACTGCTGTGATATGGACAGTGCAGCTTACTTGGGAAGATTCTGGGTTGTCTGTGACACATCAGCTCCTCCTGTACAAGTTGTTTAGGCTGAAAGTATCTACATTTTATACATGTAATTCTATAAATCAAATTGTTTTCACAGATCACACTTTCCTTTTATTGCTTTTTGTTATTTGGGGGCATATGGTAGCTTTCTGTAAAATGTCACCTTAATTGCCTTCTGGATATACCCTATAAATCCCGACAAATGCTTTCAAAAGTGAAAACAAAGGCGTATTTTTCTTCTATCAGTGCTTGCTCAACAAACTGCCTGTACCTTTTCCGTGGGGCCTTACAAAATGGTGTTATGTCAAGAAGAATAATGCTATTTAATTTATGAACCATTAATATTTATTGCACATGCAATCACTGGTATTTTATGTGAGAGAGCTGGGCAGCAGTTCTTAAAATTGGAAAGAGGTTATATATTTACCCGGGCTACACAGATAATTCATATGGGATAATTTTTGATTCATTTATTTCTTTGTGTTGATGAATTTCCTGACAGTGGCCAATGCAGTTGGTTTTTTAAGCTTATTTGCTAGCTCATAATGAATTGCTCAATAATTACTAAAAATAATTCAACTCTTTTATTATTAGGGTTCTGTAAGAGTGTTGAAAAAGACTTGCTTATATTGCTACACAATTAAGGAGTTGAATCACAGAATAAGCTGAGTTGGAAGAAACCCCCAGGGGTCACCAAGTCCAACTCCTGGCCCAGCATAGCATCCAGTCTTACTTCTGAATTGGGATGTGCTTCTTTCCCACACGGATCAGGGCTGGGGGCTCCTTACACTGTGTTTTGCATGAGGGCATCCAGAGACCCCAGTGTATGATGCTGCTGCCCCAAACCACACACCTGATTCCACTGTGTGAGGAATTGGTTTTGCAAAAACTTGCACTACGGCTTAGCTTTATAGTGAATCCCCCTGCAAACTCAGTGTGGAATACTGGCCCAAAAGAGGGCTCTGGTGCCACAGGATTGTCTTTTCAAAACAAGAGGATTAATTTGGGGGCATAAATTAGGTAGATCTGCAGGTATTTGTGGAGCAGGTTGCCTGAAATTACATGTAACAAGGTTTTAAAATTCAGGTTATGTTGGTTTCCCCTGATACATGACTGCTCTTCTCAGTTCCTGAGGGGGAGTAATATTATTTTCTTGAATCAGCTTCTGGTTGCAATGTAAGTTTTACTTTATTTTATTTTATGTGACTTACTTTAGAATCAGCTGCTTCAAAGAAGGTTCCAGCCAGGAGATTACTTTGGGAGATGCTCACAGAAACATGTGAGAATGACTGATAGCCATCAACACAGGACAGGTGGGAATTCCAAACAGTTTTGATTGACGTTTGGGGGTTTGTCTGGTTGGGCTTTTTTAAATATAGTGATACTTGCATCAGTGACAGACTGGAGTCTGTGACTGTATCACTGAAGAGATTGATAGAGGAATATTATTTCTAACATACTGATAGAAATACAAATTTGATTCCCATGCAAATTGGAAACCTTGAAAGCAGCAATATTGGAGCCTATTAAGAGACTCAGTTAGCAGTGCACTAGTCAGAACTGAAGTGCTGCAGTGATACAAATCTGGCTAATACTGATGTAAGAACACAGAGATAATGGAAGCTTTCACTACGTGCCTGTGTTATACAAAGGGATTAATTGTGATTTGATCTAGGATATTATTTTGATGAATTATTCCCAGGAAGACATTCACAGAACAAGAGGGACTTCAAGACTGGTGAAGCACAACAATCCTATTAGCCGGTTTGAGAAGACCTGATTTAGCTTTGTCTTCTAAATGCAGTCATTGGAGTCTAGGAGGGTGGAAATGTCTGCTTGGGCTGTGTCCAGGCAGCAAGCCTCCTGTTGGGAAGAGGGCAGGCTCCCCGAAGGACTGTCCCTACAGTTCTCTGATTCCTCAGTGCCTTTGTCCCATTAGCTCAGTCCTTGTACATTTGGAAACCACATGCAAATGTTGAAATGTCTGTAGGGTAAACCCAAGCAAGGGAGCAGATTTGATTACTTTGCGGACTCCAAACCAACGATCTTGCAAAAACCCCTCCTAAATGCATTGTGACTTCTGCCTGAATAAGGGCAGCCAGAAAGTGTCACTTGCAGTTTTTCTTACAGCACACTGGAACTGGAAAAGAGTCAGGGAAAACCTGGAATTGCTAGCAATAGTAAACTCCCAGCACATATGGCAGACCAGGGTCCTTCACTCGCATTTTGAAGTTGTACTAAAATGGCAGTAGTTACCAACTCTGGCATAGTGTCCACGACAGAAGTCAGAGCTTTTAAATAGAAAATGAAGAAAAAATTAGAAACATGTCATCTTTTAATTCCTGCACGACATGTCAGTTCTTTTGTGGAGCTGGAAGAATTTGCTAGTTAAGTTTGAATAGGGAGAGCAGGGAAAGCAATGCAATATAGTTATTGACAACTTCCACCCTGACATTTAACAAGCTGATTTTTCTGATGTGGAGAAGCAGCAGCAGCATTTTATTTGTTTCCATAAGAGTGCATCAGAAGCACAAAGCTGTGCTTTTGAGTTATGAGGAAAGATGAACATTAATAAACAGGCAGGTCAAGAAACACCACAATACAAAGGATTTTGTTATTCCTTCAACATTTGTCACCAGATGCTAGCCCTCCAATATATCTTGCTTTGAGAAATAGTTTTTAAGTCTTGCTTAGATCTGACAGCAGTAGAAGTCCCTTGTGAACTCTGAAAAGGCAATCTCAATCCAGCTGCTGGTGTTTAGAGCTACACAAGATGAAGTGTTGTAAATGACAGAATCTATCTCCTAATAGATTTGACAAATGCCGGGGCTCTACCTGTAAGGATGAGAGCTTTTTTATTGGCTTGCCAAAAGCAGCGGCTCCCATGAATTGCACAACTGAAATAGACAGTAAAAACATGCAGTGATGCAAGTTGCTGAGTAATCACGAATCCTTCCAGTGAGCAGTAAATACCTTTTTGCTAACTAAATACTACGTTCGAGAGCAAACCATAGAGAAGGCACAATAAACCTCAAAGTACATCTGCCTCCTGGGTGTTCAGTGCTAGGCTGCAGTTACTGTGTGACTTCAGATAGATTGCCTGGCTCCTTGGTTTCTCATCTAAAGCAGACAGTTTGTAAGATCCTTCAGATCCCTGGATGAGAGATTATTACTTGCATTGGGATATTTTTAGTAACTTGCCAATTATTGCAGTCTTGATAAGGTGATCTCTCTTGCTAGATAAAAAAGTTTGTCCAATTTTTTTCACAAAGCCTAAATAGAAGACAAGTGCTCATCATCCAGCACTGGTATTTTTGCAGTAGTGTATGTGTATATATATAATTTTACTTTCACAAAATAACCCTTTTAATTAGAATTTTAAGGACAGTGTTAATCAGGTAATACCATTTACCACTGTAGTCATTAGCAGGTCACCTTCTTGGGGAAAAATCCTCACTGGGTTTATCAGTGTGAGCTCTGCTGACAACAGGGATTTTCTGACACCAGCTGAATTTCACCAGGAAGGCTTGATCCCAGAGAGGAATATTGCAGGGCCGTAGCGCACAGGGCCAGTCCTGTACAGGTTGCATTGCTCAGCAAGGGTGGGGTGAGTGTGACCTTGATTGAGGCTGGGATCCTCTGCACCTGCTGGGAGTGTGGGCCCCCGGCTGCACTGCCGTGTACCACCAACCCTGGGCTGGATGCAGCCAGTGAACTTCAGCAGCGGTGGTGTGACAGCAAAGCCTCCAGCCGAGGAACGTGCAAACTCAAACATTAATCTTTCAAGGGCACACTCTGGTAACCAAGCAGAGAAATCCCTGTTTCGCTAGCAAAGTCAGTCCACTTGGAATAACTAAAATCTTCACTTAAACCTTAATAAAACAATCCATGGTATTTTTTGGAAGAGCCATTTGCTCCCACATATGCCTTTCTAGCTAGAATTGGGGCACTGAAAAGATGAAATCTCCTAATTCTGCAAATCTCTAAATATACTGTCTGCAATACATTGATGTTAAGTCAGTGTACTGAAAACAACACAACGAACACAAACTGCAGTCTCTCTCTTTGGCAGAAATCCAGGGATGCTTATTGGACAAAATGATCTGAATCACTGATGGGCACGTTTAACTCCAGCCAAAGCCCAAACTGCCTATTGCATTTCCCTCACAAAGCTCCCAGCAATGTATAGTCTTAGTAATGAGCCTTTGCCCTTGACACAGTGCAGTTTGCTTGAGTTTTTTTTGCAATAACAGCTTTGGTGTAAAATGTCAGCTACACAAGTTTAAGTCTTTGTTTCCCCTAAGCCTTTTGCTCTCAATTCCCCCAGCCTCTTTTAAAAATTCCCTTTATTCTTTCTCCCTGCTGGTTTAGGATTTTGCAGTAGTAGAAAAGATTTTTTCGTAGTGATTGTGAAGAGTATTTTCCGTACAGGTAAATAGTTTCCATAGAGGTATCACTGAACATAGTGGCACTATACAAGTGGCACTTTCTTTTCTACGTGACCTAGATGTGTTCTGGTCTCTCCGCTCACTAGCTGGTTTGGGAATCTGCAGCAGCAAGCTGGAGGAAATGGATAGTGTGGTAAATTTAGCAGAGGAGGAAGCTTTGGGGTAAAATGCCATAGCTTGCTCTGGTCTGGAGAGAAAGGGAGAAAAAAAGAATTGTCACGGCTCAGCATGGGAAGAGAAGTGTGGAGAGCAAGCATCTGAATTTCAGTCCTACCTGCAGAGGCCATGCCACTCCATAGCAGTCTTGTGCTCTGTCTTCTCTTTCTTAGGTTGCAATCCCTGTAATCTGGGAGTGTGTGCAAAGAAGAAGGTGGGAGGGAGGGCACGGGATGTGCACTGTTCTTCCTGTGGTTCTTACAAGGCAATAAATAAAAAGTGAAAAGCATGATAACTTATTCATTCTGCTGTATTATAGGCATGTGTGACCACAGACTTGCAAAAGACATTAAATTTGTAAAGTCAAGTGCTGAGAACTTGTGCAAACTTTGATGCAGCACTCTATGCCTGTGCTGAGGAAATGGCCTTCAACTACACCACTGCAAACTGGAGAGAAGCATCAGAGTGGGAAGAATGAATAAGGGGTGTGAGTAGCAAGCTGTTTCTTGGGGCAGACAGTGAAAAAATTTAAGTTGAAGAATGAAGGTGCAGTCAGAAGAAGGAGGCAATGGCACGCTGAGTGGATCTGTGATCTGGGCTGTGTATGGCTGGAGATTGCAGAGCACAGAATGATGCCTTCCCGATGAAGGCTCCCCCGGATGCTGCTATGGACCGTGGGGTCTAATTTGCAGAAGTGCTGACTTGCAGCTGCACATCAAGTAGATGTGCTTTGAACTGATAACCACAATGTTGCATTAGCTGGTTCAAAAAGTCAGGCATGAGGCGTCTCATTTGGGCACAGAAAATTCCTTTGTAATATTGGCATTATTTTCTCTTTGCCTGTAATCTTGCCTGGAAGTGTCTGTGGAGGGGGGGAATCCCCTCACCTCAGACAAATGGCATTTATTTCATAACACCTCTAATGTTTATGAAGTCCTAATACTATCCTGTCAGATAATACAAAAAGCCCAAAGGAAATTAGTAATTCTGTTGTCAGAGGAAACTTTGAACAGTGTGCAGTAAATATCTCAGTGAGCAAGGGATATACTGTAAGTGGGAACACAAACAAAATCTGGGCTGAGGTGGACTTTGCACAGATGTTAAAACACAAGGCTGTTAAGTTGTTTGGGTTTAATCAAACAAAACAAAAGTGGACTACTGTGGAGTAAGAGGGAGGTGAGCAGTATGGTAGTTGATCTGTGGTCCCAGGCCAGATGAGTCCTTCACCTAAAGGAAGGTTTCGTTTCATTTAAGACAATAATTTTGAAGGGGGTGAAAAGGCCAAGTGAGCTGTGGAAACGAACACATGGAAATGTAAATACCAGACCAGATACAGAATGATCAAGCTTGATCAGGTGCTGTATGGCTGCAAAATAGCCAAGCAACTATTGGTAAACAGGGGGAGAGGGGAAGAAGAATGTAGCCAGCAGAAGCACAAGTGTAGGAGCATGCTGGGAGAGTGAGCTGGTGGTGGGCACAATCAGCTCTTGGGCATCAAGAGCAGTGCTGAGACCATGGAATTAATTGCTGCAGCAATTTCCTGTGTCCGTGCTTCTGGTGTAGACTCAAGAAGGCAAACTGGTGCTTTGCTGATCCTCTGTGGAGGGGACAGCATTTGCTTCTGGCTCTTATCTACAGAATTGTCTGATCCTCTCTGCTAGGCATTTTCACTCACTATTGACTGTTGGCAACGCTTACATGAATCCATACGCTGTCCTTTCAGAATGAGAAGAACATGAGGGTTTTCTACTTTAAAAGTGTGTATTTCAGTTTTGTTGCTTGCTTGGTTTGCATCACAGGAGGATTAGCTGGAGCACTTGGCTTAACTTCTGTATGCTGTGCACTCATGTGTATCCTTCCACCATGTCCCCTCCAATTCATATTCTTACTAAGATAAGCAGTCCCACTTGTTCCTATTTTCTGGCAATTTCACTGCATGAGCCATGGTCCTTTGTCAAACTCTTGGGGTCACTCAGATTAATAGTATTTTTATTTATATATATCATATGCAGATTGCTTTCTGAGACTTTTGTTGTGTTTATCTTGGTTGTAGAATAGGGCTTATTAATAGGGCAAGTTTCACAAAGTTATTACCTAAAGATTTCAGGTGGAAAAAAGGAGGAAAAATAGAGAAATCTGGAGAAATTCCAGGAGCAGTTAGCCCAGCTTTGGCCTCAGGAAAGGTTCTGGGACAAATTATTAAACTGTCAATTTATCAAATGCTGAAGATGATGAAGTGGTTAAAAAATCCCTATTGGTTTGTGAAAAACAAGTAATTTTGAACTAATCCAGTTTCTTTCTTGGGCAGGATAATAGATGCAGTACTTAGGGGGATATGTAATTTGACTTCTATTAAGCTTTTGACTTTTTTCTCATGGTATCTTTATATACTACACAGGTAATTATGTCCAGCCTGAAAACACCGCATGCAGTGGAGTGGAAACCACTCAAAACCCGTATTTCACTGCCAGAGTAAGAGGGCATTTAAAGTGGGGCTGAACCAGCTGGTTTCTATTCAGTATTTTCATTAAGGACTCAGGTAATGGGATGGGGGTTAAATTGGTCAAATGCACAGAGGATGTCACACTGTTAAGCTGTAAGGATGACGGAAGACAAAACTAGAATGCAAAAGGACCTTGTTAATTTGACAAAAAAAAGCTAAATGAACAAGACCAGGTTCAGCTTTTCGAAGTCCCATATGTAAGGAAGATAAGGGGCAAGCTGGTGTGGAAAATGGAGAATAGTAACTGCCCAGGAGTGTGAATGGCAGGGAAAGATACTTGAGTGGACAACAGCAGAATATAGGTCAACAAATGGTAATTTTGCAAAAATACATATTTCATTGTTTAATAAGGATGTGGATAAATTGGAGGTAGCTCAAGGGAGAGTTTAGAAAGCATAGAATGAAAATTGAAAGAAGCGGTTATGTTTTAATATAAAGAAAATACACAGGGTAAGAGTATTGCAGTTTGCAACAAGTTTGGTACAGAGATTGTTCTGCTTTAGTACTTGAGACAAAACAGTAACACATTGGTTCCATGTGGGAGAGGGAAACTCAGATTGGAGTTTAGCGATGATGTAAAATGGAAGAGTTCTGGACACCTCTGGAGGTGCTGAAGAGAAGACTGGCCAGATGCTTCTTAGGAATGAGAACTGAGATGTACCCAACCTCTCTGTTAATACACAGGACTGAAAAGTAAGGTGTCTTCAGTACCAATTTGACCCCACTTTTCTATGGCTGTTCTTATCCTCAAGTAAATTAGTATTTTTTTTTTTGATCTTTTGAATAAATGGTAAAGAAAAGGCAAGCGTGAAAAGGTAAAAACTGAAATTCCTATCTGAATATAACTCTGTGTTACATTCATGTTCTTGTCTCTGTCAAAAGCAGGTATCAGCGCCTGCATTCAGGTCTTCCTTCCCAGAATGGTTATTTTTGTGGTGTTCTGATAGCCTTTTCTATATTCTGTCTGAAATCTTGCTCACTTGAGGTCTTTCATCTGTGGGATGGCTGTTCCTGCTGGATCACTGAAAATGTGCTGCAGGGGACAATTTGAATTGTTTGATCTCATATAATACCTGTTAAAATTTTAAACTTACAAGCTAGGCCAAACCAACTGGTGTAAAATATAGGCATGGGAGATGCTCTGTAGAGTGAGTGACAGCCCCATCAGACTTCACCCAAAATGAAAGGGTGTGCAAGGCTTTAGTCATGCACTGAAAATGATGCCGTGATGATTTTTTGCCTTTTCTTTTATATACCTTTTATATACCCTTTTATATAGCTTTTGTGCTCAGTGCTTTTAGCATGCATACTTGTAATTCCTTAAGTCTGATAACTCAGCATAGTCCTAATATTCAGTTAAGCCGGGAAACCAAAGATCCTGGAGGCCTCGCAGTTGGAGGCCAGAAAGCCCTACGCTGTCGTGAGCACCAAGGTCCTCTCTAGAACACATCCTGTAAACTCAGATAGGCCCATCCAGGAGGAAATTCCTTGGGATGGGAGGATATCATGCTAATCATTCAAGCCTCTCATTGGGGAGTTTTTGATAGGTATGCTAATTTGCAAGGTCTATAAATTGTGTATGCGATTTATCGTGTGGGTGCATTTTGGTGCATTCCACCTTAGTGAAGTGGTTGCACCTTAAGGATCCTTATTAAATACTGAGATAAAAACCCCTTTTTCCCTTAAGCATGTCTGACTCTTAATTTTAAGACCAGGGAAAGGCAACAAAAAGAGCTGCTGTTTTCATGTTAGCAAGTTTGAGGGGAAGGGAGGGTTTGGACTGCAATAATGTGTGGGAAAAGCAAGGTACATCATGGATCTGGAGCATGATAGGGACCAAAATCTAGAGGGACAAGTTATTGGGTTTGTGCCACTGAAGAAAAATTCTGTGCTGTCTGTGGGCTGTGCAAGGCTGTGAGTAATGACAGGCTATAGTGTTGGATCCTGTGATCGTGGAAACAGAACTACATGCATCCTGTTAAGTAAACGTATCTTCTGCTGAAAATTACTTGGATCCATCATGATATCATTTCTCCTCATTAAAACAACTGTCAGGATCCTGAATTTTAGTAAATTGAGAAAAGAGTTAATGTGTGTTACAAAACCTCAGTTTAAAAGAAGTAGGATTCAGAGAAATGAAAGTTAGTTGGTATCTTCATACCTCCCTCATGGAGATGACAGTGCCTCTTTCTTGAACAGCATGCTCCAAACAAGTAAGCAACCCACTGTCCTTTTCTCACTCCTTTTTCTGTGCTCTTACACAAGTAAGGCAGAGGAGAGATGCAAATTTTTGACTGAAGATCTAAATCCTACTTCTGTTTCACCTCTGCTCCCAACTAACCAAGAACTAGAAAACTGAAATTCTTTCAGTCCTGTAGAGGACTGCAGTGGAGGAGCATAAAGCGCAGACAATACAAACTTCTTTAAATCTTAGAGGTGCATTGGAAGCCATTTGCTTTCAAAGAGTTTTTGGTTTGGTTTGGTTTTTTTTTTCTTTTTCTCATAATGGAAGAAGCAGAAGGATTTCTCTCATTTGATATCACAGTTATATTTTTAGTATGTTTCTTTAGAGCTTCAGTTCTACTGCTCACTCTTTTACAACCACTGTCTTATGGGCAGATCAGCTTATAACATGAACCAACACCTTTTCTTCTGCCATGAAATATAATGCTGTTGTTCAATGAGCAATCAGATGTTGATGGATTTTCTATCTCTGGATGTGTCTTGTTTTATACTTTACATGACAAAATGAGGGTAGGTGTTTTGAGAAGGTGATTTTAAAATTGCTGTTCAAAGGACTCTGTGCCACAGGTAATCTGAGCATCTCCTGAGCAAGGGGTAAAATATTTTTGTTTGTAGCAAGGGGTAAAAGGAATCAAATATGTTTTTTATGATAGTAGAACAAGTTCTGACACTGGTAAAGTGATTGTTCTGCTCTTTCAGATACGGCATAGGGAATAAAATGAAGAAAAAAAGACCTTTTGCCAATGATAATGCATTCATGGGTCTGTTTGCACAGCTCAATATGAAATGCCTTTATGAAATTCTATTGTATGAGTGACACATGTCAGACGAAGCTCTTAAGGGATATCTGGCACCATACACACAACAATTACATGTTTGATTGCACAGAATATAGTATCAAACAATGCCAGCAGCTCCTGTTAATGTCAAAAGCTAAAATCAAGCCCACCTCTCAAGCATATTTTACATATTTTCTAAAGCTGTCATTCTGTGATACTCTGTCTTTGGTTCCTCTTCTCTCTAACATAAATTTTTCTTCCAGCTTCATTCTTTGGGTGTGTATTTTCAAGTTGTACAGTCAATGTACCATTAAATTATAAAGTTCTGTATATGGGTCCCGTGCTGCCTGTAAAATCTCAGGCTGACCAAGAGTCACATTCAGAGCTGACTTTTGGGTTTCTGTTACAGCTGTTAATCACAGACAGTACCTGAGGCAGCAGGTACTGGGATTATTTACATTCATGTTCTCGTCTATGCCAAAAGCAGGTATCAGCCCCTGCATTCGCGTCGTCTGTCAGCAGCTTCTCTGTGATGAAATGTTTCACTTTTCAGCACAGAATCTCTGAAGTTGCTTAAAAATACTAGAAGGGCCAGACTGATTTACTGCTGAGTCATATAACAACAACTATTGGTATGTGAGAAATGATCTTGAAACTAGAATCAAATCAAAGAACAAACATTCTTAAAAAATACAGTCGGGACTTATGGTTTATTGATATTTGGGGGGAAGATATGTGCATGCAAATGAGCATCCATATGTCAAGATAAACCTCTTTATAGAGTTGCTTGTATTTGTTTTCTATGTTGTGTTGTGTCATTTGCTAATTAATTACATTTTACACAACTGCAGAACATTTGTCATGTCTCAGTGTGTGTGAAATCCAACTGATCTCCACCAAGCAAGAAGGAGATAGAACACTACGCTGGTTTGAGGAGCTCTGTCAAGCCCTTGGGCTGAAAAAGTCTGGAAAAGACAGAATATCCAGATTTGAGAAAACAGATCCAACAGTGTGGATCTGTGGAATCTGCTCTTGCTGTTTTTAACATCAATATTTGGTATCAGGGTCTAGCTAGTGATGGTTTCTTTCTTCTTTCCAATGGTTGGAGAATTTCATGTTTCACAGTCTTGAAACAAAGCATTTTAAAATTGACTCTGTTATCCCAAAAAGAGGTTTTTTTGGATCTCTGATGGTTGTTTTTTCCAACAGTGAAGTTTCTGTTCAGTTGTTACCCATGGCAAGCACCCAGACAACCTGTCTCCTGTCCTTTTTGTTTTGTAGCAGTCTGACAGCAGTATCTGCTTCCAAGACTTCAGTCAGATTGACATTCATGAGCAGAAGGTATTCATTTCACCTTCACAGTGCCCTCCCCAAAATCAGCATGATGTTGTGCCATATACATAATTTATCACTTATCCCATGACAGTAAAACTGCACAAGGATGTCTCCAACATTATCCAGGGTGACAAGAGAATGAATTTTTTCTGTGTCACTGTTTCCATCACACTGCTTATCACAATGAAAACACTTTGTCCGTGAAAATCACGCGACCTGTTTGATAACCTTTGTCAGACCATTAAACAAACACCAAACTAAAGCATATTTTAAGGCCCACTTTTCTTCCATGGCTCATCTCAACTTGCTAACAACTTCTGCGTAACAAATGGCCGACAAGCAGGACAAGCACGTAGACAAAGGGGTAGAGATGGCATTGCTCACTGGGAGCTCGTTGATTTTTAAAAGCTAAACAGGGGAGTGTAGTCTTTGTGCATGTTAATTCATCCATTAGCACCTCTGCTGTGAGTGACAACAGGGTTGAATACATTCTTTATTTTTAGTATCCAGAACCCGAGTTTGAGAAGCTGGACACAGGCTTATTTCCTCTGAGGCCAGAGGGAAAATGTTTCATTGAATACCTGGGGGGTGGTCTTCTCCCAAAAGCAAAATGGGGTGAGCCTGTACACTTGAACATTCTCCTGATACATGCCATGATTTTGGCACCCTTCTCTCCTTTCTGCTCCACCACAGCACCTGGGTAGGGCTTTGCAATTCAGTTTTTCAGAGAAGCAGAGATCAACAATGCAAATTTGGTGGTCAAGGGTAATTTGTTTAAGTAAAACATTTATAACAGTTCTGGAAGAGATAGGGATGTAAACAGCACATACTTCCCTCATCAGAGCTCACAAACCAGTTGCCGTTTCCCAGGAAACTGCTGGATCACAATAATTATTTATTTCTGGATATGAGTATGAAACTCCTGAGCTCAGCTTCAGTCCTTTCGAAGGGCAGTCATGTGAAAAGGGGAAAAAAAAAGTGTTAAGGTTTTCTTTAAAAATACATGTCTTTTAAGCACAGCTTTTGAATAAGTATTTTTTTTAGCACATAACAAACACCTTGGAAAGAGTTCAATCTGAAATAGCTGCTTTTGATTTTTCTACTATATAAGATAGGAGAAAATACATAAATTTTTATAAAATATTTTTTATTTCAGTTCTGCAGTAGTTTTGTAAACATAACCACATGTTTATATAAAGCAAAAATGGAAGTACATTTCTGAAATTATTGATAATCCTTTTGGTCTTTTTTTCTACATTCTCTCTTTCCTGTAGTCTTTTTTCTGTGAGTGAAATAGCTTGACAAACTCATGTGTTCTTTTGTATGACTGAAATATGTAGTTTTAATTGAAGGAAAGCAAACAGGGCTTTTTTTCCCTGCACGATATAATATGACATTGCTTTTCAATGACAGTTGTTAGATGAAAATTTTAAAAACTATTTCCTCTCGACAGTGTCTCCCATTTATATGCCTATTAGATTTCTTTATTACTATGTCACAGTGGAAATTGCTGTGTTTCACTGTAAGAGAATGAAAACCCAGTGTTATTTTTGTAACTGGCAAAGGTGATCACTTTTAAGTAAGTTCAAGTGAGCTGCTCAGAGGTAAGAAATTTGTACTTAACTGAAGTAATTGAAAAAAATTATAATGAAATGATTATTGAGAGTGCTTTGTTTGGATTTAGTCAATCACTATCAGCCAATTGCGACCTTGAATAATTGTAGTATGATTTTGGGAACCATGGTTGCAGCACCAATCACAGTGTAGCAAATTAAACCGCTGGGAAAGTAAATATATAGTTCTGCCTCAGTAGCTGTGTAAGTGCCTGTGTGCTCTCACTGAGACAGTCCCTGTTAAGAGCAACAATCTACATATTTTGGTGTTCCTGTAGCTTGCCTGTATTTTCTGATGGAGAGGAGAAAATGTCCCTGAGGTCACTTTCATTTTGTTGCATTAAGGTAAAGGCCTGTGAAAATGGATTAAGAATGAGACTTAAATTTCAAAAGCATTACTGTAAAGTGTATTGGATGTGAAAATGGCTTTTTGTTCATATTCCAGTTATTGTGCCCATTAGATACTATATTGGTTAAAAAAAGCACCTATCACTGAATTGTGGTGGATACATGAATTACTTCTCACAGCCTTTCCTATTGCATTATGTATCATTCTGCTTGGAGCACAGCATTAGCATTATTTTCTTGAGAATAACATTTTCTTCAATTCTGTGACATTTTAGTCAAGAAATGAAAAAAAATATTATTTATACTTATGCTGAAAAATATAGGTTTGTTCCTTCATATTAACTTTTGTAACTTAATTTAAGTACAAATACTTTTTACAAAATTCACCACCAGCAACATCAAATGCACACAAAGCCAAAATGAAGATTTAAGGGGAAGATTTTCAATGGCATATCTCAGTAAGCATTTCCTATTCCTTTTGGAAATCTCTTCTGCTTAATTGGGGTAGAATTACCCATTTTAAGTTAATTCAGTGTTATTATGTTAAGTAGAGCACTCTGAACGTTACTAGCTGAGTGCTGGGAACCAAAGTAATTCTGATTATTTTTCACAGATGTATCCAACACTCTTGACTACATTTTGGCTACTTTGTAAACATAATTTATGAGCTGTTCGCTGTGGTGTACAGTGATGTCTGAGGTGCTCTCGCTGTGCTCGCAGCAGTACGGGGACCAATTTGAGGGCAGGGGGCCAGCGAGGTGTCCCATCCCGGGAACCAGGGCTGTCTGGGGACACTGCCTGGGAGGGGCTTTTGCTAGCCCGAGAAAGAAGCTTGGGGGGAGAGGGGGCACTCCCTGGGGATGAGGAAGGTTTGTAGTAGGGGGTTTCCTCGGCAACAGGCCTTGGAGAGCTGGTAAAAAGGGAGGTGGGATGACAGAAAAGGCCTGGGACGGGTGGCATGAGGAACTGATGAAGGCTGTCCCAAGGGTTGTAGGAGGGTCTTGAAGAAGCATGTGGCCTTGGACTGCTGGCTGGACGCCATACCGGGGACATGCAGAAGGCTGGGAGGGGGGCTGGAGGCCTGGGTAGGTACGTGGAGCTGCCAAAGGTGTGAAAGTGTAAGCGGTGGAGCCTCAGGAGCCAGCTGTGCTCACACCGTGCGACTGAGGGCAGCTGCGATGCCTGTGGCTTTCTGAGAGCTGGTCCCTGGGGTGGAGGGTCTCTTAAAAGCACACTCAGGTGGGAAGTTTGAGTTGTACTCAGGAAAAAGAATTGCCCCTTAGCTCAAAACAAACCTAAGTGGTAAATCAGCACTGTGCTTCACTTGGGCCTAGGTGGCAGGCATCAGGTAGAGCTGCTCTTTTAACAGTAGTAGGAATTGTATTCACATGAACGATCATTTTTGTCTCTGTTATTAATTATTTAATAAGGACTGATGGAATGAACAAAAAAGATTGAGTGCCTTTAAGTACAGAACTTAGAGATTTCCATGGCAATGCTTTAATATTTGATGCAGGGATTGTTTTTATGAGCAAACATACGGTCAGAGCAGGTATTAACTAAAATGGCCTGAGAACGGAATGTGATTTCCCCTTCCCCCCCCCGGTCCTGCAGCCCAGCGGATGTGCTGCCCACGGCAGGTTCTGCTGGGCGGTGTGAGAATATGCAGCACAGCTCCCCTTCTCCTTTCAGGTGTGTGTTGTGCTTCTCCATGATTGCTCTGGCAACGGGCTTAGCCTCCGGGAGCAGTGGGTGCCTCCACAATTTATTTCTCCATTGTCGATTTCACACTGCAGGCTTCCCAGGCGCGGTTCCTGGACAGGGGTGGTTTGCCACAAGCTCGCTGGTGATGGATGCCTCAGGGTGGTCGTGAGGAAGGCGAGGGAACGTGCTGTGCCCCTAGGTGGAAATGTGCTGGAGAGCCGGTCCGTGAGGAACCCTGTCACCCTTTTGCCCCGAATAAACCCCAGCACACAAAGCATCTGTGGAGAGGCCACACAGGGCAGTGAGCCCAGAGCTGGCCTGGGCATCCTTGTGGCCCTGTAGCGGGGGAGAGATGGCAGCTCTCTGGGTCCTGCTGCCCCAGTGCAGGACTCCAAGTCCTGCTTTAGGGGTGTGAAAGCAAAATTTGTCTCCTTTGGGCTGCTCTCAGTGTCCCCTGCAGCCCTATGCACTGCAAGGCCCATAGTCAGAGATAGGTGTGCGCACAGCCGCCGTTTGGCTGAGGCAGCCATTTGCCCGTGGTGCCCCTCATGTGGCGCCTGTTTGCCCAAGGCAGCCATTTGCTTGCAGAGTCCCGTGTGGGGTGGCCATTGACCGGAGGCAGATGTTTGCTGAGGCTCCCCGCACCTGGTGGCCGTGTGCCCCAAGCAGCCATTTCCCCAAGGCTCCTCATGTGTGGTGGCCAGGAGGTGGCTGTTTGCCTGAGGTGCCTCATGTGCAGCAGCCATTTTCTGGAGGTAGCTGAGGTGCTGCTTTCATCCCCGAGGGGACAGTGTGGCTTGCAAGCTGTGACCCGGACAGAGTGACAGAGAAACAGTGCTGCTAACATCTGAGAACAGGAATTGGTGACAGCCAAGAGATGACAGGGACAGCAAGGGGCAGCGCTGTGCTGCTCTCTGACCCCTCATATATGCAAACAGAAGGCAGGCCTTGAGGAGCGGCCATAGGGAAGCACTGACCTGCAGTGATGGACCTTGGGAAACCATGAAGCTTCATAGGCAGGGCTGTGTTGGTGCCTCTGCTTCTTGTACCTTGAGGTCTTCCTCTGCCAAAAGCTCAACGTTATGTTGTTCCAGTTGCACCAGAAATAGTAGTCACAGCTACTGAACGTTGTAAGGGAGATTAGTACTCGGAAGCCTTGTTCTGTTTGTCTAACAGGCTCAGGCTTAATTTCACAAGTTAGAATCAAGAGGATTCCCAGAGGATCCTCAGAGGATCACCCCGTAATAGTAAAATAATGATATAATTTACAAAGGAATGGAAAGTAAAGCCATTGACAATAAAATATACCAAATTAAACACAACTTTATAAAAAACACTGACCTATGGTTTGGAAATACTGCTTTTTACAAATACATCTTGTGATTCT
The DNA here is from genome assembly GCA_013399195.1 of Dicrurus megarhynchus. Classification (NCBI taxonomy): domain Eukaryota; kingdom Metazoa; phylum Chordata; class Aves; order Passeriformes; family Dicruridae; genus Dicrurus; species Dicrurus megarhynchus. Next base: position 153,996 of record VXAD01012627.1, on the reverse strand, counting down.
GGATCTAAGAAGATAAAGAGGCAATTCGTTGAATGGAGATGCTGTATCATTTGTCCATGATTTAATATAAATTTTAATTACACGCACAAAAAGTTGTAAACAAAAAAGCTGTGCATCCTTATTTTTAAGAGCTCTGATCCGGCACTGTGAAAACCCTTTGAATGTTCAGGGAGGAAGAAATCACTGAGAAGAGCAGAGAGAATAAAGTATGATGCTTCACTAAGTAAGACTGCAGAGAGAGGAAGAGGAAAGGCCCAAGTCCGGAAGCCTGTTGGAAGTCAGGAAGAAGATGGGAATAGATAACGGCATAAGAAGAGACACAATGAGCAGAAAAGAAATAAGTGAAGAAAATGTCAGGTGAGGAATAGTGCTGGGTGTAGCGTTGTCATGGGAGAGTTGAACTCTCTTGTGGTGTGTGGGAGGTGAACATGGGTCTCTTGAATACTCCCAAAAAGCCAAGTGCCATGTCAACCACAGTGCCTTCACTTCTTTTGCTTGGCACCATATTTATAATTGATTTCTTGTAGGGTTTGTCCCCTTGTGAAGGCTTTTCCCAAACAGGTGCAAAACATAATGGTGCCTGGTTTCTTGCTGATTTTGCCTCACGGGTAGTGAAAGTACCACTTTTACAGGCTGTGTGCTAAAGCTACACTTACTCCTCTGAGCGACATGAAACAATAACCCATCTGTTTGGACAATGTAACATTCTTTTCCTTGCCTGGAATAAAGTTTAGTTTGTAAACATCTGTGAAATCTGAGAGCTCTTGCAGTGCAAGCGCTGCCTCACTACCATTTCCCAGAGGAAGAGATGGCAAGACTCCCAGTGGGATGGGGGAAGATGGTGCCCTGCTGCTCCCTGGGGAATACTTTAATGTTCTTTGCTGGCAGTGCACAGTCACTTGCTCTGGGTGGCACCTGCTTCTTCCATCTCCCCTGGAGAAGTCTGAAACGCAGTCGCTGCATGCAGAATCTCAATAAATAACGTTGCTGAAAACCAGGCAGGAAGTAAACTCATCTTTACTCTGAGACACGTGGCCTTGTCTAATACCTGCAGACTTTCATCTGAAGTTGGGTGAGATTTTTCAGAAAAACTCCCTAGTCAGATACTGATTCTTTGTGTCAAAGTAATTTTTCTCTCTGGATTTACCTAACCTGGTGGATGCCTCCAGGAGGGAAAAGAAACCCTTTTAAATCATGATAGCCACAGTCATACAACTGAACTTTTTTTTTATACAGTAGTTGTTGCAAATGCTGTGTTGAAAAGAGGCATTTCTTTCCCTACAATAACCTCTCACGTAAAATTCTGTTATCCAGGTTCTTACCAGTATTGGTTCTGGCTTATTGATGTGCATTTGTAGGGAAAAACCAAGGCAGAACAGTAAGAATTGTGTGATGGTTGACTGGATTGAGACAGCTTTGGTCTTGACTATCATAAAAGGGAGTGTTCAGAGTGGCAAAATGCAAAATTGGACATTTGTATATGATTAAAGGAAATGGAGTGTAGGGAGACCCCTTTGCAATATAAGTATATTGTAATAAATAATATGATTATTATTTTTTGTATAGACTTCACCTGTTATACACATTTTGAATTTTCAGTTTGAATTTTTAATTTTAGACTTCATCTGTGATGCTTGAAGAACCTTAATGTGAAGTTACTGTCTCAGAATAGCAGATGACTATTCTGATCTAGCTGTGGATTGGTGGTTTGGAGAGCATTGAGAAACGGTGACAGTGGACTTAAGGAGAGAGAGAGAAGATTTTTACTTAGTTCAAACCCCAGTTTTACGTGGCAGTTTTTCTAACTGCCCACAGGATCAATTGTAGAGATGACATAAACAAGGAAGTTCATGTTGCTGGCTGTAAACTTCTAAAATGCCTCTCATGTCAGGGGTCCATAGATCAATTTTCCAACCTCCTGGGAATACAGGGCATGGTTTCACCTTCATCATTAACAGAAAGGCATCTAATAATTTGAAGATAATAGCAACAGGGAACACGCTGTTTCTTATTTCAGCAGTTTATCATTCTTACCATTAAAAGCTTGATCTAATTTCAATTTGCCTTACTTTGGGGCTTTTTTTTTGTCATTGGGTCTTGTTAGACTTACTCTGCAGGATTCAAGAACCATGATTACAGGTATTTTCTCCCTAAAAAAAGTGTTATCGAGGCAGCTTTTTTAGTTTCTATTCTTTGTCTCTTGATTTGATTTAAAAACTATTCTGTGCATCCTTCTCAATTTTTCAGTGTCCTTAAAACATCAGAAGTCCTATGTGCAGTGTTTTATTATGGGTCTCGACAGTGCTTCAGAGGTGAGCAGAACCACTTCCTGATCTCAGTTGTGCAGCCGAGGATCCCACTGGAACTGGGCACTGATTTTAGAGCTGCTGCTGTGCAAGGCAGGGGCCCCCACTCTGTAGGTGTGGATGACAATCTTTATTCAGAGCTTTATAACTTTGCATCGGGGTGCATTACAACTTTTGGGGTTTTTTGTGTAGGCTCAGTTTAACAAGCATCTGGGTCCATTCTGATTGAATACCCTCTCCTCTTTGTTGTTTACAGTTCTTATTGTGTTTGCTTTTAATTGTATTTGCAGGGATGTAATACCTCCCAGCTGTAAGTACTGTACCATCAATGGGACTGACTCCTGTTGTGTCATGATGTCCTCTAACAAATGTTTTTAGTATTTATTTTCTTCTTATTTTCAACACTTAGGTAATTTAGTCAGTTTTTAATCCATTCAATTAAATCCATACTTTAGGGCCTTAAAAACCTTACAAAAGTCTGAGCATTTCTGCTCGTCTTTATCAGCTAAACTTGTAATCCCATCAAAGAACGAAGCATCTTTGGCTCTGCAGGAACTGCTCATGGAAGATAGGCTGCAGAGACATTTGGAACAGCTGTTTTGCTTGAGAATTAAAGCATTGTGGAATACTGTAAGTAAAAGAGGCTTTAAACATTTTCAATCCTTTAGTGTTTCCAGATACCTATGCAGGTTACTGTTGGCATCCTTTCTAAGCGTGCATGTAGTTTATGGAAATTTGCATGACATTTTGGCCAACTTCACACATCTGGGCCTTTTGCTCAGATTTTTATTCAAACCTTTTGCTTAAGAGTGCGTTTTGGTACCAGCTTCACCTATTTTTGTTAAATTACTTTCCCCCACCCCCAGGCAAAAATGTGACAAGTTTGCATTTTTAACAAAATGAGCACCATTTGACTGCATTGGTGGTTCATTCCTCATGATGCTGAAAAATTAGAATGTAGAGTGAATTTGTTTTTCTATGTAACTAATTTTTTTTTACCCATTAAGCAACTGAAGGCTCAAACTGACCTGAGTTTGCATTTTACTTTCTTGTGTTTTTTTAGTCCTGTAAGTATATTTTTACAGGTATTGAAAAAATTGAAAGCCTCTTCTATGAAAGAAGTTAACTAGTTGTTTAAGTCCACACGTATAAAAATCCCCCAAACAACCCAAAAAGCCCCCCTCCTGCATTCTGCAACACAAAGAAATTTGTGTTGGAGGCTGATAGCATGGTCATATGCTCGCTTTTCTCTTGCCTGTATCTTTATTTGATGTTAAGGTAAAATAACATGATTTCTTTCTAAAACTCACTACCTCAGCAGTAAGTGCAGACTTAAGGCTTCAGAAGAAAACTGTGTATGAAAAGTGAGTATGTACAGACAATAAAAGGGCAATGTCAGAGTAGTGATGACTTTTTTGCTTCCTTTGCCCGTTTTTGTTCATGTGATTTATTGACAGTGATTTGTTTATCAGCTGTGGCTTTTTCCTTGCTTGCATTTGGCTTGTTTGTCTCTGTGCACTGGTAAGTAGCTAGAGCCCTGCCATGGGTAGTTCTGTTGCCTATGGAATACTTTCTTCTGAGATGAAAGTGTGCTTCAGCTGTGTAGCTATCAAACAACCATCTGATCCGTCCTCGCTGTGCAGAGGAAAACATCTATTTCCATTTCTTTTTACATGGATGACTTCTATGGAAATTAGGTGTTTCATGGGCACACTACAGCTGCAGCATCAGTACAGCATGAAACAAAGTGGAAGTGGGAAAAGGAATTAGCATGTGAGTTGATCCTGTCTCATGTTTAGAAATGGCATCATTTTTACTCCTTCTTTATAAAAGTCTTCTGCTAGAAAACTAAAATCATAGTGGGATTGTGCCCTAATTCTACCAGTGGCAAAAAGTGTTCAGCTTTTAATACTAGAAATCAGGTCAAGATATGTGCACTTCCAAGCCCTATAAAAGCCTCTTTCTCCTTTATCACAAAGTCTCTAATTGTGATACATAAAAGCAAATATTTAGTCTTAAATATAACTATATGCATTTTGGATTTATCAGAAATGAGTGAGAGAAGAATAAGACATTCAGGTAAACACTAGCACTTTGGCATAAAATCAGACGCAGAAGATTGAAGCGTAATCCTTGATTCTGCAGAGCTCAAACTGCTATAATTGCTACCCAGCACAGCACTTGAGCACATACATACCTCTAAGCATTTACCTAGTTCTGCAGGGATCTGTGAGGAGTACTCATGAATTTAAAGACCAGGAAATGACAGAAATGCTTAGTTATTGCAAGGATGGAATGCTTGTAATTTTGCAATATCAAGCCTGTCTTTCTTTTTGTGTGTTTTTCTTAAATTAATTTTTAATTGAGCTATTATAATGTAGACTTTGCTCTGTCTCGTGGGATTCTATTTTTATGTATATGTTTCATTGGATTAAAACCGAAAAAGATGATGGTTTTCTTTTCTAAAGAAAAAGTAATGTTTTCCCCGTGTATTGCTACACTGACTTTCCAGGCAGAGAGGAACACCAGGGGAATTGTTAGTGTGCACGTTAACTCTAAAAACTGCTTGCATCCGCTGAATTTTTTAATGCATTTTAGTATAATCTGGCTGTGCTCTTTTTGACAGCACTGCAGGTACAGATGTGTCTCAGTCATTACCTGACATGGCTTCTGCTGGCCAGCCAGGCTCCCTCAGAGCCCTGTTGGCTCGACACTGCTGCATACATATCCCCTGTGATAAAAGGAGGCCTGAGGAGTGTGAGCTGGCCAGAAGCTGTGTATCATTACCTCAAGGAGGTGTGTCTTTCTGTAGTGATTTCTTTTTCACCCTGCAGTGGTGAAGTGCAAAGAGGCGTGTTGCAAACTGGGAGAAGGAAGAGCTGGTCTTCCCATTATGCAGCATGAGATGTGGAAAAATTAGCCCAAGGCTACGAATAATGGCTGTTGTAGTTGAGTCACAAGTGGCCATCATGGCTGCAGTCTTGACTGTTGTGTTGGAGGCTCTGTGCCTCTTCTGTCACACAGCTGGAAGGAGTCTTAACTGAAACCGCTTTCGTGCCCAGGTCTGCATCTTCCTCAGCTCTAATGAGACCCTGCAATTAACTGCTGCTTTGTGGAGCTCTGCTGGGTCAGACTGTGGAAGAGTTGCACTTGACAAGGATAAGTGATGTAGAAATGGCTCTTAGTCTAAAGAATGGCACAGAAGGCAAATGGTTACCACAAAATAATAATAAAATTCAAAATTTCTATAGTGGAATTAGTAAAAGAATGCAAAAATGTGTAAAATACAGTACTTCTTTTTAATCCCTATGGCTTTTTCCATAATTATTTACTTATTGACTGCTTTGTAGGTATTAGTGGGCAACCAAAAATCAGAGGCTGGGCAGATGTGAGAATATACTGTCCTAGACAGTTGCTATTAAAAACTATGTGAAAAATACCTTGGATGGAGGAGACTCAGAATAGGTATGGAAGGAAATTCACTATTTTCGTGGGTTTAGAGTCCACTGCTGACTATGGAGATGGTCTGATCCTCCTGCTTTCAGTCCTGTTTAGTAACAAACGAGCAAGAAGAAAAGCTGGTAACATAAAACAAATATCTATGTTGTTGGTGGGCCATGGAGTTTGAGAAATTTCCTCAGGAAGTGAAGCAATAAAAGATTTTAAGGTGTAAACCAAGGAATTACTGTGGGATTTGCAGAGCTTCAGACTGCTTGTCTGTGTATGCTCTATCTGTATTATCAGAGATTATGACAGTGTTTTATAATGCTGATTAATATCAGTGTAAAAGAGACCCATTAGCGATCCTTGTGTTGCTTTTTGTAAGGGGTTCCGGAAGGCTTGTGAAATGTTATAGGCTGAAATTTGGAAAATGGTTGGAGTCAAAAGTTCAAAGGCTTGTTTTGACCCCTGTAATAAATACATTATTTTAGGTAAGATGAATTAAGGTGGAGAAAAAGGAGCAAAGAGAGCAGAACACACTGTGAGTTTTGTTCTGTTGGTGCTTGTTCAGTGTAACTACTGCAGTCAAATCAGCCTAAGACCACTGGACCTAGCGAAGGAATACAGACCCCCATGGATTCAGGCTTGTACTTGGAAATGGGGAACTTACTCTTTTGGATCAGTTGTTTTTCCTTTCAACTTCTTTAAAATTCAAGATGTTGTATGATTATATGACATGAATATTTTAAAGCAATCCTAAGAAGAAACACAAAGTCACGATTCATGTCCCAGCATGTGCTTAACTTAGCATATGGTTTATGTTTCCTTGAGGTTTCTTTATTAGCTCATGAAAGAAAGTAGTGGTACTTCTGTGCATGTACAATTCAGAAGGTTTAAATTCTGTGTTTTTTGAAGGTACAGTATAGAGCAGTGTGTTTAGTAGACTCATCCTGTGTAGCTGATAAGCCTGCTTTTTTTGGGCAGGTTTTTTGGGGTTTTTGTTTTTTTTTTTTTTTGCTTTGTTCTTCAACAAGTCAGTGAAAATTGAAATAGGCTGGTAGTGAGCCAAACAATAAAACATACATGGACATTTATTGATAGTAGTGCACCTCCTCTACTCAGTCACAAGATAATAGAAATGCTCACAACGTAACCTGAAGATTTTTTCCTGACCCGTTGCATTTAGGAATTTCCCAGCCTTGTAGTAGATGTTCATTTGTCTTTCCCACTTCTCTGTAGGTTTTATATTACTATTTTTTTACTTTATTTTTTGTAAATAACATAGTACCCTTTATGTGTATAATGGAGATTTTTGACAGTTCAATATATATTGAAATCTTTCATGGGGAAATGATTTAGTATAATGGGGTTTATGTTGTTAGGATCAAAATCGAGCATATACTTTTGATCTATTTTGTAAGCAGCACCATGAAAAGAATTCACCCAAAATGTCAAAACCCAGTGTTGTAAGTGCTATATTTTCTTACTTCTTTCATTTTCATCACAGATTTTTCACTGGAAGGGAGACCTGAAGAATTCTGTAACTTACAGCATCTTTGCAGTGGGTGACATTTAGCTCTGTCTAAAGGAGTTGTGATGTACCAAACAGGGAGAATAAAGGAAGCCCCAGGCGGGTGAAGGTGTTTTTGCACTGAACTGCTCCAGGGTGGGCTGACTTTACAGCTCTGGTGGTCTGGGTTGTGCAGAGAGAGCATCGTGAGCACTATGTGCAAGGTCAGGCTGACCTTTCTGGAGCCACATGCAGCTTATGAGTCCTGGTGCTCTTCAGGCAAGCTTAGAGCATGGCATGAAAAAAGCTATATTTTTTTCTGCAAGCTACTATCACAAATGCTATCACTTTGGGCTCTTACTTTCTGCTGTCTTGCTTGCAATCTGGAAAGGATCCAGATGGAAAGTCTTCCATAAAGATGTCCAAGGTAGTAAAATGAACCACTCTAGTGGAAAAAAAGAAGTTTGATTTTTACCTCTCTGGTTTTACTGCTTCCTGGGTTTGGCATGTGCAGAAGGTCTACCATGTCTGACTATTTGGCTCTTTGTTTTGTATCACTTAAATAAATGAAAGCTTTTGTTGTACTTCCCATAGCAACCTCGAAAGGATCAGGAAAAAGTGACCAATCTCAGGAAGTAAATGACAGAAAAAATTTTATGAAAAATCAGGCTCTGTTTTCTCTTTCTTTCAGTTTTTTCCAGTGGTCTTCAGGAAGTGAAGCAGTTGCTGAGGAGGACTGGCCAGTGAAACAAGGGGGGTTTTTTTTGGTTGGGTGTTCCCCCCACCTCTGCAAATGTATGTGTTACTTCTCCTCTTCAGGTCTTTCAGCTTCCTTTTAGCCATGGGCAGTGCTTGTTATTTTTACCACTTAACTGATTTTTTTCAGTTTAAAAAAAATGTGAAGAGCTTATTTAGTCCTTTCCAGGCAGCCGCTGGTTAAGAAGGAGAATCATTTATTACTGTTGCTGGAGCATAGAGTAAAGGAGAATGACACTGGGATTTGTGCATAATTAGAGATCTGTGAAGGGACAGAGCCTTGAGGAAGCTGGGTAGGTCATGCCTTTTTGACCTAATGGAGAGAGCTAGCTCTGCCCTTTTGCTTGAGACTGACTAACAGCAAGATAGCTGAAGCATGTTTTTAGTGGCAGCATGAAAAAAATGCTCCAGTGAAATAGAATTGGAACAGGAACAAATGGGCTGACAGCAGTGTGCAAATCTGCTGTGGCTTTTAAGACGTGCATAGAAGACTTGAAAGTAGTTGATTGTAAATGCAGGAATATACTTTGTTAGGGGTTTAAATTGTGATGTGCTTCACCCTTCCCAGCTTGCCATCTCTGATTCTGCAGCCTGGCACCTCTGCTGAGCCCTGGACTGGGAGCAGTGTTCCCCTCTGCCATCTGGGGCTGGGGGCTAACAGGGTAGAAGGCTGGTGGAGCAAACAGGAATGGAGCACTGGATAGCAGTGATTCAGCAGAGGGACATATGCCCCTGGTAGTGCTTATATGCATCATCAAGGTTCTTGTAACAGAGGTGAGTTCAAAACTGGGTCACCTCCCTCTGCTAACTCTCTTCCTTGTCTTTTAAATTGTATTCACAATGTCTAGCTCTTGCCACTGTTTGACTGGTCAAAACATAGTTATTAGAGGTCAAGAATTTTAATCAGGAGGAAGAACTGGTTATTTTAGAATCATTTGAGAGACAAATTCTGCTATTTTAACAGGCAGAAGAATTCTGTGGCTCTGAGAACTGGTAAATAGCTTCTTTAGAAGTGTGGTAAGGCTTGGAGAATTGGGAGGTGCAAGATAGAGAAAGAAAAGAAAGGAGCATCCAGCACCAGAAATACAGGGGAGAATTACAACATACTAGTCCTCTGACAGTCTGATGTGTGAATGTAACCTGATTTTTTGTCCTTAGAGTAAAAATGAATTTGGTGCTTGTTATTTTGGTATGATAAATGAGTAAGCTTAAAGAAGAGAGGGAAATCTCTCTCTTTTCTCACTTTTCCTTATAAAATACTGATACATCAGTATGATCTCAGTATGCTTTTGGCTTTCCCTTGGGGCTCTTTGCTTTATATACTATAACTTAAGAAATAGCTCACTTGCCATGTGTAATATATAGTAAAATGTGATGCTGTGAAAACACTTAGATCTTGAATTTTACTGTAATACATTAACAATTTAGAAGTTATACAGTGAACAACAGTGGGTGGGATTGGGTTTAGAGATCTTACCAAAGAATTCTGAACTATCATGTTGATTTTTTGTGCTAGGGAACTTGGTTGAAGGTGAAGTATACCCTTTCTTTCTCAGTGACAAAGATTTGGGGTTCTGCCTCTAAAAGTCAATCTAAATCATAGGATGTGACCCAAAAACTTGTCAGTTGCTTGTAATGCTAAAAGAATTCCATTTCATGTTGTCGACTTTTCATTACTCTCTGTGTCACAAAAATTGTTCACTTCAAATCTCCTGTGTTCCTGAACTGAATTAAATCGGCTGGCTTCTGGTTTGATGTAGTATTTGCTCTCTGGTTGCTGTTGTTGTCTTTTATCCTCTGAAGGAAGTTAAAGTGGAAATACAAGTGAATGTGCTTTTCAATAATGAGAGGGAGGAAAGCGTACTTCATATGAGAACAAAAAGCAATTGCAGGAAAGAGCAATTTCTCCCCATTGGAAGAAAGAAACCTCAAAGAAATAAGAGGAATGTTTTCATTAAAAAGAGAATCATCTGCAATCTTAGTCTGTCATCTTCTACTGCAGAGCTTTCATCACTAGCATTCCTCATCCTACCTTATTTTCTAAGCAAGAATTAACATATAATAAATTAATAACAATATTATATGTTAAAGTGAGTTGTTGTGTCAGCCACTCAGGTACAAACACTGCCTGGCTTTGAGGAGAATGTTGTTCAGTTGCTTCTCTTGGAAGATTGATGGCCAAAGCAGCAATCTGTTGGTCAGCATGTTCACGGTGTCTCACCAGGACAGTCTCACAGCCTTCACTAAGGCTGACAAATAGATCTTGACATATTGAGAGATGGTTCAAATGCAACGACAGCTGGGAAATAATAAGAATTTTAGAGAACATGACCTACGAAGGACGAACGAATGGGGTTGGTTTCTGCTAAAGAGAAGGGGATGAAGGGGATTGAGGGGGCAGCTTCTGGATACTTAAGTGGTTGTTGGAGACAGAGTAGTAATTGCTGTGCTACTGCTAGGCTAAGGAGCAAGGCATTGGACTTGTGGTGCTGCTCGGTTTGTTTCAGTTAGGAAACAGCAAAATGCCCCCATTTCAGTGGTAGATTTAAAAGGGCATACGGTTACCTCGGGAAGTTGTATGAGCCTTTAGGGGTTTTAGGAGCATGGCAGATGAGCATCTGGTGATGTCAACTTATTTGATGCTGAATCAGTGATGGAGTCTCCAGAAGCCATTTACAGTACACCTTTCTATCATTCAGATTATATGTGAAACAAAAATGGTGGAAAAATATAAATCGTACAAAAACCAATTGTGACTCTTGAGGGGCCTGTGATTTAATGCCCTCCTGCTCTCTCTCCACTGTAGGAGGGCCGATGCCTATCTTTAATGGGAGCCTTGCTGCTGATACTGTGGAAATCCAACTCAATGCAATTGAGTGAGTTCTGTTTCCCCCTTCCTTTTGCACTTCATGTGCTTAGGTAGGAGAGCTCTTTAAATATAGAGATTTTGAGTATTTCAAGCCTCACGTGTTCCCTATTCAAAGTTATGAAGGAGGAAAAGAAGACACTATTGCAGGCATGACACACAAAATTTACCATGCTTTGGCTGACAAGTACATGCAAAAACTGCCTTCTATTCTCATCATTCAAAATTTTTTTGCCCCTTAGTGGTTCAGTGACTAGCTGTGGAAAGTAATGATTTTTTTTTTTTTTTCTGATAAAAGAACCAGGACACTTTCACCAAGCTTTACCCTGAAGGCTTGTGGAAAGCTGCGGTCTAAGGGGGTAGCTGAGACTAACAAACAAGTGCGTAAAGTTGTAAAGAGTTTCCTGCTTGTCTGAGAAATTAGGCTTCTCTGATTTAAATATTTAAGTCCACCTTTACTTTCATGACCTTGATCTCAAATTCGTCCTTTGACTCTTTAGAACATGCTCCCATTTCCCTGAAAGACAGAACCTGTCTTACGAGATTTCCATGCATAACTTCAAGCAATTTACATAGAAATGTCAAGGTAAAGCTTGCAATGGCTTTACCTTAGGGGCTCACATATGGTAAACAAAATACAATAGGAGTTGGGTAGTAAAATATGAGCGTTCATGAGCTCAAATAAGGATTTTCTATCTCCCTAGTAAAAAGCTTTGTTTAAATTAATAATTTTATTGATCATTACCTGGCATAAAATGACAGCTGTAGAATGCGCTGAGAATTAAAGATAACTTAGTTGGTCTATTGTAAAGCAAATTAATATTGACAGTATGTCTATTTTTCCATGTAATTAAGCAGTAATAATCGAAGCTCAATGCTTTTCTTGGAGATTAATGATGACTTTCAAAATTAATGTTGTGAGGTGAAAGCAAGGATCATTAGCCATAGCAAATTGTTAAGAATCCAGAAAACACACTGGGCTGAGTCATTCAATTTGTTTTATGGTTACTTAAATACTTCTTTTTCCTCTATTTATTGAGGAAAAAAAATGGATATTCATACATGCTTAACAGTTCAAGATTTAACAGTTTCATAGTAAGCAGCCAAATGAAGAGTAGGCTCTTGTTCCAGCCATGGTCACGTCTGAGAACACTCTTAGTAACTGTTTCTGGCACTGTCACCTGAAGTCTCTACTTTTCACTCTTTTTGCCACATGGATGCTAGGATTCCTCACTGGTACTTAGTCAAGTCACGCTTGCTTATGAAATTACTCTCCTAGTAGGTGATAAAAGCAAAACTACCATGTGGTGTTTTCAGGATCAAGTCCCACACAGGCCTTAGTGCCTGGTAACGGAACCACATCAGCACTTCCACTCTACTTGTGCTCAGTGGGAGAGACATTTCCAAAATAACTTTTTTCTTTTCCAATGCTCAACCTTCGTTATTAATGTTTTCAGACCAAGTACTGGACAGCAAAAAACCGTAGCAGACACTGGCCATCTGGGTCTTTGCTCCCAGGGAGGTGCAATAGCGTTTACTACACCTTCTACAAATGATGTTCTTCAGGTTTTGAGTTGAATCTGACACTCACTTGCAGTCAGTGGCATAAATGCCATTGAGTTCTTTGGTGCAAAATTAAGATGAAAGCTCTTCCTTTCTCTCTTTTTTTCTTTCTTGCAATAGCACAAATCAGAAGTAGTTTAGTTGAAATCAATGAAATGACATCTCCAAGAGGTGACTCAAATCTAAGCCATTGCCAATTCACGTTACGCTCCTGCCACACTTCACAATGGGAATACTCCTGTTTCAATAAGGTGTGCTATGAGAAAAATCCTTTTTACTAAAGCTTTTGAAGTGGGGATAATGATTGAGATTTTAAAATTCCTTCCAGAATTGCTACTTACGCTTTAGCTGTGGGAGGTAGACAAACATCCTTTGCTCCTTAGTTTGTCTAGGTAGTAGTAACTGGACACCAGTATTTCATAGTATTTGCGTTAACCTCCTATTTTGGACATTCCTTTGCACTGACTGCAAGTGGCAGCTTTAATAACGAATAACCAGAAAAGAGCAATGTCTGCAGACAGCTGTAGTGTGAAAGACACCAGTATCTCTAATACTAAAATGTCTGATTTGCACCTAAAAATGTTGAACTCTTTTATGTCCTGCATATTTCTCTTGTGCTTGGGCAGATCGGCTTATGTTTGAGAAATTAAAGAGAAGCCTGTTTATCCATGTATTTCTTTAGAACTATAATTCTCTTTGAAGACCAGAATAAGTCAATAAACTCATTCGGAATGGTTTCCTGCATAACACAACCAAGCATGTTGCAAAGCCAGACAGGTGGATTAGAGGGTGTGCGGGGGATGGTTTGTTGTTTTACTTTCTTCCTGAATTAATTCTTCATTACAATTTGTTTCTTTATATTTTGGTAGAAGATTGGGAAAACAGAAATTATCTGTAACTTACTGAAAACCAGCCAACAAACCAATGCCTCTATTATTTCTGTAAATGTTACCTTTGTTTTGATCTTCAAGTGTAGTAGTGGAACAGAAGAACACAGGTTTTGGCAATACTAAAAGCAAGATAGTACAAAAATTACGTTTTCTGCAGCAGATCGCATAGTATACAGTGGAATCCTGCAGAAATAAATGAATACTTGTGTGTGAAAATGCCAGAAGCCTTGAAAAAAAGTCTTCTCTTTGATCACAGTGTTGATACCAAGTCTCATTAATAATCACGTAAAATGACGTGCTGTGTGGTTTTGGTTTGTTGTACAGCTTTCTACTATTTTGATTCTTGCACATACTCTTTTGTGGCAGTCCATCGTGATGATGTCCCTGTAAGATTTTTGTTCCTCGTGGCTGTTTATTGCAGCATAGAGCAATTGCTGAGAGCTTTAACAGGTGTCTGCTGGAACTGTCTGGAGTCACAGAAGTAAGCAGCAGCATTTTACTTTAGGTTCGTAATCCATTTGTAAATGCCTAAACATTGTCATCCTGTGCTTTTTTTGAGGAATGAAAAACTGACTCAGACCATTATCTGCTTTGTGGTGCTGGTAATGCAGTAGGGAAAAGTTAGGGGAGGTCTGCATGTGTCCTGAGTCTGTCTCCCAGTGCAGTGATGCATCTCTTGCTGCTTTATTTGCTGTAGACATTGCTAATATTGTACAAGTCCACAGAAGCAACACGTGGCGAAATGAATTGTCTATAGTAAAGCAAACCTCAGTCTAGTGTTGGTGTGGAACTACAGCGTGGCACAAGTTTTCTTGCAGTGTTGAGAACAAATGGGATTGTGTGACAGATCCATCTGCATTGCAAGTGTCCTGTATTTTGCTGCACTGTTCTGGGGCATGAGAGTACCTAAGGAATGTGCAAGCACTGACCAGAGCATAGTGCTACCAAACAGAAAGGTTTGGGCATGTGAAGCTTCCTTTTCTGTAGCCTGAAATAACACTGGGAGAGTCTGGATACAGCTAAATTCAGAGTACTCCAACAAGAGAATCTGCCGCCCCTCTACTTACATTTTTTCCTTCATCTGAACTGCTGTACTACTTTAACTGTGCCAGGTGTGTTGGCTGTGGTGAGAATGCAAAGTTGTTACGCAGTTTCACAAAAAGACAGCTGTTTTACACTCACTCTGCACTCTGGGTTACCCCACAGACGTTACCCTGTGTGCACTGTGGCTCAGAGAAGACAGCCTCTGAACAAAAGGGAATGTGTAAATTCCTCTGTTCTGTCTGTGAGTCACTGAATTCAATCAAGTGATACAAAGGGAAGGTAAATGCAACTGCTTTTGCATGTAGCACAAGTACAGAAACTCCAGATGTCTACCTACAGCATGTCATGTGATGTGGAGTGAGAGCAGAGCTGCTATCAGCTCTCTAAGGGCACTATTACCTACAGCTGCTCCTGTCTGTCCCCAGACAAAGGAGCGCCCTCTCTGCTGTCGGGATGGAGGAGAAACGTGTTCACAGGGAACACTGCAGAGACTGCAAGCGACTGCCTCGTAAAGGGGGTTAAAATCTGCTCTTGCCCTGGAAACACAAGCTGTGGAACAGGCGTGAGCAGCACTGGTGTGGCTGCCTGTTAACCTGCTGGAAAACATGAAGGTTTTCAGTGAATGCTGGCACAGTCCTTCCTTCTGGGTCCTGTGAGATTTGATTTGACTTTTCAACCCCCTAGACTGGCTATATTTTAAATACAGTTAATTAGGCTCTTGTACCACTTGGGCATAACTGCTAGGTCCAGAGCAACTTTGCATTTTTCTGTCACTGGAGCCTTCTGCACTAAGCTCTGAGAACTTTATGCCACAGAAATGCTTATCTTCATTGCCCTTCACTACCACAGCTGACAGCTCTCTCCTGGGAGTCAGATCAGAGATTCTTGTTCGTCTTGTGAAATGCTATGACATGTTCCCTTTTAGACTCTTCTCAGCTCAGTGGAAAAGCAATACAAGTGCCCCTAAACTCCTAGTTTGCAATCATTGTACAGTGAGACAAGATGGAATTGCTGTTTGGTTGTCAGAAACTGTTGTGTGTTCAGCTCATGGCTGAGAATGAATAGGATATCAGTAAAGTCTGTGATTTCAGTACAGTTGAGATAATGTCTTCACTGCTGTGGTATCCACTCTGTTATGTGATACTAAGACACATTTCATTTTGAAATTTGTAGTTTTCTAGTGCTGTCAGTAATGCAACTGCTCGCCAAGACATTTGCCGTGCAGACAAATGTGCTTTGTTCCTCATTCATTATCTTGCTATGAAATATAAAGATGAATTTATCCAGCTACTTCAAACAGAATCATTCTCTCTTGTTGAGTCTCATAGAATTCTTTTCCCACCGTTAAATTTTACTGCAGCAGTTTCCACACCAGGAACTTAATGTAAGTTGTTAAGCGGTTTTGGTTTTCCTAATTTAAAAAAGAAAAAAAAAGTCTAATCCTTCTCTTGTTACAGTAAGTGAAATGAATATTAGATGACAGTATTATGACTGGTGTGTGGGTCTAGGCTGCTACAAAGCTATGCAGTTATTTTATCACCTACTAAAGCTATAGAAACACCTATTAAAACTATAAAATCGAAACATTAGAAAATGAACAGCATATCCACACCAAGTGTAGCAGTTGTTCTTCATTTGAGCCCTCTACATTTTCTGCATTGAAACGGAAATTTGCCAGAAAACCAACTTTCAGGCCTTGGCTGTGATCACTGCTCATGCTAAACTGCTATAAAGATGTTGGCAAATACAGCACTGGGATCAGACTGCATGGATTATTTCAGGTAAAAGAACTACATGGCATTTTTTTTTATTGATGGTAAGCCTTTCAAACTTTCTCCTCAGGATTAAGGGAAGAATAGAATTGAAATTATATTACTTTTTTGAATGAGGAATGGTAAATGTCTTTTCAAAAGCTTCATTAAGTTTAACATGAAAGTTTGATAGTTGTGTAGATGAATGTTACAGAAGTTTATATTTTTGGATGAATTTGAAAATTAAGGGTGCTATCTCAAGCCATGATGCAAGTGAGAAAATGAACACAAATTTGTTTTTTTTTCATTTATTTTGCCTTTTGCCAGATATGATTGTTGCTCCCAAGTCAATGATTACACAAAAACTCTTTTGCCTCAGGTCAAGATCAGCGTCCTGTCTAGCAATGTCAGACTCCGAAACTTTACAAAAAAAGCCAT
This sequence comes from Dicrurus megarhynchus, assembly GCA_013399195.1. Taxonomy (NCBI): domain Eukaryota; kingdom Metazoa; phylum Chordata; class Aves; order Passeriformes; family Dicruridae; genus Dicrurus; species Dicrurus megarhynchus. The sequence goes on along the minus strand of VXAD01012627.1, from coordinate 137,431 downwards.
TTATACCAGTTGCTTATCTGTGTTGTTATGGCAAATGTTAACAAAGACAGTGACTTGGCAGTTTTGCATGATTTAAAAAAAAATTCATTTTATCCGAACAAATGATTCTATTAGAAGTCAGCAATTTTCCTGTACACTTTCATGAGGAGTTGTACATAACCTACACATCTTTGAGTGTTTCAGAGTTGGTAATCTGCCCCATGCTCACTTGTCAACATTTGTCTCCAGCTTCTCTGCCTGCCACCTGAACAACTTACAAAAGGAAAAGTAGGTGCTGGAAATAAAATGTGTGATCTGTGAGCATTTGTTTCACATGGGTCTGTGCCCGGCAGAGGCTGCTGCTCGTGGCCAGCTTGCAGCAGATGGGGATGTAGTCTGGCGAGGGAGAGGGTGATGCCCAGACTCCCTGTGCTGGCTGCCTGCTCTGATGCTGTGTGCTGGGATTCGCATCATCTGATCATTGCAGATCATTATGGAGTCTAACTCTCTGCTCTGCTGCCTCAAGTAACACTTTAGCCTTGCTGTTACCTGTAACTTTTCCCAGAATTTTACACCTGACTTTTGAATGTTATTTTAAATATTAATTTTTCTGACTGGGAAGTGCCTTGCCATCACTCTCGTCCTTTTTGCCCCAGAAGTAAAATACAGAGGTGCTGAATGCATTTGCCTCACTTGAGTTGTTAATTAACAGCTGTGTATTTGTAAATGGTCTGTATGCTACAGTGAAGTGAGAGCTGAATTTGCTCTATGGTCCATTGCTGCAAACTCAAAGAAACAAGGTCAATTATGGAAGAATGCCATGGCAATTAACATCTTAGCCAGGGAGAAATATCAGACAGATTTATGACTGCATTGGATGAAAACTTGAGGGAATGCTACAGACAGGGCAAAAGAGATTTTACAAGTGGTCCTGCATGGCAAGAACCCTGCCTTGGGCAGGAATGGCCCAGTGGAATACGACTGGCGAGTTGTCAGGGCAAAGACAGACCTAATACCTTCTCACTCCATTTGCAGATCATCACCTTTTGGGGCATTAGAAGCAGCTGGTATCGTCAGTGCTGTGGCTGGGGAAGTATCCCAGCTTTGGCCTGTCTGAGCAGGACCACTTCCTGGCCCTGCTGTGCCCCCAGGCTGCTAACAGGTTTGAAGAGCTGGTTGCAACTTGGGATGTTTGTGTAAGAGCTGATGGCAGAGGAAAGGATAGCTTTGCCAAGGCCTTGACAGTGAAAACAAGTAGCGTAAGTCTGTGCTAGAGAAGTGGGAACAAGTAGAAAAACAGTGTGATGGGAGTCAATGACAGGTGAGGACAAGTTGTTGCATGTATCAGACAAGGAAGAGGATGTCTCCAGTATGCTGCTGAATGTTGCATGAGAGCTTGGTTGAAGATTGGGACTACATGATCTTTCAAGTTGATATTTTAAGAGGTGTTACGCAGGAAGAACTTGCAATGTTTAGATGTAGTCCGAGTGCAAAGATGAGGAGGGATGTTAAATTTTTTCTGCAAATTCTTGATCAGAGTTCTGCTGTTAAAGTCTCTTTAAATAAGATCCACAGATCTGGCCTGGTGTGGCTTTTGCTGGAAGGTGAATTACCCTCTTCTGCTCAGTTCTTTTGATAGTCCTGCAGGGTGTTCTGCAGTATCACCATAGTCTGCTCTCAGGGCTCCACCAGCAAGAACTAAATCAACTCTGAATCAGTTTCCCTAACCCTTAAGGAGAATCAAGGTTCACAGCAGGGAACCTACAGCTAGATGAGTAATTCTTCTCTATGAATAGGCCATCACATACTGTCTGTCTGATGAGAAAAGAAAGGGGTGTGTGTCTTCGGTCAGAGTGTTCAGGACTCTTTGCAAATGCCCTGAGAGAAGAGACCACAATGTAGCATTTTTACTGCTGAAATCCGTCCTCTTGTTTTCATCTTCAAAAGCAGCATATGCTTTGCGTGTGTCCTTTGTTCCTTTTACCGGGAGAGAAGGGGAAGGTGTGGGTTGAGTGATCATGGCAGACCATAAGATCTTTCCTAGGCAGGAAGGGCCACCATATGTTCCAATGGTCTATCCCACACCACACATGCTCTAAGCGCTGAGCTCAAGCAAAGCATTTAGTCCATCATTGCCCCTTGCAAAGCAAGGGAAGTGCACGCGGTGATCACAGAGCTGTTAAAGGTTTTGTCAGGCCTGGTGGCCAGCTTTTTAGCTTTAGTGACTGGCAGCAGCATAGTGATGGTGTTCATTTACTGTCATGAGGAAGTCATGTACAGAAGGACTTACCTTTGCTTCCTGCATGGCTATAGGGGAGAATGTCTGTATTGGTCCCAGCATCAAGAGCAACAGTGATTTCTGCACCCCAGAGAGCAGAAATTCTCCTTTCAATAATTAACTGTTGGCAAAGCCACATGCCTGCAGCCTTTTTTCTGCTTCCTCCATGTAAATGAGCAAGCCATATGTGTTGGGAATGGAGCATGTGGGAAGATGTGTATTGCTGCTGCTCCTAATCTCCATGTCACCAATGCTGCAGTTTAAATCAGATGAGGATCTGATACAATAGGCTGGCCATATGGAGTTTGAGGAAAATACTATACTGCCCATTTTGACACTTTTCAGCATAGATTCTTACTACACAGATTTTGCATTTGCACATTTTGTGTTCTTGCTTAGGAGCAGCTGAAACTATCCTTGTTTTTTTGAATGAAGGAGGAGGCTGCATACATAACTGTTCTCTTTATTAGCTAAATTCAGCAGTTATTCACTGCCTGCTTTTGTCCAAAAGAAAGGGGGAAAATTTATTCCTGTGGCTGTTTCAATTCTGCTTCAGTTTCTCTGCCAGATTTTCTTTTGGCATCTGCACAAACCAGTTCATGATGGCAGAGAAGATAAATAGGAGACAGCTATCCTGACACAGGCAGTCTTTGGTAATGCTATGCTTCAATGTCAGCTGTTGATGGTGTCCAGGGATCAGAGATGGGCAACTCTTGGCTTTTTGGTGAGTTAGGACTGTTACAGATAAGCTGCAGTTGTAGCAATACCACCACTTGCTGTTCTTTCTACTTGCTTGTGTTGCTTTTAGTCTTGTAAACTGTGGGTGCCTATAACTATGGATCTTTCCTTAAACTTTCCTTTTCTTTTTTTTAGTTGGGAGTTTTCTTCTGTTTGACTTGTTTTGGAGGCCATATGCTTTTGAAAAGTTTTCCTCGATGGATTAGGTTTTGTGAGCCTTGGGGATTGTTGACATAAAAGTCTACTAATACATGAAAGCTATTATGAGCTCTGATTGTGAATTTTGTCTGAATAGTGCTCATCAGGTGAGAAATCACTAAGTGTATTGAATCTCTCTTAAGGAAACAAAGACTCATGAGTAGAAACTCTTCTTAATAATCAGGAGGTGAAGCCATGGAACATAGCCTTTTTTATTGTGGCTGTGAATCTAAATCTATCAGCTGCTGAAATGAGACCCTTGTTCCCTTGTATTGAAAGCTTCAATCGATTCTGTACACTGGGCTTTTTTCTGCACCAGCCAGCTTTGTAATTTCCCCAGTTACTGATCTCTCTTTTCAGGTGGTTCTCCTTCCTTTTTTTCCCCTTAATTTTTTTCTTCCCCTTCCTCCCCCATGTCCACACCTCACAACACCAGAGGCTACAAGCTGAAGGGAGACTTTGAGGCAGATATTGATGTCCATCTAGAAGTGCAGGATGCAGTCCTGAAGCTTTTCATTCTCTTCTTGCTTGGGTAACTCTTCAGTTAATTTTCAGAAGTTATTTAACTCAAGGTGTAGTCCTGAAGCATTACAGCATGAAGTCATTAGTCATGAGCAGAATCCTGACATCCTTCTCATGCTTCAGATGATAAAGCCTCTTCTTGTTTAGAGAGCTGGAAGCTGCACTGACACTGTCAAAAACTGACTGGTGTTTGTGCAACAAGAGGCAATGTACCATTTCTTTATTCTTCCAAGTGCCCAGGAAAACTGGCAAGACCCTCCTGTGGTGCTTATCTCTGCTTTCTTAGGAGTGAAAAAGAGGAGCTTTGTTATTTTTGTTGCTCTGGAATACTGCCAAAGCATATTGCAAGTGCTCTTCCGAACAGAACATGTATATGAGTGTCTTACTGCTGCCTCTGAAATGAGTGTGGCAGAGGCCACCCTGGCCTGCTACCATGGCGGTACAGTATGTTTTACTGAGCACTGTCAACCCACATCATGGAGGAGATGGCTCAAACGAGTGCAGAGATTCCATGAGGAGATGAAATTGCTGTATAAACCCTGTAGTGAGCAGGCCAAGTGCTGAGAAGTGAACTCTTACTGCCTCTGGTGCATCTTAGAGCTTTCCTGAGCCTTCTGGTGTTGTCTCGGCCCCAGAAGTTCTCTCTTTGCTATTTTTTGCATTTTAATTTTCTTTCCTTCCCTATGTGGATATCGGAAATGTTTATATCACAAAGATCTATAAAGCCACTTGTGGTTTCTAAGTGCTTTGACTTTCTGTTACTGCCCTGTTCTCAAGGCTGGCTTGAACTGCCACTGGTCATACTGTGTCACAGACATCTGAAAATGCTTACAGAACTGAAGCTCCTTTTCCTTTGTAGATAAATCAATACGTTTGTCCTTTTTTTGGAAGTGGGAGTTACAAGTGTATTATCCTTAGGTGTGCTGCAGTTATTTATTTCCTGCCGAAGTGCTGTAATGAAGAATACAGTTATCATCATGCTTATTTTGAGGAACTAGGAAAATGGTAGATCTCAATTAATGATGTCTGGTACAGATTCCTTTTCTCCCCAGAGCCTTTTCAATGGCCTAATAGCATAGAGTAACTTTAAAGAGGGCATGAGCTGTTTGAGGCTGCCAGAGCAGCATAAAACAGATGTGAACAGATTTAGGAATTACTTTACTGTATACTTTTCTTACATAATCCCATCTTGACCCCTTTTCCCTTACATCACTTTAGTTGTTCTCCAGACAAGTGCAGTGTTTCTGAAGTGCAGGCTTCAGTTGCTAAATAAGGCAAGAGTAACAGAGACCATGGGCATCCAGGCTGAAGGTAAAGCTTTATGATGTTGCTAATAAAAAACATGCGAGAGGGACTGAGAGGCAGGAATAGTTTCTGTTTCTCAGTTTCTCTGAGCTCTCACCTGAAGCTGATGGTCTCTTGGGCTCACTTAGAGGTTACATTCTTTTGTTAGTCAGAAATTTGCTAATAATCCAGCAGGGTTTTCGGTCTTAGGTGTTTGTTTTAAAGGCAAACAGTTAAAACTATAAACTGATAATCTTCTCTTAAAACATTCTTGCATACTTCCTTTGTCAGTAGCAGCAAAACAAATGCTTAGGAAGAGGCCTGCGCTTCATAGAAGACCTTTCAAACCGAGGAGGTGGTGAATGCCAGAAATGACGCAGTTGATGGCTTTGTCATTGCTTTGAGTCACAATCTGTGGTTATGAAACAACTACTTTGAGCTCAATTATGGAATCATTGATAAATCCGCAAAAGCTTATGTGTTAATGACGTAAAAGTGAAAATTAACCCCCTAAAGTCCATTGGTCATAGCAGGATGGAAGTCCTTTAATCACTGCTGTCCCCTGCCTTCTGTTAGTTGTGCCTAAAATACCATGGCTGAGCAAAGAAATACACAAGCCTTTTTCATGTGATACCTTTCCAGCTTGGCCCTGGGCTCACAGTTCACTGACTTTTGTAATTAATCAGTAATAGACTGATTCTTGTAGGTTCCACTGGAATTTATACATGTGCTAAGTACATCCCAAGTATCATATAAAATTTGTTCATGTGGGTCTTTTTATAAATTCAAGAAGTTAACACTCCAGATAGGTGCTAAGTGAGTTTTTTCAGAACCTTGTTGGATGTAACTCCTGTTTGAAAATGGTTCTGAAAATCCTATTAGCACTTACTCATTTCTTTCACACTTAACTGTTCAAAATGTGCCCTGTGGGCCCATTGGAAGTCATCTGACCATATATCTGCAGGGTTAGGATGAGAGCAGGTGAGTAAGGATGGCAAATATTCAATCAGTTTTAATTACAGGTGATAGAGCAATTATTAGAAGCTTTTTTTGACTTCACATTACATCGGAGGACTTTATTTTTCATTATTTTGTTACTGCATCAATTAATCTCTGGAGGAAAACTTATCCCTGATGTAAGATTAATTGATATGGTGTTTCGTACTTTCACCCACTTGTGGACTGCACCTTCAGAAGCATGAGAGGAAAAAACCTTGTGCCATTGACTTCAATGGAGCCAGAGGTTAACCCTTGTTACAGGGAGCAACTTGATGATCGGGCCCTGTAAGGATATCCGTGGTAACTAGTGTATGCTCTTGCAATATCTGACATTTATTCATCTAAAGCCATCAAAGCTCTGATAGTAGAAAACTAAATGTTAATTTTCAATTCTGATCCTTTAAATTATGCTGATACATCATCTTCTGGGAGTGTTTGTGGGGTGTAATTTAATCGTATTTTTTCCACCTATAGATTATGCAGTAGGTAAATTAAAATTGAAGCATTGAGGTGAAGATGTCTTTACTAATCATTAACGAAATGATTGTGGAATGTTTACAATTAGTTTATTTTTTTGCCTAACGCTGGTGGTACCTAGAGTTTTGTTTATCAATATCAGTTTATATTATTCATAAGCTGAGAGAAATGCATAATTTAATAATATATTCTCTCATGCTCTGTTTTTCAATTTCCTGACTTAATCCCTGTGAAACCCAATTAGCTGTGCTCTCAGTGAATCTTTGTCTCGCATTCACTTGATTTTGGCCTTCATTCTAGTTACAAAGGTTCCTGTAGTAGCATGTGTAAAACCAGGATATGACAAATGGGGTGCCGTATCTGGCAGTTAGCTACCTGGAGTTAAAATGTTACTCCACTCCACAGCTGATGGTGTTCGACTGACTGCTGCATTCTGTAGGAGTGCAAAAGTACACCTGAAGTCAAAAGTGACCAGGTCTTCCTGCGAAAGGGCTGTAGCAACCTCCTGTCAAGAGTCACAGATATCACTAGATCATTGAAAGCTGAGCTTTGAATTAATGTTAATCATCAAATCCTGAGTTTCACTACTTGTGAAAATCAATCTCTTGCTCATGTAAGAGCTTTCTGTATGTATGGGACCTTGTGATTCTGGCTTTAAGATATAAAGAAAAATGAAGTCACAAAAACAGCACTAGTGGAGATTTAGATTGGATATTAAGAAAAATTTCTTCACCACGAAGGTTGTCAAGCACTGGAACAGGCTAACCAGGAAAGCAGAGGAGTCACCATCCCTGGGGGAATTTAAAAGACATGGAGCTGTGGTGCTTAGCGATGTGGTTTAGTGGTAGATGACAGTTGGACATGATGAACTTAAGGGTCTTTTCCAATATAAATGATTCTATGATTCTATGAAAAGAAGTCTGAAATATTGTAACTTGTTCTTTTCTTGGCCACGCTTCTTGGTGTCCCGTGTTCTTGGAGTCATATGTGCTCTTCTCATGTGCTCTGTGCTGTTTTGGGAGGCTCTTGAGTGTGACAGAGATACATTCATGGAGGAACCATATTGAAGGCGTGTGACATTCTGAGGATCTTTGAGTACTTTTGAGGAGAAGCTGTACTGGTGTCACTGTTGTCTAAAACAAGTGCTGCATTCACCTAAGCCTTCCACCATGCACCAGCAGAGGTTACAGGGAATGACATCTCTTGTTTCTGTTGCTGTTAACACACGCATTCATTATTTTGTGATGCCAAGTGTAAATGGAACATGTCAAGGCTGAAGTCTAAAAGGTCTTTTTTTGGCTTTGGTTTCTGCAGGATGCACACACAGCATCTCTCTAATACTGTTACTGCATCATGTTTAAAATTGCTTCAGTGCTCTCTCTGAACTGGTAATATGAAAGAAATAAAGTACAAACCTGTCATTTTCTGACGATACAGACGCAGTTGGAAGCTGTGAGCTTGCTTGCGTGTCTCAGGGATGGATGTGACAAAGTTACATGTTTCCATTTCAGTCCAATGGCCATTTTTACAGTGTGTTTTCCTCTTTTTAGAGTTTGACTTCTTTCTTTAGTGGCTGTACTGTTTACTTCAGGACAAGGGTTACTTTATGGACTTTGCATTTTTACTTTCTTTCCATAGTTTTATTTTGTGTGGTGCACCAATTTAAAACATCAGTGTACAAAAGATGCATAATACTTCGATGAAAACTTGGTGCCAGAACTCTCACTCCTTGTCCTCTGGTCTCTTTCCCTACTCCATCAATGTGCACCTCGTCCAGAGCTAACCCCTGGAGGAAGAGTAGGAGGAAGCTGAGCTGAGATTCTGCTTAGAGCAATTAGGAGCCAGCTGCATGCAGGTTCACTGTCAGAAATCCCTCCTGACGGTGAGTTCAATAGGGAGTGCTAGCAGCTCTGGGATTCCAGTTTGATTGTTCTCTTCTTTTGCTCAGGCAGGAGCTCTGGGGTCCTTCTCTCGCCCAGCATGGAGGGAATATGTTTTTAAACAAGACTCAGAGAGTCCATTGACTTTCAGTTGAGAATGAAGGTGATAAATGCTTCACTTACTGCAATTTTATTGCACAGAAAAATATTTTATGCTTGAGTTTTCTGGCACCAGTTCCTGTGACTTTTGAGAATAGATAATAACTCATTCTGGAGCTTATTTAATGCTGAGGAAAGTGCTGGATTTTAAAGAACTTTCACATTGTCAGGTTGTTTCACAATTGTCTATTGTATGGTTGTGCATTGATCTGAAGAACACTGGCTGCTCCTGGCTACAGGTGTTTGAATTGAATTCTGCATTGTTATGGAGTAAAAGTATGTGAAAAGTTGATTATCCAATTTAGAATAGTAAGCTGGGGCTGAGATCTTGGATCTCTTGAAATGAGTGTGTGGCTTGTCATCGACTTTACTGGGGACATGATTTCTTCATTTTGCCATGGGGTATTTGGCATAGTTACATTGTTAAAATGAGAAACAAAGTTTGATGTAATTAAAGTAAAGTGGAGTGCTGAAATCTATACAAAGATGTCTCTTCCTATCTTAGGGTGATACAAAGTGGATACCTATTGTTTCAAGCTAAGCAAGTGCCTTTTTGTCCAAGTTCTGTAAAGACTCTTATTGGGCTTGCTCTGGGTTTGCTGTGAGTAGTGATTCTTCTCATCTTCAGTCCTAACTGGTTTAAAAAATGGTATTATTTTATTGGGCCTATGTGCATCATCTAAGGAAAGGGACAGACAACATTTGACAAAGATGTGGGACTTTTTCTCTTTATGAATAATTTAAATACCTTAATTGAAGCACTGGATTTTTTTCTTGAGGCAGGTAAATCAGCTTCTCAAGAAAGAATGGCACCACTTGTGTAGAATGCCATCATTAGAGTGTTCTTCAGGCCTGCCATTTAAATTGGGAAGGAAATCCATTCCCTAAAGGAATAAAAAGGATGGGATTGATGGCCAAAAAGTCACCAGAGTTAGTCACCAGAAAAATCTTTTATTCATGGAATTAATAAATAAGGGAGATCTGCAAAAGACGTGCTGCTGGGTTTTGTCACAAAAATGAAATAAAAGGAATTGCAAAGCTGGCTTTCTGACAAAATGTCACTTCCAGTTTAAAGGATGGTTTAAAATCTAATGCAAAAACTGCTAATCAGTTTTGTCCTCTTTTGAGTTTGTTTGTGCTTTCTATGGGTATTTTTAGATCTGAAGGCTTCCTTTATCACAATATCCATGGAGAGCTCTCTTCAATGCAGAAAGCTTGGCCTACAGAATCCTATTCATTTGAAGCTGGTCTCCTGCCACTTTCCCTGGCTTGCTGGAGCAGACAAGGCACCGGTGATGTCCCAAACAAAAAGGAATTTGGGCAGGAGGGATCCTTTAGAGGCTCAGACAGCCCTCCTTCTCGCTCTCCTTTATTAAATACTATTTGTAGTGATGAAATTTGTGCCTTTTGGCTTTAGAAACGGAACTGTTAAAGAGAAGTCTGCATTTTTAAATAAACCTCAGCCTTGAATGTGACAGTTTATTTTTTGCTTGTTCATTATTTGTCTTTGCCTAAAGAGCATCTCTCTAGATACTGTGCATTTTTAATCCCTGAGGCCTGACCAAGCTCATTCTGAGTAACTGAAGGGAACAAGAACAAAAGGATCTTTGCTTTCTTTATGGAAACATAGAAAAAGCACTTCTTTTTGCCTGTTTAAAAAACCCACCCAAGTGTAACTATTAAATTCAGTAAAGGTTTTGTTAAGAGAGTGCTTTAGAAGCAGTTCACAAAGATGGAAGTCTGTGAAGTGTCCTTCTTGGGCTGGGATACACAGGGGCTTGCGCAGTAAGGACGAACCTTTGCACTCCCACATAGCATGAAATGGGGATGATTTGTTCTCCTAACGCTTCAGGTAAGCTCTTTGAGAGGATCAGAGGATCTCGTAGCATTCACTCAAGTGTCCAAACTCTGACTTCTCTTCATGTGAGACAGCAGTAACTGTTACCTAATTCCTGTCACGTAAAGTCATTTTCAGGAAGAGAAGAATCAAACCTAGAGTCTATAAAACATGAAAGATCTGCAGGTTTATAGATTCGTACTTGGAAGGAAGCTTTAATACTTTTCAGTAAGATCCCTGGCCTTCTTTGTTTTTCATTATGCCATAGTACAACTCGTGTAATGTTTTTTTCTGGATTACATATACCATAAGTTTGTTAGCATAACAGTAGTTCTGGAATGTCATACATGGTATGCATAATGATAATTGATGCTTATTCTATGCTTCCTATGTTCCCTTAAAGATTTGAAATGAGAAAAACAAATTTTACAATTGCAGTTTTATCCCCTAGACAATGGCACCAGCATAGCATATGACCTTCTAAGTAAATTATTCTGAATCAGCTTCACCTGAATTTAACAATATAATCTCTGTTGTTTTGTAAATACATCAGGGCAGTGAATCTGCTCTGGTCTGTGCTTGCTGAGTGTCTACCCAGGCTCCAGCCTGTACTCACAATGGTCTGATTTTCTTGTTGTAGCGGTTTGACCAGATGTAATTACAGTGCCTTTAAAAGACTGTCTTCTCATTTTATATGAACAGGACATGAATTAGACCTAAAAATATCATTTAGGATAGCTAGAATCCAAATGCAGTACCATAGTGTAATTAACATATCTTTGTATTCCTGCAGAAGGGATTCTGTTCAGAATGAATTTCTATTATGTTACTGTTACCACAGCAGTGAAGGTGAAATGCCACCTGCATTATCCACTGCAGTCACAGCACAGATAAACTGTATTTTATTGTTGAAATGTGAATCAGTTTTGCAGTCTGGCCTGTTGTGAGAAGGTTCTGCCACTGGTATCTTGCTCTGCTAAGTACCACTTACCTGGGTAGGCACTGGTCATGTGGCCAGTCCCCAGGTCAGATCCTGCATCTGGCTCCCTTTCAGATGTGAAAGTTGGGCCAGCAGTTGGACTTCAGTGATCCCCATGGGTTCCATCCAACTCAGGACATTCTGTGATTCTGTGACTATGGATTCTTTGGCTCTAGGAACAGCATCTTAGATTTATTCACCACCAGCTTGCATAAGCTCTGGTTTTGTTTCATACAACCTGTGGTGTCAAACACTGAAATAGAAACATAGCAAAGATTTTTTGGTTTCTTTTTTTTTCTTCACACTCACTTTTTTCCCCTCACAGAGTCCAGGAAGGTTTTAGGTTTGTGGGAAAGTGCACAGTCTTTCATCTGAATCTCTCTTCTTAGACCTCTTGTGCAATGGCCTTGAAGTCAAGACCTCCTGCACCTCCTCTTCCTTCTGTCAAGTCCTCCCCTTAACAAGGATGGAGTGGCTGACTTTGGTTTGGAAATGCTCTCGTAGGTTGGTGAGGTTCTGAAGCTGCTCCCCTCAAGGTCACATGACTGAATATGCCTATGCAACTCTACCTTCCCCATGCTTCCCACATTAGTTTCTGTGGAAAAAATAGTTTATTCATAGGCAACAGAGCTTTCTAGAAGCAATCTCCTTGTTCGGGTGGCTGGTTGACTTTTTAAGTCAATGGCCCTGAATTGCTTTCTTGCAAAAAGGTACGGCTTTATCAGCTTTAGAGTTGATAATTGGACTGTTCTGTATTCCCTGAATTTTTAGGTCTTATGTGGAATATGAGACCAAAGGTTGGTAAATAGGACCTGACTTTTCTTCCTTTCTCCTGGTTTTTCTGGAGGCAGCTCACTTCCCCTGCTAATAAATTGATGACTCATTATGTGCTCTTCTTGTTACATCTTATGAGACTGATAAATTGGCAAATACTACAAAAGCAACAATTGCCTTCACTGTTTATCCTACCCAGGGGCTGCATGCCAGATTTGGCCTTCCTTCACTGGAATTGGAAGACATGGAGAGATTGGGAAGTACAGGGTAAGTGTGGGTAGTGGCAGTGTTGCTGTGTGGGCTGATATTCATTAGCTTTTCCTTCTGTTTACTCCAGCTGCATCAGGTGAAAAGCCAAGAGGATTTGTATACCAGTGAAGGCTTTGGAACTTCCTTTGTGCTATCTTCTTTCCTTCCTTACATTTTCAGAAAGCTGGTTGTTAGAGAGTCCCCTGGGGATAAGCTCTGAGTTGGAGGGGTTGTTGACCTGATTGCCAGCTTTTCTTCTGCCTTCCCTGGCTCAGTGAGAGAAAAAGCTAGTGGGTGTCAGTGCATTCAAAATTTAAGGCTTCTTAAAATGCCAGTGAGCAGACGGTAGCTTTTGGCTTTGTTGTGTTCTGAGACTTGGCTTTTGAGCACAAGGTTCATTACAAGGTGTCTCAAATGTCTTAATTTTCAGTATTCTCAGGGTTATGTTACCACAAGAAATGGCCAGATGTGTTTTCTTAATGTTAAATATTTCTCAGCTACTAACCAAGCCAATTTCTTTTTGTGAGTTAAACCTGTGTTTATACTGCAGCGGTGTGAAATAGAGGCAGGACTTAGCTGGCAAGTCAATATTCTATGTCTCAGAGAATATTTTTGTTTTAATTACAAGTATTACATAAAATATGGATTTTTGCTAAGAAGACATCTGCAACTTCAACAACAGTGAAAATAATGTTATGGCCAACAGTAAATGCAGAATGACATTCATTTTGAAGGATCCCCTTCCAGTCAACCTCCACTGCTACTGGTTTTCTACAGAACTCTGCTTCCATAGTGCTGAAATAGAGCTCATGATTCCTTCACTGTAAGTCATCTTGTCCATGCATAAGTAGCGTGAAATACCAGTTTAATGAAGTGAATGTAATGACTGAGTTTGAGCTCTTTGTCAGCTGGGAAAGTTACTGAGATTCTTTTCTCTAGATTTGCATATAAGAGTCAGTGTCTGAACAATGTATGTCTGTTTTCAGACTTAGTCCAAATTTCATTAGACAGTGCTTCATGCCATATGTTTTTTCATACAGAAGAACTAATTTGAGAAATATTCCTGCTGAAATTTTTAAGTTTCACACTTTAAAGTCAGGAAAGGCTATTTCATTGAAAATAATGTTTCAAAATTTAAATTTAGCTTATTTGTTAATATAGCTAAGCAGTAGAACTTTGTTAACTTCTTGGTTGGCATATATCTCACTCACTATGTTCCCTGGAGTGTGATATAGGCACAGATGAGTAAAGAAGAACCACTTAAATTAATTCTCCTTGAGGATGTGGCTCTGTGTTTACTTACCACTATTTTGTTAGTATTATTAATGATTTGGTGGCAGCAGATGCAAGTAGGGTCCATGGAAGGTGATTGTGCCTGCCTCACCACTCCAGGTTCTCGAGTAAAATAGCTGTTTTTCACAGTAGAGGATAAATAGTAACAGAGAAGTAGTGTTGAAGAGCACAGAGAATTTTCTGCCTTCCAAGTCTGCCACTGTCTGTGACCTGCTGGACACAGTCTCTTAATTAGTTAGTATGTGTGAGAAATATTAACAGCTGCTCTAGAAAGCCAGTTTCAAAAAGCAACTCATACTTCAGTAGAAAATTTTTAGTAGAAAAAATTGTTTGTTAGAAGTACATTTTTGGAAGCTGATTCCTGAAATTGCTTGCTAATGCCAATGACAGGTCACTGAAAAGATTCAGGAAAAACCTGCTATCACATATTACCAGTTTCATCCAGATCTAGTAATTATTTAACCCTTTAAGTAGAGCAACAGCATATAAAATATTCAGCAACTAAGATAGAAGTGGTAGTTAATCTGAAATTATCCAGTGAGAATGTTTTCAGGTTTCATCACTCAGCTATTTTACCACTTCACCTTATGAGCATTTTTGAAAATGCCGTACGAGTTTATTAGTATGGAAATGTTCTTAGACATTCAAGTTAGTCAAGAAGGCAAAAAAGGAAAAAACAATTCCAACATTAAGGAAGATTAGGCCTTACTGAGTAAACCATAAAACTGAATGCACATTTACTTCTGCAGAACTGCCCTCCTCTGCTGTTAAATGCCTGATTTCCAAATCAAAGCAGGATGGGAAGTGAAAGGATTAGATAAACACAGTATGTCTTCTCTTCCTGTCACTGTCTTATGGTTCAGAACTTCAAAGTCCAGCATAATTGTTACTTTTAAGGTGGCCTTTTCAGCAGAAAGGGAAATGTCATGAAATGACATCAACAAAGCTCACAGAAATGCAGAAGCACTTTAAGGAAGGCAAATACTTTGTATATGTCATTCCCTTTTTGTCCAAATGTAAATTAGGTGTTCATTTCAGATTGTTGGTACGTTATGCATCTCACATTAGTATGTAGAAGTGGAAGCTAAGTTAGTCCATTACAATGATTCATATTCTGTCCAAGGAACAAACATTTTCTGATGGGACTGAGGACTGAAGCATATTAATGCAGTTGAAATCTTCTAGCTCCAAAACAGGCAGAAAAAAAAATGTTACAAGGACTAAAACTAGAAAAGCTCATATTGCTCTGTGTGCAAGTACAGTAAAGAGGCAAGTGGGCTGCATCTGTATTGTCTGGCACTGCGTGCTGTCTGGTTTTTGTCAGCTGGGCTGTGCAAGCACACTGGAGTAGGAGGTGCTGGCTCTCTGGGATATCCTGCCTCCCCTCACCTGGTTCCTGGTGGCAGGAAGAGGAGATCCTTCAGTTCTGCTGTCCACTGAACACAAAACAGGAGTGAGATTTTTAATGCCTTTGGTCATTAGAAGATCCTCTTACACCTTTGAGAGGATTGACAGAAAGCGTTGATGACATTTGGGGCAAGTTTCAGGAGTATGTTCACCCGACAACTGAGAAGTAGGTAGAGAGAATATCTGACAGCTGGTCTGCAAACGTGTTGTCACGTACCACACTCTGCTGTGGCTGCACAGCCCTCCTCCCACCAGATCAGAGCTCTGTCCACCCCAAGTGGTTTAATTACATTTCCTCTCTAAATAACAGTAATTAGTTATGGTTTCCTAGAGCCTCAGAGGAGCACAATTGAGCATTTTTTCTGGGCGTTGTTGCTTATTTTTTCTCTGAGTCTGCAGCACTGAGTAGCTGTGCCTAGTGAAAAGGCTCTTGAAATGCTTCAGGGAGACAGATGTATTTCATTTGTGATTTCAGTGATTTCTGTATATGAGAGAATCCTTAGAGATGTCTGTGCATGAAATGAATGCAGTTGCTCAGGTTGTAGCCTAAAAGAACAAGCATACAGAAGTTAAATATGCCACTAAGATGCTCTCATTTTCTGCCTATTCTCACTGATGCAAACCTCCATCTGTCTGCCCAGCCCTGAACCCTCACTGTCATTTACCACAAATACCTCTCCTCCACCTTCTGCCAAATACTTGCTCTTTCCACATTCTGACACATCACTATGAACTGCAGGCTCTCTCTGTAAGGAAACCCTTTGCTCCCTCCCACACCAGTCTGTGGCTTAGTTCCCTGCTCTGCCCCAGTGAGGGTGAAGAACTGAATCCAAGCAGAGAAAGAAGGTAAGTCACCTCGGGCAACACTGGTTCCTGCTTCTCCACATGGGCTATTCCAGAAAAAAGCTTGAGATTTCACTCTTTTTCCATACCCTAGATTTTTCCATGGCTTTTATGGTGAGGTGTGGAAATTCTAAGACTGGTTAGTATGAATCACTTGAAGAAAACCCTTCTTTCACCACAGTCCCTATGTAGTTTTCAGTGCCATTGCTTGAGAGGTGTAGAAAAGTGTAGAAGTGGACCGGTGCAGAAGGTATCAGTATCCAGGTGGCTTGAACCATGGCCAGAGGTTCCTGATGGCAAATCTAGTACAGTTTTCTGAAGTGACCTGAGAATCTGGCCTGTCATTTTTTGTGAAGTACTTCATGCCCTGTACTTTTTTGTAACATACTCCACTTCGAATCCTCAAAGTGTATCTGAAACCACCCCAAAGACAACAGGAACTCAGACAATGAGTTTATCTGTGTACTCCTGTCTCCTGTGATACATTCTTGAGTCAGACTGGCCCTTTAGCCAAGCAGGTACATTGTATATCACTATGTACATGATGAAAGGGATGGAAGATTCTCTTTATGCTGCTGTTCCCCATGTGTTGCTCCTGACACGTGGACATAACTTTATTTGCTACTCTGATGAAGGAGGGTGCAGTGGGGTAAGGACGTAGTAAGAATCCCTTTATTCCCCTGTCTGTCCCTCCCTTCTTGTATGCTCTGTCAGATTTGCTTGGGTGCAAGGCCGTTCTGTCAAAGAGCCAGGGAAATGCTTCTCCAGTGCAGCCAGCAGCTCCAGGTGGGAGCGAGTGCCATTGTTCTACGCTGTCAGCATAACAACCAGAGCCGTAATACAGGTGTGCAGTGTAGCAAGTGCTGTCCCTGAGACTGTGCCAGCGGTGTGCAGCTGGGAGGGAATGTGTACAGCTTCTGTATCTGTGGGAGTTTTATGCCTTCTTTGCACACATCTGGCTGCTGGAGAGCGGATGGCAGCTTTGGTGAGTCTCAGAGAGGAAATGGTTTTGTTCTTTTGCAGAGGTTGCTCCTGTGGTACTAAAGCAGCATGTTAGGGTTCCTGCACTGGATTTTGCCCATGTCCCTTCTCATGCAGCTGAGAATTTGTTATGATTTAACCTTGAACCTGAAAACTTTTTTCTAGCCCAAAGAATCAAATACTTCTAACTGAAAAATCTGTCACTTTCAATTCATCTGAGACAGAACTAAAGCAATCACACAAGTTCACTTTTCTCTGCTAGATACTGAGTACAAGTCAGTTGATGCAGACGGGTTTCTCACAACGAGGGACAGAGTGCTCTAGAGGGCAGGCTTTGCCTGTATTGGGTAGAAGCATTTCCAGCTAAAGCCCAGATTCAGTCAGCCCAAATAGCATTTTGACTACTTACCTTTCTTTGTATTCATGAATCAGACAAATCTATAATTGTTTAAAATGTGAAGGCTCCAATTTGCTGGTGTTACATGTGAAGTAAAGGCAGCATTAAATTAAAGATGCTATTCTGGTGAGGTCATGGTGCCTCTGTGAGTATGCAAGTCACCTTTTTAATGGTGTGGCCTTTTCTTTCCTGTTGGTATTAAGTAGGTTTTGTGTTGAAAATAAGTAAGGGTCGGCACCTAGAAATGCAGTTATTTTAAGGTTTCTTGTTGAACCTGGTGCAGTTTCAGAGAATGAAACATTTTAAGAGCACACATTGCTCTTTCATAAAAGCACTTGTAAAAAATTTGTTGTGAGGTCTCTGATGGTCCCCTAAGAAGTGGTATTGGTCACTGAGTGTTGTCTCAATTGGTGGCGAAAACTTCTGAGGTGAAATAACATTATCAATCCCACAAGGTCCAGGTTAGTGTTTCTATAGCTGCACTTACACAGTGACAGATAGCCAGCAGGATTGAAAAAGTCTTTAGTTTTTGATGTTTGTAATGAAAATATCAATGTAGTCTAAAATGGTGTGACTACACTGTGCTCAATGGAGTTGGTACCGTCTGCTGAGGATCTGCTTTGATCTGCTGTGGGCACCAGCCCGGTGTCCCAGCCTGCGTGTGAGATGCACAAGGGCTCGCCAGTAACTGAGAGTAGCAGCACTTTGGCATGGTGCAGAGTGGCATTTCTCCTCCTGGCTTTTGAAGCTGCTCATCCACCTCTGGTCAGCTCTGCACTAAACTCAGAGGTATGGACAAGCCAATGTTTGTGTCTTGATTGGGTGATCCTGATAAAAGGAGTCTGCAAGAAGGCAAAAAGAAGCTGACTTTATTCAGTGTTTTATGATTCTGTTTGTTTTTATATCCTGTATATAAAAACTAAGGGGAAAAAAGCTAAGATAAAAAGGACAAGGAAGAGCTCTGGATTGTTCAATAAAATCCTGTCTTTCTTTCCTTTGCTCCTGGGCTGGTCAGTAAGGGTACAGAAATAGTCATGCTTGTTTGTGGCTGTGTGTTTCAACTGAGTGAGGAGGCTGAGATCTGTAAAAAAAAAGTGGGAGACAGTGTATAATTTAAATATCAGTTTGAAATGTCTGTCTCCTAATTATAGTGGGTTTGATTTTTTTCTTTCTCTCCCTCTCAGATTTTTTTTTCCCCCAGACTTTCACAGCTCACCTTTTAAGGCATTTACAATCTTTGGACATGGGATGAAATGATTAATAGCCTGTATTGATTTTTTAAAATAAGGAGATACAATAGCATGAAGCAGGGAACAGCAGACTTAAATTTTCCATTATGTTTTCACTCCTGGAGAGAGTGCTTGAAAATGACTACTACTATTGGAATGTCAGTGAGTTTCTGAATATTAACAATCTTTTCTTGTGTTTCTTTTAAGCCTGATAAATGCTTTAATTTACTTTTCTTTTCTCCTGCTAAATTCTTGATTCTCTTAGGAAGTGATCACATTAAATAGAACTTTAAAACAAAGCATCAGAAGAAACAGATTAGTTGTCTGTCTGTCTGTACATGAATACCAAATGAACTGTACATTAAAATGGTGGAGCAATGGGGCGTGCAGATAGAAAAAAATCATTTTTAAGGATCTGTGAAATTTAGAAAGCCAATTACTATTCTGCCAATGGAGAATTTTTCACTAAACATGTCCTAGTAAGTTTAAATGGCTATTAATTAATGTTTAACCGGTTCTTAATGGCAGTGAAGTCTAGTGACAGTATGACTTGCACATGAAAATTAGTCTGATGTTGGCTGTGTGGAACAGGGAGATACATCACTGTTAATACAGTAGCCCATTTATTACCCTGGTGTCTTAATTCAGCTGCATTCAAGGGCAGTGAATTGAGAATATCATAATCAGTGTGGGTAAGAATTTGAATTAGAACTATGTCAACATGGTGGCTGTGCAGCAGTCTGAAGGTCAGGAGAAAGGCAAGAGGAGCTGCAGGAAATGGGAGCTGTGTGACTGTGCTGACCCTAACCCTAAGCCTGACCCTCAGGTACGGACACACCTTCGCTTCTTCTGGTGCCGATGTGGGCGAGGGCTGCACGAGGCACCTCAAACACCTTCGACTGAAGCCTCTCTTACAGTTCTGCTTGGAGCAAAACTGTGCTAGACTCCTCTCCACCCAACCAGTGTTTTTTGCAATCAAAATTGCGGGTGAACCACTAAGAACAGTTCATATTTCAGAACTTACTGCAGACCTAAATTCCTGTTTTTGTCCCAGTCCAAACTGTCCGCACCCTTTCAAACAAAATCTCTGTTGCTGGTAGGGGGGAGCTTTGTCTCAGAGAGGCCTGAGTATCACCAACAGGAATGGGGGAGCAGAGCTGCAAAGTTCTCATCTACCACCTGGATTCAGATACATCACCTTGCAATGGGACTACAGGAGCAAACAAAACCCAGAGCTGACCTCCAGCAGCCATGTGTCTTTGGAAGGTATAGGATGCACGCTTTGTGGGCCAAGCAGTGTGCTCAGATGCGTGCAAAGGTGGTATGTCCAGTCAATAGGAACTGACCTCTTCAGTGCTGCCATAATTTATAGGATAGCTTCTGCCCTCTGTATGATTCAGGAAGGAATTTGGTCAGTACAGTATTTTAAAAATAAAGTGTCAGATAAGCTGGGGTGTTGGTTGGAGTTTTTTCTTGCCTCAGGTATTTCAACTTACAAACTCTAGCATGTTATTTTAGATCTGGCATTCTGGCCTAGTCAGCATAGTTTTCCACTCCTGATCTGACATCTGTAATTTCCAGTCTTTTTTGTTTTCTAAACTGTTGAGTTATGAGGAGGACCAGAAAGAACCAAACTCTTGATCTCCTCTGGTATGGTTGGAGGCAGAGTAATAAAACCTCCAAATAATGATCTCCTTACAAATCCTGTCGTGTTCTGCCTCAGCCTTGGAATTCTTGTATAACTGAGGATCTTAAAGGAAATTTTGCTCCCATGTGCTGCTATCCCAGTAGCTATCGGTGTCCCTGGGGAGAAGACATCACCACCCTCCTTTAGCAGCAGGTCACCTGGCATGGACACGTATGCATAGGCACAGGAATGGAGCAGAAGCCACGGCAGGAGAGGAGACTTGCAAATGTCTGTGTTCATTCTGCCAGGAAATGGCTGAAGATTTCAAGAGAATGCAGAGATATAAACAGAGCTTTCCTGTCCTTGACTTAGAACTGGAGCCAGTGTGAAGGGCAGTCTTATAGGCATTGCCCTGCTCCTTTATCCACAGCCAGTTTTGAGCCAAAGGCTCTGAAACCCTTGAAAGGGTGTGCACGTTTTTGGGCAGGGATGTGTGTATCTCGCTGCTGTGCCTGCACATTCCACATGGTGCTTTTCTTTCGCTGTCCCATGGGTTTCCAAGTGCTAGAGTTCCTCAAGTTTGAGAAGTAAAGCCTGGGTTTTATGTGGAACTTTGTCCCTTAGCAGAAACTAGGACCCTGTGTGTTTCATGTTTCCAGTTTTGATTCTGGTCTCTTCTCCATTTCTCTTAATCATCCTTTGTTCCTGTGGTATGAAGAGAAAACCCCACACCAAGAATTTCAGTGAGTGATCTTACTGCCATTTCCCCTCAGTTTAGAAATGTACATGGTAACTACATCTGTGCATTAACTGTCAAAAATAGTCAACAATAAGATTTATTTCAGGTTTCCTCTACTTTTTCCATGTGAGCTCTGGTAGTTAAATAACAGAGTAATAATGAGTACCTTTGTATAAAACTGAATGTGACCGCAAAAGATGAATTGTTCATGTAAACGATTGTGGAATTGTATTGAGCACCTTTGATTCTAAGTACTGTGCGTGGATGCTTGAAATATGACTAGTAATTAATTCAGTGAAAGAGAAAGTTGAGGATTTCAGTACTACTGGTGTAGTGTTCTGGAAAAGACGTTCAGAAGATGAAGTTTAACAGTCTGTGAAATCTTTTTTCTTTTAACTTTCAGAAAGGTTGCCCCTAAGCCTTTACTTCTGAGAGCGGCAAAATGGTTTAGACTGAGTTAAGATGCACCTGATTTTTCCCTCCAAACATGAAATAAACACAATCTAGCTTTTACCTTGATGTTATATTTTTCCCCTCTCATTACAGCATGTGTGTTAGTCTTGGTCTCATGTGACATATTTTTTCAGTTTGAATAATTTACCTTTTTTCAGTATTGCCAAACAGCAAATGTTGAGAATTCAAAAGCCAGTCCTGACTGATGGTAATAGGCCCTACAAATTGAAATTTTTTGTACAATAAATAGCACATTTGTGTTCCCTGCCATTTCTCTTGTTACATTAGAGTATGTTTCTTCTGGCACATACGGGTTCTCCACACATAATTTCTAGTAAAAGCTCAAATTCTCATCCAATCTCCTAACTTTTGTACTGGGACTTTACCATGGACTTCAGTATACTCAATATTCTTTTTAAGTTGCAAAAGCTTATAATACTGCCAGTATTCTACAAAATGTACTGGCTGTCTGGGTCTGCATTCATGTAAAAATTGTGCTCTCAGAGAACTGCAGTTTGTCTTGTTCTGGAAAATGAAAGGAAGAAGTCACAAAAAGAATGGAGAGAAAGTATTTGTTTTCAAATACTTTTAAACATGGAGAGACACAGTGTTGAGGAAGAAACAATTTGTTTAAACATTTCTTGGCACAGATCTCTCACACTTCAGTAGTTGAGAAAGAGAAGTAATAGGCACATTCTAATCCAGATACTTTGGGCTTCTTTTTTGTAAGGCAAAATAATGGGCATTGATAGTCAAAAATGATATGGTGTCTCCTTTGCTCTGCCTGAACTGTCCTGTGCATCAATGTCTTCAGAGAAGGGAATAGTAAACATTAAAGGTTTGATCTTACGAGGAAGGTGCTGTAAGGATCAGTGACTGGATGCTGAAGTCAAATTGAGAGAATAAATTAGACAAGCATGCTCCAGTCTGTCCACAGCCGTGGAGCTGGACCAGGCCGTGGGACAAACCAGCAGTGGGTTGGAGGAATGGTTGCTCTGTGCACTGAAGCCCAGTTGCCTTTGCAGAAGCTGGAGCACAAGCGGTGAGCTGTGGGTGAGGCAGCTGCCTGATGTGGCAGCAGGGCTGTGCTGTGAGCCGGGCGGGCAGCGGGTGCAGGGGAGCTGTGTGCTCAGTGCTCGGACGGTCACTGCAGCGCGGGGAGAAGCCCAGCGCCGCTCTCGGCTGCTGTCACACTGGGACTGTCAGCTCGGGCACTGGGACAGCGGGCTGGGATTAACAGTGAGATGTGCCCACCGGTTTAGAAAGAAAGGCAAAACTATTGGAAATCTTATCTAGTGGGATTATATCTTGCACTTAAGACTCTAAGAAGTATTATTCTGTGCACCTAAAATTAAGTTTTCCTTTAGTCCTGTCATGGACTGTGTTCGTGTATGCTGGAGCTGAGCACTAGGGTATTCATCCAGCTGTACTGTAGAAGCACTGCAGCAATGGCTTTACACATGGTAAGACTCTGGTATTTTGTCAGTTCTTATTAACAAATCCCGGAATGAAAATTGATGATCAGCCTTAATAAAAGGACTGATTGTGCAATTTAAATCAAGGCAGTTTTAATAAAATACCTAATCCTTAAATGTGCATAATTAGATTTACATATTCACATCACTGCAATTAAAAGTTGGTATTTAAAGGGCACACTTCCCATTTCATGTGCTTTTAATCATTCTTCTCAGGTTTGCTTTTTCAAATTGCAGAGTTAAGGTAAACACATTCATTTGATTCTTTCCCTCTAGGCATGTAATACTTTTTCTTCTGGAATGAAATTTATATATTTGGTTTGTCTTATGCTAATCTGTAAAACAGATAAATAAATAAATAAATAAATAGGTAATCCCATTCAGCACTGAATACTTTCAAATCTTTTAAGCAGTGCCGGGGGTAAACAGTTTTGGGGTTTTTTTAAGTGTTGACATGGCAACAGTAACCCTCTGAATACAGCTTAAGCTTCCACTCTTCCCAGCCATGCGTCTTTGCTCCCTAAACCAAAGACCTTCCTATCTCTGGAATAGATAAAGATCATGGATTGCAACTGCCTGATCAGCTTCTGACCCTGCATAGGCTTCCCCAGCCCCTTTGGCCACATTTACAGGTGTGGTTCCGTGAAAGGCATTTGCAAAGCCAGCAGGGATCACTTCCAAAATGAGAGGGAAGCGCGGCCGTGGTTGCGATCCCAGCACGGGCAGGCAGGGGAAGGTGCAGCTGCGATGCCTCCAGCACAGCGAGCCGTGCTGCGGGTGCTGCCTGGGGTCACAGCCCTGTCACACAGCCCTGTCACACAGCCCTGTCACACAGCCCTGGCCTGGCTTTGAAGGAAGGTTCCTCTGAACACACAGCTGCCTCCATCTGCATCTCAGCCTTCTGTGAGGAGACTGAATCCACCCACTGCCCTTGGTGGGTCACACTTCCCTCTTCCCGCATTTCCCAGAGCACTGTTTTTGCCTCAAGGCACCACAGAGCCTACGCTGTTTGTCTTCCTGCAGGAATGGATCTGCGGTGCTGCTGGTGCTGAATGGGAGCTGCCTGTGGTAAAAGTGTATTTGGCACTTGAAGCAGCCTGTTTTCATAGGCCTGCTTAGCCGAGCTGCTGCCTCAGAGCCCTGAACAATTTTAGATTATGTAACGACTTAACATTATATAGAGACTTAAAAAAAAAGTTTAGCTAGTGACTAGGATGACATTAATAATTCAGCACATTGAAATGAAAGATGAAAATCAGACAGGCAATAAGTTAGTGCTTGTGTTCTGCTGACCATACACATTTGGGTATGAAATGCTTTCTCATCAACTGGCAAAAATGCTAATGGCTGTTGTAACCCTGTGGTCCAGCTGCCCTTCTTTTACTCCAGCAACCACTGGGAATGGGTTTATCTGTCTTTTTAGGAGCATGAAAAATGGTGTTTGTTTTGCGTATGCCACTAGAAATAAACTGCATTTTCATTTTTAATTTTTCTTTTTCAGTCTAGTCCTCTCTTTTGACCTCCCGAGTTAACCTCTCATTCCCTGTGTTTAAAAGGATGTTTGCCTTTCTTTATTGCTATTTCCCTTGTTTCCTTTCTTTTTTCCTTCCTCTTTTTTCCTATCCATTTCTGTTTTCTTTTTTCCTTGTTTTTTTTTTCCTTTTCTTCTATTTTGCCTTTTTTATTTTCTCTTCTCTCTTTGCCCGTTTCCATTTTTATTTCTTATTTTTCTCCTTTTTTCCTTTTCTATTTTCCACCTTTTTCCTTTTTTTACCCCTTTTCTTTTTTTCTCATCATTGTGGTTTCTGTAAGTGGTGCACAGTCTTTGGCCAGGTGGGGACCAGGTAGTTTGTTGTGGAGGCACTGGAAGGTTCTTGTGCATCCAAGCATGAGTGTGGGAGCAGAGGCGGTGGCCGATGGCTGGAGAACAGGAGGCTGGGGCAGCTGCCACGGCTCTGGTGGTGTGCCAGGCCCTGGGCAGGACTGTAGCTGGGCAGCCTGGTTAAAGGCACCCTTCAGACCCTGGCTCAGAGCTCTACTCTCACGTCTTGGTGGGGATAATGATTTTTCTTGGTAGAGATAATGATTGTGATCCTGAGGGCGGGTTGGAGCAATGCAGATCCAACTTCCCCTACCACGAACCTTTTTATAGTAACACGCATAAATTTTCTGGTTAAAACCATCCAGAATTCTTGGTTTCATTTCTGTCTGTGTGTAAAGCTAAGCAGAGAGGGTGTGATTCAGATTAAATTCTTTTTTCTGTTGTCATGTATACTAGGGAGTCACCTTTTTCTTTTTGACGCCTTGTTTTGTTGCTGTGTACAGAGTGAGAAACTCTCACCAAAGAAACAGTGACTGCAGGAAAGTGAGAGAATGAATTTAGGAAAAACTAGTACTGCTGTGGGAAAACGATGATGTCCCTTAATTGCATTTATTTGTGGCAACAGAGAAAAGGCTGGTCTATAGCATCTCTTAGGGTTATCAGTGCTCCTGCAATCCCAGGCTTGCCCCAAACCGGGGTAACAGGTGGGGTGATGGCCATTTCCCTGCCAGATGGGAAGGGAGTGCTGCCAATGTGAACGTAGAGGGAACTACTCTGATTTATTCCATCCCACAAATGCTGCCTGAATGCACCAGAATCTGATGTTATTCCAACATTGCCTTGGCAAAGGGAAAGGTGAGGACTTGTGGCGTTTGGACACGTGGTTGCAAAGTTCTACAGGCCACTGTGTCAGGGGGGGAGTGGTGGGTCAGAAGAGGGCATGTGCTCTGAACTGCAGCTTAAAACCGCTTCACAAAAGGGTAATCTCTGGGGGACAGCTTGGAGAACATGGGGATGAGTTACTTCCTACCAAACTGTGCATCTGTAGTGCTTCTTCCATGGCTTCTTCCCTTTTGCCTTATAAACAGTGAAGGGAAAACAGATTTCATCATTGACTTAGCACCAGCTTTTGCTTTAGTTTGAGTGTAATTTCACAGCACACACTGAGACCGTGTGCTTAGTTTTTCATACATGGTCAGTTGTGAATGCAATATTCTGAAGAACTGACTAACATCAATAACGTTTCCAAAATCAATATTTGTATAATATTTGTATAACATACCAATGGAATTCTGCTGAATGGGACTGGCTATATAGATACTTTGGATAGGGACAGTTTAGACTCACCAAATAGCAGGTAAGGTAGAGAATTGCAACTGAAAATTAAACATACTGTGGGAGGTGTTATATTTAATAGATATATGACTGTTTCAACATCACAGATGTCTGAAGTAAAGTGTAAAAGAGAGTGATCTATAAAATGTTATTGGTAACCCCAGTATCACATTTCATAAATTGCCTAATTCAAGTCATAATGAACTTAATTCTACATCACAGTGGTATGAAAATTTCTATACCTTTGGCAGCCTTCTGTTTACAACAGGTTTCCACAGTGGAACAAGCAGAGCACTAACACTCTAACCAGCAGCTGGCTCTTCCACTACTGAGAAGGAACTGCGTGCACCTGGACCAGTAAACTAGCAAGGAGTCAACACTGGTGCCTTACCTTACTTGGAACCACTGAGGATATAGCTAGTTAATTTATTCCTACTGATTTTTGTTACTGCAAAGCATCTTTTACATGTAGTTTTACCTGACTGCTTTTGCTGCTGATGGGTGGAAGTCTGTATTCCTTATTCCTCACCACTGGCTTGGTGTTAGTCTGATCAGGACCTTGTAAGTGGTTATCACCACTTTAGAAGAAGACTAAAATGCAAGGACAGGAGATACCAATCATCATCACAAGTCAAATTCATTAAAGAGGAGGAACTATTTTAAATAAAGACTTTCATGCCAAAAGGGCATTAACAGGTAAAAGTGTTCATGTAATTTATTCAGAGAATTTTGTGGTAACTGTCAAGTTATTCAACAGCTTTCTCTCATTATCATTTACTGCATGTACCTTGACTTGGCAAAGCCTTTAGGAAGACATTTAATCAGAAGTATGCAAATGGTCCTGTTAGCCTTCAACAGCAGTTGGCACTTAGGAATAGAAAATCTTAAATATTTTCTAAATGTTGAGACATACTGGTACTAGTTATATATGATGAGTTATGCAGCCTTTTTTTTTTTTCCTGCAGTGCAGTTAGAGAATTTTTCTGCAAGTTTTCAAATATTTCCTAAGCAGGGCTTTGCAAATCATTCTACAGAAGCTGCTACTGGGTGATCTGAACTGAAAATGTTTCTGTTTCCATGCTAAAACGTAAATCCCAAGAAGTTAGCAAAGATGGATTTTTTGATTGAATAAAACTTTTTATTCATCACTAAGTATTTTTTTTAATTGAATGAGCTAAACCTGGTCCTAAAATAACACTTTAAATTAGAAATTGAAGTGCTTCACTTAGGAAATGCCATATATATTTTTCTGACATGCTTGTTGCATGATGCAAGTTTCAAAGGTCTTGGTTTGTCCAAATAGCCTTACATGGAGAACGAGCTATTTATAAGAAAAAAGGATTTGTCTTTCCTTGATTTTCCATTATTTCTTCAACAGACCTGGTCAGCTGTTGCAAATACAGAGTGTCTTTGTTTCCTATCCATCCTGATGGAAAAGGGCTATCCTTAGGTAGGGGCATAAGAGCTTGACACCCTAACTGTGGTCACATGTACTTACAGTAACATGTGACTTGTACTGTGTTTTTCTCTTCCATAAATTGAAGACTTGGCCTAAGATACTAAAGGCTTAAATTCAAACATCCTATTTTCTACTACAGTTTTTGTGCATCTGTGAATGATCACAGATCTTCAGAAATGTGTATCACTAAAAATATTTTACAGTGGAATTTAGGGGAAAATTAGATGATCTCAATCTGGGCCTAGAGTGTCTTTATCTCCACGTTACAAACAAAGTAGTTACAACACGCATAATGAAACAGCTTGCCCGAAGACACGCCATAAGAGAGGTGGAGAAGTGAAAAGCAGAGGTGTTGTCCAGGCCCCTCCCTGTTTCCCCCATGCAGGGCTTACCTGTATTTGTTGCAGCTTGCTGGTGAAGTACAATCAGTTCTCAGGGTTTGCTCGTGCCTATTTCTTTGTCTTTACCAGAGTGCAGCATGTGGGCCTGCCGAGCCGCAAGTGCTGCAATCAGCTCCATTTCAGACATTATAGCCATCGTAATTTTGAATGTGAAACCCTAGCAATGTTCTGAAATCACATGTGTGCCTTGTCTTTCATTACATCCATTTAGAATTGTTCAGGACACCTAGAGACAAATGATACAGAAAAAGGCCTCTGTGACACAGGTGCCTACTGGCGCTGACAGTACAAGCAGGAAGACACCTAGACAGAAGGTAAGAAAAGCCTCTTTTAATTTTTTAACTGATGTAAAGCCTAATGAGGTGATTTTAATTTATTTGGCTGCTAGCAACAGTATTTAAATGAAGCACATAATTTGTTAAATACTAACAAATATGCTTCAGGCTGTAAAGCTAATGTAATTTTTTGCTTCACTGGTAGCCTTGGAGGCATTTGATTTCCCTTAATCCAAACTTCAACTTCATCTGTAAGCAGACCATACCAGCAGGTTTGATCAAGCATTTTTGTTTGTCATATTTTTAAAATACGGCATTTTAATTTCTTCTTTAGCCTACTGGACCCTTCCAAAGCCCTTGCTGCCTGTCCATCTGCCGTTTCAGACGGTGGTCTGTGCAGGAATGCCGAGTGAGCCGTGCTGTCTGCTCTGCTCTTGTTCCATTGAACGTGTCAAACTGAAGCTTATAAATTTTAGGACCTTACTACAGCTTTCATTGCAAGTACTTACATGCATACTGAATCTATAAATTTTCCTCATCGTTTCTTGGCCTTGACCCTGCAGTTTGTGAGACAGGGCAGGCAGCATGGAGTCCTCTGGAAGCATCACAATCTAGATGCACACAGTATGTCACCCTTACAACCTTGCTCATGGAACAGCTTGGGGTATTTGAATACATAATGGATTCTATGCATAATTTATTATTTCAGTGTATTTCACAAAGGTTGTGCAGTTATTCTGGGGGAGGGAGGAAAGGGAGTATTGCTGGGTTATTTTCCAGACAGAATGATGTATGAAGCTCCAGAGAGCTATTTTAACCATATGATAAACATAGAACTGGACTAAGAGGTACTTCGAATGAGATTTTTTATTTTTTTTGGTGAAAATTCTTTTGATATCAAGCCACATAAATACTGGGAACTTTATAATGACTGTAGTTGCAGAGATTTTGATGGACATTTTAATATCAAAGTAAATTGCTATTAGAAGGAAAAATTAAATGCTTTCCAGATATAAAACAGTGAAATGAACGTGAGTTGTGGAGATACTGGGAATGGCTGTTGAACAGCAAGACCCGTCTTAAAAGAGGAAAGAAATCTTGATTGTAATAACTGTGTTTGTAAAAAGAAAAAGACAACACAAAATTTTCAGGTAATATGCAGAATTAATAAAATGTTCTTGCAGGAAGGAACATTTTGCCAGGAAAAAAAGGAAATATTCTTTTATTCCAGATAGGGGGAGGAAAAGCACTACTTGATTCACAAATCTTCTGGAAGAACATTTATGTTCTCTGTCAAATATGTGTAAATTAAACCATATTTTAAATCTTTTCACGGGTCCTGGTGGATAGAACATGTCTCAAGGGCAATCCAAGGAAGGAGAACATTTGATAAGCACATGTAGCTCCAGGCAAAGCTCTCTACATTCCCACAGAGCTGTGATGCCACTGAGCTCTCCTCCATGCCACACATTTTCTTCCTTCTCCTTAGGCTCTGAATCAAATCCTTTTGAAATCAGTAGAGCTCTGTCTGTAGACTTCAAAGATCAAGCACTGTGGAGAAAGTGCAGGTCAGGAGGTATTGAGCTGAGCTTCATTTCCTTTTGCTTTCCTCTATCCTTACTTTCCTTAATTTCAGAAAGGAACATGCCATATTCCATCTGTTCTCAAATGGTCCTGGGCCATGAGCCACCAGAGCCTGGCACTGTGTCATTGGGCTGTCAGAACAGGAAGGAGCACAGTTGTTCTTCTCTTCTCCTGGCTCCTTTAGTGTCTGGCTCCTTCCACCAGAGCTTTTTTTCCTTTCTCATGATATGGTGCAATAGAAGAAAGTATCTTAATAATATCAGTTTTATGGTATTCCAGTTTTCAGCTGTGAGATGAACATCAGATGGTTACATGCTCTCTACCCACACACAATGTGTGTTTGTGTGTGCGTATAAATTTATACTATACCATTGCTGTTACAAAATTTTTCAGAATTCAAAAATTACCATGAGTGGGTATTTATGTGAGAAAAGCAGAAACAGATGATGTCCCCATCATGTACAGGTATAACACTATTGCTTAGTTTTTTTACATCTAATGGAAGGACAAAGTATTTCTTGGAAATCTGAAAACCTGCTGAAATCTGGATCAATTTTGGAGGCAAAGTAATCCACTTAAAATTCATCCCTCTGCAAGCAATTTTTTTTTTTTTCTCCCCAGGAAGGCTCAGACAGGTCTATGGCCATTTGAAAACCAGGGACCAAATATTGTATCCTCTTCTCTCTCTGCTCCTTCCTTGTGTCCAGCACCATGCCCTGTCCCCTCTCTTCCTTTCCTTAACTTTCTGAGCATAGAGACGCTTAACAATCCTTGCAAAGGGTCAGGGCAGGTTGGAGTAGGTGTGATTTAGGGGTTTGATACTCTGAAGAGGGGGAACTTGAAATATAGCCAGCCTCTTCCAAAGGACAGTGCAGGAAGGTTGGATTTCACTTGTCAAACTAAGCAACAATGCTGTTCTGGAAATGGCATCTTCCTCTCTTTCTGCAAAACCTATCTTTTACTGACTATCAGTGTCTACATTTGTGACCTTCCTGTAGCACAGAAATTCTGCTTCAGGCAGATTTTTTTAGAACAAAATTCTTATAGTCCTCTCCTCTGGTAAAGAAAATACATTTTGTAGTGAAACATTTTCTAGAGATGGAGTCTCCAACACCCTTCCCACCTCTTCTCTTTTCCTTCACACCAGAAGGATGATTCCTAAGTGACACAACAAGATGCATTTTTTCAAGCCATTTCACAGTCAGTAGTTTAATATATTTGTGAGATAAGCAGTATTGCTGAAATGATAACTCTCCCTCCCCTTCTTTACCCCAGAGAAAGAGCAACAAAAGCCTGCCTTACACAAAGTAATTAAAGCCTCTTGTAGTATACAGTGGATGTAGTCTGAAGTCTGAAAGAAGATAAGCCAGGGAAATTTCAAGTTAATCCTGTAAACACCATTGCTTGTGAGCAATCTTCTCTACCTCCTGCTACTCTCTGTGCTGTGTCCCAATATTTGAGCCCTGTTCCCTGGTCAGAACAGAGCTCTGGGTTGCTGTGCAGCCCAGCACTAGCACTGGCAACCTGTGAAGGTGCCCAGGCAGATGCTGGTGTGGGAGAGGGCTGCTGAGGTCCCTTGGTAACAGCTGGTTAGACTTGATGAATCTAAAATTTATACTGAGTTTAGGTATGCAAGAAGAGTAGCAGATGTGCTTATGTCTGGTGTGTGACCACTGGTGGGTTTTATTAACCAAACTGAAAGGTTTTATGTGTTTTGCCAAAGCAGAAAAGAGAGAAAGCAAAGAGTGTTCAGCTGAACAGTGAAAGAAGCTGAGCTGGAAAAAACCAAACACCTACCTGTTGGAAGTTTACACAACACATAGCTGATAACTTAGAAATTCTAGGGTGTTACAGGTTTCCATGGTGGCAGACTACTGAGAAAAAACGTGAACTGGCATTTTCCACACCCATGCTTCTATAGATCCTTGAAACAGAGGAGTTTGCTCACAAATTGCATTTTGAGCTAGAGACTAGGAAAGTTGGAAAATAGATCATCTACCCATGGAACTTGCTGTTCTTGCCCAGAGATCTGGAAGGGATAGAGTTGCTGTACGAGCCTTGTGCCAGAGGAGTTTTACTCTGAGGACATATCCAGCAGGAGCATGGCAGTTCTGTACACCAAGTTCTTTGCACTTAAGCTATATTCCCTTACATATCTAGAGAGTGAGATTCTGGAAACACTAGCAAAAAATAATATTTTTCACAACACATCTTAATGGAAGGAGTACACTGAACAAAAATCATAGAGACAGATGCATTAATTTTTTAGCTGGTATGAGCATAGCAAAAATAATACTTTCAAATATGCTGTATCGAAATCTCATTGGGGAAAACACCAAAAAGAATCATCTGTTAAGCAGGGAAGAAAGCAAGCATACAGAATCCGTAGGTACATTTCATTTCATTTCATAAGCAGGTTTATATTCTTTTGTGGAACTGTAATTCAAAGGATTTTTTTAAGCATCCATATGAGAAGACACTGGCCTGGAGTAATAATGTGATTGGTAAGACAAAAGAAAGCTTCAAAAGAAGTGGTATTCTCACTTTTCAAAAAGAAAAATTTACATTAGTGTTCTCAGTAGGACAGGCCAGAAACAGGTACACAAAGCACATGGGTGTGATTCTGCTGCCTGCCTCTGGTGTTCCTACTCATACCTGCTGAGAGCAGCTCCCCGTGAGGAGCTCTCTTACCATCACATCCTACTCCTATACCCAGAGTCTGTCTTCAATTAACGTGTGAGTCAAGCTTATGAAGCAGTGGGCTGTGAGGAGGAACAAATAGAGTGATGCAAATTAACTATCCTAATTAAGAGTCTTAGTGTAATAGCCACAGTGAGACTGAAGGGTCCTCATACCTGTTTGTCAAAGGCCACCCTCTGCAGTGCCTCCTCAGTGATTTCAGTGCAGCCGCCTCTCTCGTCATTCCCAGGAGAGCGGTGACGTAGGTGGATCACTCAGCTCCCTGGGGTGCTCAGTGAGACTCTCAGAAGAAATTCTCTGTAGTATTATGCAAACGATTCCCTCCCCCCGTTAGGTAGTGACTGAGCTAGGGAGTGATGCCAGGAGCACACCTGTGCTTTAGAATCCTTCTCCCTCCTCTTCACATGCTTTAGCTGCAGGTGGCCCCACTGGCATGTGCACACCCACCCCTCTTCGAATGCCAGCTCCCAGCAGAGATCTCACATCTTCCTGGGATTAAAACCCTTAAAGAGTGTCACTGTTATTAGTTTGGAGGCAGAATTTTACATTTGGATTGTGTGCATCACTACATATATAAACACATATGTTCAGTTTGGATTACCTTTATAACATCCTTTTAAGCTCTCTGCCAGTAGACAGTTTAGAACATGGGTATGATAAAATAATCAAAGAAAAGTGTAGCATACTGAACTTAAATAGAAACCTCTGCATAGAAGTGTAGAATTTGCCCTACGAGTTACATGTAGAAGTGCATATCACTTAGTAAGTAAATAGTGTATTTTTAATGTGAATTTTCACTGTTGGTCCATTACAGCAGGGGGAACAGCAGTCTAGGAGAGTTTAATCACAATAAGGGCCTACTTCTTCCCCTGGCCAGTGGAGTCCACTACCCTCTAAGTGCATTCTCTTATTCTGGCCTTCCCTGTTTGCCCTTGCCCTTGTGTCTCTGCTGAAACAAGACCCAAAAGGCTACAGAGATTAATCGACCAAACCTTCTTTAATCTATTTTTTTAAACCATCATGGAAAAATGTTTTTAACTCTGTCAGCTCTCCTCACAAATGATAAAATAGAATTTATTTTCATTCTCTTGCCTGATTTGGGCTGTCATATATGTTAAGCCTTTCAGTAAATCAACTTTTAATACTTTACCTTACTATCTGCAAGCAAAAGGTCTTGCTTTTATTTTAACATCAATATATTTGGCTTATACAGGTCTTTTAAATGATTCACATCATATCTTAGCAAGCGTCTTGGACAGAAAATAATAATAATAAAACAAACACAGTTTTCATTGATGGAGATTACCAGCTGTTTTCAATGAAAATGATGAAACAATGAAGAGCTATGTAAGATGTAAACCAAAAGGATTACCTAATTATCTGTGTGCATATGAGATTATACCAGCAGGTTTGCAGATGAAGCAAACAAAACTGCCATTTTCTGCTCATGTGGAGTTATGTGAGTATTGAAATTTACCTTTTATTATTTTAGCAGAGGCTGAATTGGAGCCATCTGCAGTTCTACTGTAAAGGCATGAGAGAGCGATTGCAAGTGCTCTGTTTTCACACCCCTTTGATACAACAATGGAATTCTGATAGAAAAAAATAAAAAGAAAAGGAATGATTCTGAGAGAAAACAGAATGTTGATCAGGGAATTTCGTTAACACTTGGATAAGCAATTTAAAATTCTGTATTTTCAGTAATAGAACTGCTCAGAACTTGAGAAAGCCATTTGATGTGAGGATTTTGTTCAAAAGGCTTGAGAAAAAACCCCACAAAACAAACTGTGAGTAGGTATCTGCAATAGATGGGGAGGAAATGGAAGGACGATTTATCTCAACTGAAACAAAGATTATGCAGCAGCATTGATTAGTTCCCTAAAGAGTTCCTGTCATTTGTTCACTTGCACTGTGCATATAGATGGTCGAAGGAGCATGAATGAAGTTCTATTTCTGTGCACTTTAAATGCAGTTGTGCCATTCAGTTGAGCCTGACGGTTTAATTCTAATTCCCAGGTTGTGGCTTTTGATATTTGGGAAAGAAAAGACAATTCTGAGCATGAGCTTTTTGAAAACAGTTTTCTTTGTTTTTCTGTTTTTATTATTACTGATTTATTTTTAAAGATAAAAGTCAGGAATTTTCTATACTTGTAAGGCATAAGAAGGAAACCCCCCCATAGCAGAGGTGTGAGCCATTACAAAATGTCCCATGGGACAGAGTCCAGGACACGATGTTCAGCCACTGCCTTTTTGCTGGGTCTTTGGCCCCTGGTGAGAACAAATGGCCAAAGCAGCCTCCCTAAGGGATGGCAGCTCAGCCAAGGGAGCATCACGGCTTCTGCTCAGGCCCTGCAGTGGCAGCCTGGGGATGGAGAGGGACAATGAGGTACTTCAGGCTGCCCCTCAGGGACTCCAGGCTAAAGGTGGAGCTTTCCTGAAGTTCTGCAGCTGTTACATGTGAGAAAAGTGCCTTTCTGAAACAATGAGTCCACTCAAGACTTAAATCTAGAGATCATAAAGAACAGACAGAAGGGATTAGTGTCCTGTATGCCGTAGCTGGTTCTCACAGCAACCGGTAGTGTTGTGACAGCATTTCTCAGGAACACACTGAGGGGTAGAATGACAGGTAAAATGAGAATCCTGCATAATCAGAGGTATTGACAGAAGCTAGCAGGATTCACTGGTAGGCTTCCTTCTGTGTAGGATGTGATAAAACTGCATTTTAAAATCAGCAAGGTATTCTCATGTAATAAATGTCCACGTTTTTTTTCCGCCTGTAGTTTAGCTCTGTTATTCGGGATGATGACAAACAACACACCTGCCAAAATTTATTCTAGAATATAGGGAGCTGTCATGACATGCACCTAGTTTAACTGGGAATAATTCAGAAGTGATGATGTTCCAGCACATTCCTGTGTGTGGGGAGCTGTTTGTCATTTTCTGTTTTAATGCAGATGCTAGCAGAGCACAGACCAGGAGATAAGTGTTTTAAATAGGGCATCCAATTGGTCTGAACCAAAGCCTTCCATAAATATTCAAGCAAATGCTGCTTCCCTTGAAGCCTGTGGTTAAATCTGCCAAACCCTGTAGCTTCAACAAAACTGTGCAGTAGAGCTCAGTATGAACCTTGTGATTCTAAGTCTTCAGCTCATCCATTGCTATTTTGTAAAATCTGCAAATTATTTAAAGGAGTATTTTAATATTAAGCCATAATATTCTGTTAAGAAAATATGATTGAATTGCCCGTATTATTCCATATTTTGTTATGCCAAAGGAGAAAAAAAAGGGTTTAAGAGAGAAATAGGAGAACAGATGAAGAAGAAGGAACAAGAGGGGCACACCAGAACTGTAAATATTTAAATGGCTACAGGAAAAAAATCTAAAAGGAATTATTTGTTATTCACTTGAGCAAAAATGATTTACATTAGTTGTTGGAAAAGATTTTGAAACTGCAAATTTCTAAACCATCTAAAATTCACAGATGTTTCATTCCCATCCCAGAGAGAGGAGAGTGGAGAGAAATGTCTGCCAAGAGCAATATCTGTGTTTGCATGATCTCCTTGTCTGTTGTTCTCCCATTGTGGGGTTTTCCTTGGAAGGAAGTGGTGTGACTCATCAAGTGAATATTCAGTTAGAATGAAGGGGCTCACACAGTCTCTAACTCATCTGCCATCTATATTTTTATCCTTACTATTATTTAGTTTATTCACTGGTAGAGCTATGCCATTATTTTCTGTTGCTCTATAAATATAGATGAGAAACAGTTCTGCAGTTACATTTAAATAAGGTAACCAGCAGAAGACATTCAACTCAGAGTACATTGCCGCATCAAACAGCTACATCAGACTGTTGTAAGGGAATATATCTGAACTGATGCAGCTTCTTGCTGCTCTTCTGGAAATCCACAAAAAAACAGTTGAGGAGAAAAAATAAAGGGCGAAGGGAAAATAGACAGGATATTCGGACTGCAGAAGTGTTTCCAGTATCTGAGCTCAAATTCTCGTAAAGTGGAGATTACTGAGACTACATCTGCGGATTTTTTAACTTTAGTAATAAATCATCCCTGGATGTGGCAGGACTTGCAGGAATTCTCATGTTGACATAAGCCATCATCTCACGGAGAGCTGTGTGTGCTGGACCTGGCTCACATGCAAGCATCACCCGGATATTTGCACACAGCAGATCTCGGGCCAGACCTGTGCAGCATTTGCTGTAGAGCAGAGTATTTATTGCTGGGGAGGGCCACATGGGGAGGCGATAATTCAGTCCTGATTCACAGAAGTCTTCCCTCATATGTATTGAGTGAAAACCTGACGATATTCTCTATTCAAAAAAAACCTAGAAAACCAGCAAGTCTAACAGTTTCTATCATGAGCATTTTATTCATAATATACTGATGTGTAGGACTCTCTAAATTAGTTTGACTTGACTATTGGAAAAAACTAATTACAGAAAACCTTTTTTTTTTGACAATGAAAATGTGAGAAGCAAGTGTATACACTGAGAATGCTGAAGAGTTAGTGAAATGAAATGTGATGTGGACACCTCTTTGTTTGAAAATCAGTATGTCCTCTTTTTGGGAAGGGGAGTTCTTTCTGGGCTTTCTCTGTTAGTGATATCTAGGTCCTTCCTGGCAGGGTATCCATCAACAGGGACTCCCAAGGACGCCTGGACTGTTCCCAGAAATGCAGTGCTGCCATTGCAAGGAATATGTGTCATCATATTTGAAATCAAGACTTGTCTACATGGAAACCTCAGTTTTCTTAATTGAATTAAGAAAGTGGGACAGCTCTCTTTTCAGGCTTTTTGTTGAAGGAGGTTGAATCACAAACCTTTAAAAGATGTCTGGATTTTTTTCTATTTAAAATTTTTACCTTGTAAAGTTACGCCGCAGGAACAGTTTGCAATTGAACTTGCTTCCTATATTTGAGGAGTGTTATATTTGCTAATTCATAACCATTCACAGAGCTTCTGAGAAATATTTTCATGTTTGTATGTAATACCATTGTACAAATACTAATCGCTTTCATAAAACTATAATGTCTGACAGGCATTGCTCTTAAATATTTGCTGCTGACAGATCTGTAAAACGTTAATGGTTTGCTGCTACATCTCCCTACATCGGAATTTTCTGTTCTGCGTGTTATCATAACCCTAAACTCTTGAAAGTTTAAGGCTTGTTCTAGGAGGGAAGTGGAGATGCTCACATCTATGACAACAGATTGACTACAGTAAACAAATTTTGAGAACAGATTCCAAAGTAACTCATGAAAAATACCAAGTAAGAAAAGCCCAATCTAGTAAAACAACCTCTTCCAGCAGTCATATCACAATAACTTTTTTTTAATGTCCTTCTGCTGTAGTATTTATTTTCTGCCATTTACATTGCTCATTGCTCACCCTTTTGGAGGGTAAAATCTCTCTGACACTGGAAGACTAATTATGAATTACCAAATTGTTCAAATCAAACAGCAACAAATACAAGAGGAAATAAGCATGAGGCATTACAAAATATTTTCTGTTCACTTTTTACTACAGTAATGTGGTTAAAATGATTTATGATGATACAGGACCACCATTGTCCGTGTTGTACGCTAAGCACCACCTGTGGGGCTGAACTCAGGTTCTCCTGAGGTGAATCTAGCTTGCTGCTGAGGCAAAAGGGTGTTCTACAGTCAGATAATAATTGATATGCAGATGGAGTACATTAATCACACTGTTTTTAGGATTAGTGTGTGTGGGAAGATAATTCCAGAGAACTTTAGAAGGAAGTGATAGTTATAACATCAATGTCTATCTATTTTTGTCCTACATATAGCTCTTCCAAGTGTTTCTGTGAGAGAGCCAGATTGAAGGCACATGAGCCTTTTGTGAGGGTGTGTGTTATTTTGTGTAATCTGGATCCTGCAAAAAGATCCATACTGAGCCTTCTGCCATATGATTAGACCATTTTGGTTCTGTTAGGCCAATTAGAATGTAAAGTGAAGGATTTTTAAAGGGCTTTTTAAAATGCTTTGACCTGGGAAATTATCATGGGGTATATTGACAGTAAGTAACCAAATAGATATCTTCATATGGAGTACTTTATGCAGGGAAGATGGTTTCAATAAAGACGGTCAATTAAACCTGAAATTGGTCTTGGGTTTAGCTTGTTGAACACTTTGAGGCTGGCTTTCAGGATCAGTTCAGACCATGGTAGCACTCTTTTAAATTGTATGCCCATAGCTCATGTCCATTAAATGAAATGTGAAATGCACTTAGAAACCACACCAAACTTTATTGCCTCTCTTATAATAGCAACACTTCTATGGTAGTAAAGAAATTGATTCTTTTGTCTGGATTAATACTCTTCTAGTTTATAGAAAAACAGAGAAAATTATGTATTCAGAAAAGCAAGGCAGGCTTTGAAGAAAATTCACCTTCAGATAAATAAATACATAGTCTGTGAAGATATTTAAAGTGCTTAAGTAGAAAGAAAATATCCAATTCACAAGAAAACAAAAACCCTGTGGAAAACATTTGAAGGCAGAGAGAACATTAAAGATAAAAATGGAAATGTTGATTTTGTATGATACAAGTGTAACCAGATTTGCAAAGGCTAGTGATAATGGCCATTTCCACGTAATTATTTAGGGAGCTCTGCTCAAGATTGGGCACTGCTTAATGCAAAGGTGGCTGGGACTATCATTAAATCATTTTTCTTCACTTAACATGGTTATTTTCTTGTGAGTATGAGAAAAAGGTGGATTTTCCATTTCTGAATGACAATATATATACTCTTAGACATATTCCAGTCTGCACTTTTAAACACGTTAAAGATAAATTGGGTTGTTTAGAAGGTTTTAGAAAAGTGAATGCATACATTTATATCTATTTGAATTCTAGCTGCTTATAAAAGGAGTAAAGAATAGGACTGGAAACTATGATTTATTTTACAGTGACATCAAGACATTTCTGGCAGATAAAATGGCTATTTCAGATAATAAGGTAGTGCTAAATAAAATGTGTTGAAAATCATGCTGATAGCATAAACTTTCAATTGGCAATATTTTTTGAAAACTTTTAGAAGTCTTTGTGAGTGGGTAAAGAAATATGAACATTTACAGGAGGAATTAAAAAATCTATGTTAAATCTACAACTACATAAAAAGAATAAATATTAGCAGACACAAAGGAGTCCTTAAGAGTGAAGTAGTGAAATGAGGTGGTCAAATGTAGGATCACGGTGTGCTTTTGCAAATCTCTGCAAGGAGGACCACTAGTACAATATAGGCCAAAAAGACTAAAGCAGAATAGAGCAATGAGTGTGGAGGATCTGCACACAAAGTGCTAGATTTTTTTTAAGGTAGAAAGATGCTTTTTATCTAAGAAGTCCCTTACAGAAAATAAAGCTGTATGTTTCCCTGAAACATTTTTATTAGATGTTTTCAAACCCAAGAGACCTTCCAAAGTATGGAAGAACAAGTAGGAAAAAACCACAGATACTTCGGAAAGTTTGCAGGAGTTAGGAATCAAAGTCATGAAGCTTGTGAAGTGCTGCAATTATTCGTGGATTATAACTCAGCTGCTTGTACATGATTAACTCCTGATAAATATCAGAGTGATCCAGATGTGTAAATGAAGATGACTTGAGGAGGATGAGTGACCTTTCTGTTGAGTAGGTCAGTGAGCAACTGAGTTTAGATTGGCAGCCTGTTTGGTTTCGTGTGTTGTGAAATGCCAGAGTACTAATGTGATGGATAGAGTCCAAAGTGCTTTATGGTACTTTGTCCATGACGTCACCCAGCCTTTACAGTAGATACGAAATAATTTACGCCTTTAAGATATAACTTTGTTTCTATTGCTTTTCAAGTGAGCTGTGAAACCTAACCAAGTAATCTTACATTTTTTGGATAGCCTTACTCTGCTATCTAGACCAGATTTAAGCAATAGTGAAAGGGAAAATTCCATGTATTTTAACAATGACGTGGCAGCAGGTTTAGCTATTACCAGCTCTTTTCAGCCTTTCTCAAGAATACCTTTGCAGAAAGGGTATCTGCTCCCACAGACTTCAGAGCATCATTTGCAATTCTCACATGGGGAGTTTTCTGCATTTTTCTCCAGAAGAACCTTTGTATTGTAGTTTTCTGTAAGAGATTTTGCTCTAGAAGCTGCATCCAGGCAAATGAAAGAACTGCTAACAAATGGTATCCTCAAAAGAGTCTGTTAGTTAATTAGTTGTACAGAGGTAGCATGCAGGGAGAAGAGCTAAAAGCAAACAGGGACACATCTTCCTCTAAGCCTTGGTCTTTGTATTTCCCTTTCAGGTCCATCAGGCCTAACTGATTACAAACACTCTCAGCTCTGACTAAGCCAGGATTCACTTTGTTTCCCTGGCTTCTTTCTTGGTCTCAGAGGTCAGGTTTTCATTTAGTCTAATGTTCTGTGTATTATGAAGGTACACAGACCTTCCTACCAATAAATCCTTTCCTCCGCTGTCAAGGGCTTTGAACACCTTGGGCAGAGGAACAGCTTTCAAGGTGTGGGTAATTTGATGGAGTTTTTATTTTGAAAGGCGTTGCCTGCCTTTTTGTGTATTTTCAGTGAGCCAATGCAGATTCATAAATTCCTTTGAACTCTCTGAGCAAAAAAACATCATAATCAAATGAAAAAAACAGTCTACTTGTGTGAGGTGTAATGGGCATCTCCTGTGGTCCTTGCAGAAACGGGTTAAAAATACAAAGGATGATGTTTCTTTCTGGTTTTTTTAATGCTACTTTCTTCTCTTTCCTTGCTGGCACACTGTATTTCTTTTGATCAATCTGTATAGCCTAGCACAGATGCTAGCAGATTTTCTTGTGCTTTCTCTTCCATCTTGATGGAAAAGTCCTGTATTGATTTAAAGATCTGTCAGTGGAGGGAAACAGAGCCCTATCTCAAGAAAGAACCAGCTAGAACATACATCATTGCTGTGTGTCCTGTGCTCAACCATGCCAAAACACTGAGCAATAGGACTACTAAACACATCAAATAAAGTTCGGGGTATTCCAAAATAAAACCAGAAAAGGATCCACCACCAGTGGTGTCATGTTTAGACGCTCACTTTGGTACTTCTGAAAGCTTGTTCTAAAGCTACTTGTCTTAGCAGCAGCTTCTTAAAAATAACATATGTATTTGGAAACCAATTAGCTGAGTTAAGTTGAGGTTTTAAGCTTTTAGAAATCCTGTTATCCCTTGAGTGCGATAAGCCGTGAAATCATGTCTAAGTCACCAATTAAGCTCATCTGGGTTTTTTTAATGGGTAAGAAAAAGATCAGATATATTTGAATCACATTCAAGCCAATTGCATTCCTTCCAAACAAATGAACTGAAGCTATTAATGGATCTGACTTCGCCCTGGGCTTCTAGCTACCAAATCCACCTCCCTTTGGTTATTTCTCTAAGACATGCCAAAGATACAATATTTCCTTACTGCTCTTACCACATTTTCATGTGCTTTGGGCCACACAGAAAAGATTGCATAGTTCTGTATCAATTTATGTAATCACAATGAGAGGTTTGTAGTAAATAGGAAATCTTCTGCAGGGTCTTAAGTTTTCAGTGAAATCATTACAGATAAAGACGCTAAAGACATTGCATAAAATTGCAAAAAGTGCCTTTTTCAGGCCATATTTGATGTCAAAACTGCTGGATCTCATTCCATAAGTTAAATTGAATGGATGAAGGATTACAGGAAGAAGTTGACATCTGCGGTATTCTTCTCAGTGAATGGAAGTTGTTACTATTGCCTGAATTGATACAGGGCCAAAGGTGTAGGAGGAAGGTAGTAAATGCAAAACTTCCTTCCCCCCCCCCCCAACAAAGTCTGGAATTGATTCATTGTGATGTGTCATTTCAGAGGAATTGGCAGCAGTTTGTTTCCCGTTCCATACTTAGACACATTTCAAACTGTTAGATCTTGATTTTCATTTCTTTGTGGCTGACTGAAAGCTCTCAAACACTCAGTAATGCTGCTTTAACTCCAGAACTCTACAGTTCTCTCTTGATAGGGAGAAGAGCCATTCTCAATGTATTTTGGGTCTTTTCAAAAGAGTTCTTCTTTGGAGGCAGATTTGCAAATTAATCTGTCATGCATGCCATCTTATTTATAAATTGTATAACTGAAAACATGATAAGCCAATTATGGTATTTAATATGTTACTGTTGAAAGATTGCTCTGTAACTCCTGTACTAGAAACAGCACTTAGAAGGTTATTTCTCAATGATGGAGTATTTCAGGTTAATTAATCTGATGAACTATCACCAAATTAACTTCTCTTGTGTCTCTGTCTTTTCACATGAGACAAAGAGACACATCTTCCTGAATAAATACTCTACTTACCAAAAGTACAGCTTGAAGGCAAATTGATGGAAACAATGTGTAAACCATTTATTGATGTTAAATTTATGTAGACAATTGAATGTTGAAAAAAAAATAGTTTGCTGCTGAATCTTGGAATATTAAAATATTTTGGGTAGCACTTAAAAATATTTCAAGTGACACGCATTTAGTCTTTGGCCAAACAATGCAATGTCTAATGCAGGGTCAAATTCTGTACTTGAATTTTCACATAAGCAAGTGTTGATGGTGTCTCGTGGGCAAAGTGGCTTGGAGACTAACTAAAGGAATGCAGCTGGACAAACCCAGAAGCAACGATTCCCAGACCTACCTGGCAAGGTAGGAAAGGAAATAATAATTACAAGCCAGTCTGTTTGAAAAGGCACCTGGTCTCCACCTCAGTGTTTAACTGTACTGGGTTATTTGCTTTGGACAGTCTAACACAAGCTTTATCTCCTGCTTTCTGCTGTCAAAAAGCAATTAATTTCTTTTTAGCAAGAGTGTGAGCCACTGTATTCCGTGTGTTTGTCATCTCCACAATTCGCTTTTGTAATTCATTCTCCCTGCCCAGGCTTACTTAAGCTCCAAATGTAAGCCATAATTCACACACAGTGTGGTAAACCACATCCTCGGGCAGCAGCAGCGGAGAGAGCCTATTATACAGGTGCTTTATCACATCTGCTGTACTGGGTTCTGAGAGGAAAAAACAATTCCTATGATAGATTAAGTCTATCCCAATAAGGGCTTCATAAATCAGTGCTATGGAAAGCAGGAATGGCTGTGGATGTCTGCTGAGATCCAGGAGAGGCTGTAGTCTGGCAGATAATTTACAAAGAAAGAGAAATGCCCTTAATGGAGCTGAGAGAAAAGACCAACCAGGCATAGGGAAATAGCTCTAGTAACCTCACTGTAGTAGGATTCACTCACTCATTCCGTCATCATCCCATTCCTCCAACACCAAAGCCAAAGGAAACCCACAGCATGCTCAGAGGAGGAATTTGAGATTCAACTGGGAGAACTCACTGACTTTGGGGAGAAGTCTCAAATCACTGTGAACCAGTTAAAGGCACCTAGGAGAAGGGACATGATGAATGGTGTTAGACAATTTCCAGAGTATTTTTGACCTTGGGGTTGATGTTTTGACGAAGGCTTGGCAGTACTACTCCTTTGTTAGAATTGTTTTGTCCAGTTTTATGAATAAGTGTATCACTCAACTCATATCTGCAGCAGGAAGGGTGTACCTCCCTACTCTTTATTATTATAGTGTAAAAAATTGTACCTCAGTGTGTGAAC
Source organism: Dicrurus megarhynchus (assembly GCA_013399195.1). NCBI lineage: Eukaryota > Metazoa > Chordata > Aves > Passeriformes > Dicruridae > Dicrurus > Dicrurus megarhynchus. Next base: position 93,409 of record VXAD01012627.1, on the reverse strand, counting down.
GACACCATAACTTTTCAGACAAGGTTAGTAGCAGATTATCTGCCAAGAACCTGACAAGTAAGCAACTTCCAGTAGGACAGATAAATCAATCTTCCAGAAGGTTATGATGATATAACATCTATGCATGAGTGAGAACAGGAACATTAGAGAGCAACGAGGGTGTTTGGAGTTCTTGGTGGGGGACATCACTCATGTCTTGGTTGAGTATTCCCTTCTAGACGTGGCCCACTGTTTTGGATAACCTGGGTGTGTGTAGAGCTAAAGGGTCTAACAAGGAATTCTGAGTAATACTGCCCTGTGGGACAGATTATGCAACCAGATGCTATTATAACTCTACTGACCATTTTCTTTTCAGTAGGGAAGAAATACATATATACTGCACTGTCAAAACATATTCTCATCTGAACCATGTACACCTTGGATAATACTGCAGGAATAAGCCATTGGATTTTCTCTGCTTTAATCAGTAGTGAATAGATGAACTTGCTTCATTTAGCAGAATGTGCATAAAGTTAGCAAATAATTCCAAGATAAGAAAATCAGACACTGCTGGATTGTGTGAACTCAGACCTATCAGAAAGACAGATGCCCTGTTGGCACCCACAATTCTAATCCCAGGTGGCTGCTGCTTTGAAGTGGTAATTTATTTCCTCTGTTTCTTTCTGACCTAAGAGATGCCAGTGAATTCTGATGTGCCATCTCCAGCACAAGTGCCGCACTGGTATTTTGCTCCTCGGATACCTGTTTGTGTACAATGGGGCACAGTTTTACCTGACAAAAACCTCCTGAAGTTCAGCAAAGGCAAAATGTCTGGGAAATGGGTTTGCAGAAAAGGACCTGCGGGTCATGATGGACACCAAGCTGACCATGAGTCAGAAATGGGCCCTTGCAATGAAGAGGCCAAGCAGCCTCCTGGGCTGCATTGGGAAGACAGCAACCACCAGGCTGAGGGGATCTTTCCCCTCTCCTCAGCCGTGGTGAGCTCAAATCTGGAGTGCTGCATCCTGCTGAGCTCCCCAATACAAGAGACTCATCAGCATCCTGGAAGGAATCCAACAAATGAGTACAAAGATGATTAAGAGATTGGAGCATTGATCAGATCAGGAGAGGCTGTCAGAGCTGGATTGTCTCTTCAAGCCTGTGGCTTGGATATAATCAGAAAAATCCTCTCTGTAAGCACCAACCCATAAAACTTGTGCTTTTATAATAAGAATAAAGTCAGAGCAGATATTTTAGCGCCCCGTTTTTCTCAAATAACCCACCCACTCAGATTCCTCCTCTCCAGAAGAATCCCTGATGAAATTCTTGGTGATCACAGGGGACATGCCCTGACAGGAGGGGCTGTTCTATCTGTGAGTAGTCCTGTTGCTGTCCTAATTGGGCTACTAGCCAAGAGAGTTCTAACCTAATTTCTTGAGGTGTATTGCTCCCACTGCTTGATAACTATGGCCGGGTTATTCATCATGCATGGGATGTACTTAAAGCCCTTTACAACCTGTCAGATTTGCCCCCTGAGATAGTAGACATCTAACAGTCTCCATTTATCCTAAAACTGAGTTATTTGTAAATTGTCTTCTTTTGAAAAGGAGTGGTATTGCACCTGTACACAGTTCTAAGATTTGCAAATTTATGAAAGTCACTGGGGAATGACCAGTGAATTTGAATTTAAATTTAGCATTTGTTGCTTGCTGTACAGTTGAACAATTAGCACCATGATTATTACAGACGCACCCCAGTTCTTCGTTGGTGTTGTGTATTGACATTGGTCCATAAGTCTTTCTTTTTTTAACGAAAATTTATTCAAGGGTCTTCCCTTCCTTCTGACTACTTAATATTTGCCACCTCTCTGCCCTTTGGGTGTCTATGTATCCTGCATTAGTGTAGTCAAACACAGCAAAAAGTTCCTTTTTTTCTCCAAGATATCTCTACTAGATGATCTGGTGAATAGCTTAAAAATCTGCTTCAATATTGAGGTCTCCATTCATTTAGCTTGAATACGATTTGGTGCATAAAGTTGCATGTGAGAACTTGACTGGATTTTCAAAAGCAGGACTTCAAATCTTGAGGTGCAGACAGCCTTGGAGGACCTTGTCCAAAATTGTTTGTTTGTAGTTGCCCAGGATGTGTGGAAGCACTCCAAGCTCCAGAATGCTCTGCCTGCTTGTTAAGTGACCTTTCCATTGCCAAGGCCAATTTTTGAGGAAGTTGCAATATAAAATGCTGTTGGCACAAACTGTAATCTGTGTGATCATTTGGCTTGTGTTTCCAGTAAAGCGATCAGACTATTATTAGTAACAAGCATATGTCTTCTAATAAAATAATTGCCTTTATAACTCTGGTAGAAGGCTGGCATGGATATTATTCAGACAGCAAAATTATTCGGATTGTGCCTTCAAATATCAAAACATCTTTGGTAAGACAAGTTATAGATATTTCCTTTTTTACGAATGAGCTTTAACTGGTAAGAAATTCTAACTGAAATAAAAGAAAGAATCCACTAGCACGGACTGGGGGAGGGCCATCTCCTAGCCTCTGCTCCAGACCAGGGGAAGTAGGCATCTTTGAACCAGCTCCAGTAATGTTTTTGCTGTGCAGGCATTTGTCTGTACTTACAGTGAATTCAGAGCATGCTTCCTCTGCCCGTCCAAACTGCTCCCCTGAGAGCTGACTCCAGGTGGAGGTACTGGGATGTAGCCCAGCAAGCTGCCTCATCTCCCAGCCCTAAAGCAATATGGAGCAAGGAAGAAACTACCCTAAAGTGGAAGAAAAATCCAGAAAGACTTCAAAATAATTTTTTATCTTCCTTTTTAAAGTTACCACTGATAAATATTTCTGGTTATGGTTTCAGAAAGTACTCCTATGGACTGTCATGGTGTTCCCACTCTTCTAGGTAATTACTTGCCTTAAGATGCTGCTGTAAAGCAAAGGAAAAATTTCCAGTATCTTATTATTAAATACCTGCAAAATTAACTCTTAGACTTCTGTTGAGCCTGTTACATTTCAAATGTCAAACTGTGAGCGAATGCTACAAATACTGTCTGAGTTACTCCCACTCTCTGAACTGGAATTACTGTGGTGTGCCTGGAGGAGGAGAACCAGCTGTGTTGGAGCACGATGCAGGGCTGCATTGCTAGTGTTTCTATAATACCCGACTTGTATGCTGCTGGCATGCTGGAATAAATTGATCTGGTCCATGCACAGATTTGCTTCTTAATGAAAAAAGTTTAATTAAGAAGATCTGCATTAATTTAAAGTCATTAAAACTCCCATAACGTATTGTTGTGGGTTTATTAGTACTTAAAAGCTTGTTTTACGCCCAAGCCTACAAACATGAATAGTGACGTATGAACCTTTGTTATATTTGCTTCTGTGCCACCAGAAATGTATAATAGATATGAAACTTGGCCAGCTTTTATTTTGATGGTGTTGGCCTCAAAGTTTGTTGTTTCTTTGCTGTTTTTATGACTCCCAAGTTTTATCCAAAATGTAGAGAGGGGAAGAAAGGCTGAGAAAGTCGGCATGTCTATGGAGCCCAGTGGGACCTTAGTCACTTTGAATGCAGAACCAGGGAGTGGTGCCTCTCAGGCTTGTATTGCTGAGTTTCTCCTGCATTCACAGGCTCAGCACAGTTTCAGTATTAATTGCTCTTTTTTTTTAGTGTCTGCTTTCCAAATTTTTTCCTCTTAATCAGGACAGTGCCACATTATCAGTTGGGGAATTCCTCTGTTATGTTTAGCACTTTCAGGCTCTGACATATCATGTAGAGAAGTAATGTTTATAAGTAGACATTAGGAAAAATCTGTTAGTGACAGATAGCTTGGGGGAATTGTAAAGTCTCCAAGAAGTGATGTATGTGGGAACAGGTTAGACTAGCATCTGTCTGGGAGCATTTCCATGCGGTCACTCCTGAGCAGGATGGTGACAGGTACCAGATGACCTAATGCTCCTTTCCAGCTCTTTTATCCTCTTGTACTATTTGTTCTGCATTTTATGTACTAATGACCTTCAGGTATCACCTGAAAGTTGAACTTTCTGGCAGTGGGGTTTGTGTATTTATTTTTTAAAGTGTGGCTTTTACTTCAGTCAAGTTTAAAATGTTACACATGTTTTTAATGGAGGTGGATAGCTGAAGAAAAAATTAATCACATTCCTAATTGCTGTAAATTTGCTTTGTTCCACTGAAATCTAGACAGTAATCCCAGTTTCTCTCCTTTTAAAGATATGTATTAGTACTTCATACGCACCAAAACGTTCATTAAAGAAAATGATAAAGGCAACTGGGTTTTCAGGTGAGTAGGTGAGGGAGGTGGGCATTTCTGGAGGCTGACAGTGCTGTAGACACAAACTATTTGCCTGTGATTTTTAAATGTGTTATCAGATGGGGTCTGCACAGACACTTGAACTTTTTTGAAGTGACAAATTATGACATCCTTAGAAATTAAATGTGATGTTTAAGAAAGTTCCTGAGTGTTAATGGATTTCTTCATTTGTCTTTTACATACCGGGTTTCTTTTTGAAGCAATTCAGGAAAACAACAGAGGAAGCTATAAACATTTTGTGAATATTAGGAAGAAGTTCCAGAAGAACTAATGAGTATGTAATTGGAAACACAAATTTGCATACAAATTTGAGCATGATATTTCAAAGCTTGCAAACATCAAAGTGTATTAAAATGACAAGCTACCCATGCTAATGTACAGTTTTTATTTTAAATTGGTAAAAGAATAGAACATAAAGGTTTTACTTGTGAGATGGCTAATTATGTCAGATTGCTTTCGGCAAAAGGCAACATCAAGTCATCCTGACATACATTTGCTTGGCTTTTTTTCGTGTTCTTGTATGCAATTTCTGTGTCCCTTAGGGGCCAGAGAAGTGAAACATGTGTCAGGAATATTAAGATAATAGAGAGTCACAGCTTTCCATCTAGCAAATAATAGTAGCATCTCTTACTCCAACTCTGAACTCTAGGCAAATGCGCATGTAGTGAACATCTTCATTTGATTCATGGGGCATAGCACAAGCCAGCTTGGTTTTGCTCTGCTAACCTGAAACTGCAGCAGCTGCCCTGGCCACGAGTGATGGTATCTGCTGGTCCCTGGGTGGAGAGGTGCTGTGTGGAAGGGAAGCCGGGGAACGTGTCCCCTCTCTAACCACAACAGTCTGCACCGAGGCTGCAGCACCACCTGGCCTCAGTCTGGCCAAGGCTCACCCCTGACCTCCCTGACTCTTGTATTTGCCTACTGCAAGAGGAGAAATGGGGAGCCAGAAAGGATTCAGGGCTGTCCTGTTGCATTCATACGCTCTCATGCTGAGCTGATGCTGCTGCACTCGGCTTCAATGAATTTCCTGGCTCATGTCCCAGTAACTCGGGGTTTTCTGCACCATATTTCTCTACTACCTGCCACTTCCTTGGTATGTTCTGCTTGGCTTCAGGACCGGAATAAAGCCTTCATTAGCAGAATCCTCTCCTGCTACCTTCACTTGGGAGCTAGAAAGGCTGTTCTACCAGGCTAAGTAAATAATTCAAGTGATGTATGAAAGGAGTAAGCAGTAGGATCTAGTTATTGACTGTCACTTGGATGTGCAGAGTATTTGCCTGTGTACTTGGCAAGAGGTTAAAAAAAACGACCTTTACAGAAAAGTAAAGAATAAATAGTGGTGGGCTTTTAAAGGCAGTGAAGAATGTCAGACAGATTCCTCACATCTGCAGAGGACACCAGGTCATGGAAAGATTCTTATTAATGGGTGAGTTTTCTGCAGTCTTTAAATGCATCTGCACCCGAGAGTTCAGCAGGTTCAGTGGTGTAATGCCTGGCAGCAATTTAGCAGAACTATAAGAAAAGCATGTATTGGTGCTGCTCTCTTGACTTGAATTCCAAACAGAAATATATCAGAGAAATTCAATACTGATACAGCAGGATTCTTACCTACTGACTTTGTCTACTTGCTGACCTTCGGCACGGAGGCTCTGGGCGGCCTCGTATATGTAACAAGGTGGCACTTAGTGCTGAGAAACAGCCTGGCTCTGAAGGCTACACAAGACCAGCTCTTTCTGTACCCATCTAGTAAGAGGCAATAGGATGAAAGTGAAGCTGAGAGCATAAAGCACTGCCACAAAAATCCTGTTTCAGCAAAATGCACTCAGTGGACATAGGATCAAGTGAGTACTGGCTCGAATTATATGGGTTAATAAGACTTTGCCTGCATGGAAAGGTTGCTGATTTTGAATTGCCTCCATTCCTATCAATGCCATGTGGGGTTTAGCTAGAGTAGAGGGTAGCTCCCTGTTGTTTTGCTCCAGCAGTCTTGCTGAGGGCTTTTGAACCTTGTAGGGCTTCAGGAAGCAAAATGCTAAATACAGGGTTAAGCTTAAGTTATTAAGTTCTGTTAAGCTTAATATACATAATTTCGTTATAGAGCTAGAGTGAATCTGAGTATGTATTTCGAGTTCAGGCCAGGTGAGGACGGCTACTCAAGGCATACCATGCTGTTTGTCATTGACTTAGAGGAAACCAGTAGCAGGAATCATGTAAGGTAGTGTTTGCAGGGTAGGACTTAATACTGTTCTAAGCTTTTCACAGGGCTATGCATAAATGAGCAGTTTCATTTGCTTTTTATTAATGCTTAATTTTCAAACAAGAAAAAACATAACAAACCCCCCAAATTAATATATGATTTATTGACTTAAAAAAAGAGACAGATCTTGGTATAAGTGAGCAGCTGCTTGTATTCTCAGATCATGCATGATGTGTCTCTCTTTATTCTGCTTCTGTACTGGAAGTATAAGGTGCTGTCTTGCAACCTTCATGGAACTGTGTCCATCAGGGCAGTGCTGAGTACTATAGAATAACAGTTACATGAGCCTTGTGTTACTATTAAAAAAAAAAAAAGAAGGAAGAAAAAAGCTGTTTAGCATGCAGGGCATAGAAATTAGGAGAAAGCTTTGGCAGATTTTCCTCCCCAGGTCTCCTCAGCATATTGCTCTCCGTAACAAGAAGTCACTGGGTGGCTGTAGAGGGTTGAGAAGTTCCCTCAGGATGCTGCACCCTCTGGGGAAGAGCCGTTCCCCCTAAAAAGCTGGGTACTTGTCACACAATTACAAAGGTCTTCAAGATGCTGTAATCCGTCGGCACAAGCATGCCTGGTGTCAGTGGCACAGAGCTGAAATAAATGTTTTTCTGCCATGAGCTGTAGCAGAAAATGGCTGAGATGAAGAAGTGTACATTTAAGCTGAACATCACCTGGCATCTGCAATGAAATATGCTGAGGGAACCTTTGAAAGGCATGGAAGTACCAATCTTCAGGAATTTAAAAAAAGACTAGATAAAATACTGCAAAATATATGGGGGAGAGAAACGGTGTTCTGTCAAGGTGACAAATAACCAAATGTATTTCTTTTCATCTCCAAACTTCCCGGACACAGTCTGTTATTTTCTGTATTTAGCGTACTGTAGGCTCTCAAAGCTACACAGAATCATTGCTTGTTTTTCTCCGGTGAGGGGCAAGCCGAGTGCTTTTCAGAACTCTCCCTGGACCAGCATTGTTTGGCTAGGGGGAGTTTCAGTAGCTGCTGCTGAATGGTTCAGCTGCAACGTTCCATAGGTTCACTGTTGTGTCTCAGAGGGTTTGATGGTGGTGAAGCACCAGTATGCCACGACCTTCCTAGAGAGCGTTCTGCAAAGAACAGCTCTTCCAGGGGCAGGGCAAGCCTCCCTGGACAGTGATTTCAGCGAGTGATTTCAGCAAGTGTAGCACTTTCTCTGCTGCAAGTGATTTCAGCTCTCGTGATTCAGCTCTTTGTGAGATCACCCGAGGGGAACTCGGGGACAGAGAGACAGGAGCTCTGGATGGCAGTTCCACAGGGAGCTTTTGTTGTCCAGCAGTCCCTGTGAAGGGATGGCCCCTGACAACAAACTCCCAACATTTCCGGCCCCTCAGGGCCTTTTTATGGGAAAGGCAGGGGGTGGCGTAGAAACCAATTAGCCAGCTGGGTACAAGGTACTACCATAAGGAAGCAAGGCACGCTGGGGGTGGTTCATTTGGTCACCATAACCTAAGTAAGTTGGTTATCTCTGAGTCCTTTTGCCCTTCTCACCTCCAAGGAAGCACAGAGGGCTCCTGTGTCAAGAGTTCACAGCCCTCCATAACTTCCCTTTCTTTTCTTACTAAGAACGCCTCCCCAACAGCATTTTTAAAGCAGTGTAAAAAACATGAGAACATAAGTAATACAATAAGAACTACAATGAAAATCCACAAAGCACCCTTAACTAAAGAAAGTGCCCACCCCTGGAGTCCCCATTGTCCGAGAAAGTTGTTCAGACCGTCTGTGATTTCTTCTTCGGTCTTGATTTGGTGGACTTGTTCTTTTAGCAGCTGGATGTTCTTTGAGATGGAGTCACTATGTGATGTTAAAACAGCACATGCCTTCAAAATCTTGACAGCCATGTCCATGGGCTAGGAGCAGGAAGTCGATGGCTACCTGGTTTTGCAGTGTCGCGTGTCTGGTGGTCTCTTCATCTTGGAGGAGATCACTAAGGGCGGCAGATGTTGCATTGGCCTGCTTGCTAAGCCAGCATCCCAGGTGATTTAGCTCACCAAGGGCTTTAGCAGCAGCTACCCAAGGCAGAAGCAGGGAGACTGATACTCTTTTTAAATGAAAATTTGTTAGCTTTTTGAGGTGAAGGGGAAGGGTTGTCTTCCCTTTTCCTCCCTCCTCCCTTTCCACAATGTGGATGTCTTCTTTTGCTTGAATTCTGCACATAAACTGGCCAATGTTTTCCCTAATCTTTTACCGAAGGTTTCCTGGAACTTTCAAGCAGAAGAAAAAGATTTGATGGTGGTTTTGTGAGTTTTGTTGTTCTTTGTGAGTGATGTTCGTTTGTTTCTCTGAAGTGGGGAAGCATGGTCCTTGTACCAGCAGCGTGAGTCCCCTGCAGCCACAACAGAGCAGTGACCCTGCAGCTCCTGCTCCCAGTGCAGGAAAGCTGACAGGTTTTGTGTCACAAGAGATGGTGCCCCCTCTTCACTGACACAAAGCACATTCTGATAGCAATAAACTTGGATATTTAGCCAGCTGGTGTAATCAAATGAGATGTGTTTTCCTTCCAATTTTAAAAGTTTCTTTTCTCTTAATCTCCCAGGTCTGGAAGGACTCAGGTGTGAGTGCCCCATGTGCATGCTGATCTGGGATACTCCCTGCCATCATCAATGAGTACTCACAAACCACCTGGTCTCACAAGGAGTCACAAAATATATTTATTCATTAGAGTGCATCTCCCCATCACTTTGTGGGTTTATTTAGCAGGTTACTAAAAACAAAACCACTCTCTGAGCCCTGCCAGCTGTTTACCTGGGTCTCAGTGCATCACCGATTACAAGCATGTTGGAAGTTTCTTTTTGCACCTCGGTTAATATTGATGTCAAGCATTACCTATACTTTATTTTTTGCTTTTTGTTATGAAACTGTTAGTAGGATGTCTGATGGAGATTATCAGCTTCCTTTTCTGTGGATAACTACTATCACTTACTTAAAAAAATAATTAAGATAAAACCTTTTAAAAATAACAACTGTTACAAAGTACAGGGGGTGTCAGTAAACCAGTCACCTGTGAGGATAATTTAAAAACAGATGGTGAAGAAACAGCTTAGTCAAAAAGTAAAAAATGTGGCATAATCCTGGAAAATATTGTCTAATGTTTTCTGTAACGGTAGTTATGACCCCCCAGGTTATTTGTGCCTGTTCGTTATGCAAAGGTGCTTTATGGCATATGTGAGTGCCAAAGAAAGTTGCTGCAACATGAATTAGTCCATAAGCCACTGACTTGCACGGTTACTGTGTTTGCCATCTTGCATATTCTGCATATAGAGTGATCTGCTATAGGGGAACAGATGCTGGCTGTTGGAATTGGATATATCCTGCTACAGCTTCAGGTGTTGAGTTAGAGATATTTGCATATACAAATCAATCCATTTGCAGTATCTGCTTTAAAATCTGCTCAGTATTTTTTGCCTAGCTCAGTTTGGAGGAGTAGTATGTCAGTTTTCTCAGTATTTGTTCTAGGGAATCTGGAGAAGGCCAGGTAGAGGTGTTGTTTCCCAGTCTAAGGCTAATGGGTAACCCTCTTGGTCTGGGTTTGGATATTTGCTAAATCTGGTTCTTTCAGCACATCTTACAGAGAGCAACATTTTCTTGCCAGACTGAACAAGTCTTAAGGAGAAAGATAAACAACCTGCTCTCCACAAACAAGGTCCTTTTTGGATCTGGTCTTTTTTTCTATGCAAAGTTTGACTTTTAATAGGTTTTCCCTACTCTACCATCTACCTCCAGGGAAAGGTTTGTTTCCTCTTAATAAGGTGTGTTCCAAAGAGTAAAAATGCTTCAGAAAAACAGTTGTAGTCATGTTGGCACTGATCTTCACAATGAACGTGAGTTGAAGAGGATTTGGCAGCTTGATAAAACAATTCTTTTAAATCAGTTTCCTGTTGGTAGATTATCTCATTAGTATAATTGTGAAATGTCAGAGGAAAAATGGACATTCCATGTATATTTTTTTATATTAGATCAACAGATGACTGTTCAAAAAACCCTGTTTGCAAGAGGTGCTGCTCTTCTGCTTATTTTTGGGATATCTGATAAAATATTGTGAAGTTCAGGACTTTTATTCTAGTTTTCCTTGTTCTGAATATATTGTCTTGGGCATGAGGACTACAGTTATTATGAATTCTGAAATTTATGACATAAGCGAACTTTGAAAAATCTATTGATTTTTGCTATCTTTTATTGGCTATATTTGCCTCATCTATGAATCTGGAAACATAAATAAGCACTGATATGCTTTGGTAGTATGAAAGTATAAGGTAGAATTAACATTTACTTTTGAGTTCTGCCAAATTGTGGTTTTTGCAATATCTTGCTTTCTGATGATCCATTTATTTTATATGAGAGAAAGTTATTCTTGTAATTTTTATACTGCAGAGTATTTTCTGGCCTGTATTTTAGAAAGCTTTCCAGGATTCATTTCTGGCTGTGTATATGAGTTTTTACAGTCCCATGTAAGGTTAGTGTATTTTGTTATACATGAAAAATGCATAATGGAAACAGCCTGAAGGGCTAAATTAAATCCCTCTGGCTTGAAAAGCAGAGCTCCTAATTACTGTCAACCCCTGAATACAGATAAATGAGAACAGAATAGACTTTTGCAGTTGGAAGGGACCTACAATGATCCCCCAGTCCAGCTGCTGGAGCACTTCAGAGGGCTGACCCAACGCTAAAGCATCTCGCTAAAGGCGCTGTCCAAATGACTCTCTAACACTGCCAGGCTTGGGGCATTGACAGCCTCTCAAGGAAGCCTGTTCCAGTGTCTGACCACCCTCTCTGTAAGGAAATGCTTCCTGATGTCCAGTGTGAATCTCCCCTGGTGCAGCTTCCATCCATGCCCATGTATCCCATGCATGCCAGAGAGAAGAGCTCAGCACCTTACTCTTCACATGCTCTCCTCAGGAAGCTGCAGAGAGCAGTGAGGTTGCCCTTCAGCCTCCTCTTCTCCATACTAGACCCACCCAAAGTCCTTAGCTGCTCCTATAAAATGAAAAACTTCAACTTTTATTTCCATTGGACTATTAATCATATATTGAGGAAATAACTATGAAAATGAAAGTGATCGTGAAGAAGATAAAACTATGGGTGAGAATATGTTAATGTGTAATGTGTACTGAATTACAAGTCCTTTGCTATACTGAGGCCAGAATGCCAAAGCTTAAAGGGATAAAATGGTTGAGGGGTGTTTGAAAAGCAGGAAACTGTTGTAAAATGGCCTTTGTGCTGACAACCATGCTTGTTTTCCTCTTTCAAGTTTCGGAGTGTCTAGAATCAGCAGACAACTTGTTGCGCAGTTCCTTGCCTGCCACAAAGCTCAAAGCAGCTCTTTATGAGGTGCTATCAATCATACACTTGTCAGACCATAGTGCTGAATTAGGACTGCAAGTCTCCACTGCCAAATACATGGACAATGAATGCTTCCTGTTAGCTAATCAAGTAGTGGCATTCACATAGAAATAGCACAGCCTCATTTCTTTGCCACCATCCCTTCTATCCAAGTGTTGCAACCAAAACAGAGCAGTTCAGATCTGCAATCTAGAGATAAAAATGTGTAGCTGATTTGGCTGTTAGAAATGGAGATAAATGTTCCATTGGGTGTCAAGAGTACAGAACGGGGGAAGAATAAAATGCCAAAAGGTTATTTATACATATAAAGACAGAAGTTGCAATAATAAAACTTAATGCAGAAGTTATCCCTCCTAGCCATCTTTTCCTCTCCTGCTCAGTGGTTTAAACAGTACTTAGATGCTTGTATTACATAGAATAAGCTATTTCTTTTTACAGGGAGAATTATTACCCACTTTTGTTCTTTTACCTTTCTGACAAGTGGCTAAGAACAGGTGTTTCTATTGATCCACATGGGCCACCACTTCCAGAAGGGGTGTTCACAGTGATGGATGCAGGTAAGTATCCGTGGCTCTATATCAGGCATTCAAACAGGTGATTAGAGAGCAGGAAACAAGCACAGCACCTTTCAGTCATTGTGAAAGATCCTGCTTTTAATGCATTTTTTTAAAAGTCAGCATTAGAACAACTTGGAGGCCTGTGAATCCACTGGAGAAAAGCAACTTCCATAGTTGGATCTCAATTACTCGTCTCCTGGACTTCACCCAGCTGGAGACAAACAGGTCTAAGTTCACACCTGACTTGTGTCATGGCCAAATCCTTAGAGGAACAGCTTAGATCTTTCTTGCCTTGTCATTTTTAAATACACACTCTGACAAGTGTCCATTCATTTTCCAAGAAGGTATTCGTTCTTGTCTGTGGAGAATGAAACTGGGAATGTAAGTTTCAAGTGCAGCTCTGGAAGGTAAAAGTGAATGAAGTGTTTTAAAAATGACATCACCCAAGCAACAGCCCTTTCTGAGCCCATGACTTTCTGGTACCAGCGTTAATATTTGTTACTGGGAAAATGAAAACTGTACTGTAACTTTTTGTTTTCAAAGTGCCATGAAATTATCACTGTTATTTGAGGCACAAATAGAAATCTGTTCTGTGGGTGAGCAAAATAGGCCTATTAAAAGATTCTGGAAATAATTTCTTTTAATCCTGTGGCCCTCCTAGTTGTTTAAGTATTTTTCACATGCTATTTCCCATATGTAGTTTAAAAAATCAGTTTCAGCCCAAATTGGTATGCTTGTTTCCACAGGGAGACATTGCTCCTTGGGTGTACAAGCTGTTTTGCCTCAGTGAGGATGGCAGATTTTAGCCTTAGCTCTGATTATTAAACACATTCCTGTTCTAGTGTACCATCATTTTGACTTGCAGTGAAAACTTAGTGCAGTAAAAGTAATATTTTTTGAATTAATTAAAAAAGTAAAACACCACCTAGTTTAAATGACTCACAGCAGCTTACTTAGGGTGGATTATCATCTTATATTTCACCTTTATATCATCTTAATGTTATTTCTGTCCTAGGCAGTGTAATAAGCTACTCCATTTAAATAAGCTCATTGCTAGAATATTGGAAAGAAAATTCAGTAAAAAGTCATTTAAAAAGTGGAGTTTAGAGCAGTTCACACTTCCCCTTATATGTTTCTGGCCTGATATAATGAAACTGGATTCTTAGGAGTTACATGCTAGTAGGAAAAGGGAGCGCTCCTTTGCAAAAGATTTTTACAAATGATCTGATTGTGGCACTGCTAGTCCATGAGCTGCAGACTAACAATTCCAAGCAGGTAAGAAGACCTGGTTAGAAATTTTCCATCCAGACTGGAAAATGATGATCTGACTAAATTCAATTGTGTGAATGCTGTTGACACTTTTGACTGAGCACAGGTGAAAAGCAGGTTTACGTAAGCAGGTTCTTGCCCAATGGCAGCCTGGAAGGTGAGCAGCCTGCCTGGGACTTCCACGAGCAGCTGTGAGCTTTTCAGTGTCCTGGGGGATGTTTTAAGCTTCCTGCAGTCTGGAGGTTAGTAGGCAAATCCCAATCTGTCAGATTTGCTTTCTGATTCCTTCCTTGCCTGGGTTCTTACAATTCCCCTTGCCTCCCCGGCTAGGGATGAAGATTGTTAATGTATTTCTGTTCTGCATGAAATTTTATGTTTACCTCATTAGTATTAAAAATACTTTTCATAATGAGAACTATTCCTGTAGAAGGGAAATTCCAGTTCCTACCAGTAAAAGAGAGAAGAAGTGATCCAAGGACCTTGTGGCTCTTTTGGTGCTTTTGGTTTACCACCTCCACCTACTCCATATTTCTTGAATTAGGAAAGTCAGTGCTTAAGCAAACCTCTCTTTAGGAAAGTATTTGATCAATAGGGAACAAATAGTTGAATGCCACAATAAAATCAGCTAATCAACTGAAAATAAAAGGATATTTTCCCTCTAGATTATTTTTGGGGTCACTTGTCGTAAAAGGAAGATGGGAATGTTCTTTCTGAGCTGGATGTGTTTTGCATGTGTGACTGAGTATTTCATATATACCTGGAGGGATTTCTGCCAGTGCAGGGGGATGTGAGTGAGCTGTGGAAATGCAATCCTGGGAAAGCCTCTCAGGAGGTTTTTCCTTTCAAAGTCTGAGCCCTTCAGCCAGGAATACCCATTTGGTGTCTTCCCGAACCTGCTATGGAGCTCCGAACTGCTGCAGCTCTTCCACAGGAGAGAGTCAGTGGTCATTCCATAAGAGCTCCTGCTAGTCACCCTCAAACACATGCTTTAATAAATGAGTTTCCAGCTCTTTAAGAAATCCTTTATTTTGTGTCTTCAGCTTACTTCAATCTTGCTTCATCCTCAGCCTCTGAGTATGCTTCTCAATTGACTGATGTTTTGGTAGCATTTCCTAGAATAATTGTTTCTGGAAGATGGTAACACAACAAAGTAGCTCCAGTTTTGTATTTACAGATGCAGATTCCAGGGGAATCACCTCTGTAAGGGTCCCTCTCTCATTTTTGAAACCATGCTAAATTTGGTTGTGCTGCACTGATTTTAAGGTAGACCAAGCTCCATGGTTATTAACATTCCAGCTGGGATACATACTGACTGATGGTGTGGCTGAGCAGTATAATTTTGAAACAGAGTGAAATTGCTGGTTGTGTAACAGGTCTGTCTTTGGTGTCCTTCACAATTATGACTTTGAGTGTACACGTGCAGTCCCAAGTGTGTGTGCACATACAAAATCTGCAAGTATGAAAAGGAAAATGTCTAGTTTTATTCAAAACTGGGCTCCAGGGTGAATTTTGCTGTCTGGCATCTAGACTGCTGCCTCAGCTTTTGAGGCTGACCCTTGCTCTGCAGTACGGTCTGACAGAGCAGAGACTCCAAATTGGATCTCCTGCCTCCCAGATCACTTCTCTCCTGATCACAGTCACTACCTTGTACAAGTGACTCAATAAATTGTAGAAAGTGGTGTATCTGTGCAAAAATTGTCTTTGAAAAGAGTTCCAACACCCTAAAAATCATCACGAACTTTTACAAAAAACTCCCTTTAAAACTAAGTGCTTTGTCCCATTTAAACTGTTCCTTGCAGAAAGGGTTTAGAAGAAATATGATTGAGATTGGCTATTTTACATTCCATCAGGGAGACAAATGGGAGCAAGGAAGTGTTTGTGACTCAGAAAACGTTTTGTTTATCAGCATGATCTCAGCTCTTTGGTCCAAAACCTTTCCTGTTTGACATATTTTAAGTGTGACCTGCCAGAGATTGTTCTGCCAGACAGGGTATGGCAGTGGCCGTGAGGTCAGTGAGAAAAGCTGGAAGAGCAAGAAGAGGAGCCGGTGAGATGTGGTGGCTATAGCTATTGCTGTTTTTATAGGAAAATGAAGAACTGGATTGTGATGATGAAGTGATAAAAGACATTAGCAGCATTCAAGCATGTACAGTGAGGAGACAATAAAGCCACCCAGGAAAATACAGCTGATAAAGTCATAGAACAGTTTGTGTTGGAAGTGACATCATCTGGTCCGACTATCTGATCAAAGCAGGGCCAACTTCAAAGCAAGGTCCATCTGTCTTGTACTCGTGTGTCCACACTGTGCACTCCAAATAATGCAGCCCAGGATCTTAAATTGGTTCTTGCAGCTCCCAGTGTCTCTAAAGACCCTGTAGGACTTGGAGCAGTGGCACAGTCTCTGGAAAAAGAGGTTTGTTGCAACTCAGGTTCTGCTGGTGATGTGAGCTTGTCTGGCATGGCAAGTGGTCTAAGCAAGACCAGTTTTCATCTGGCTAACAAGCCAGATTTCATCGTTAGCATCTACAAGTCACCTTCTTGTTCTAACTCAACCCCCAAGCTTCTACTGACATGACTTCTCTCACTTTCCTCTGTTTCTTTTCTTCTTCAAAATGCTGTGGGGACTCTTGTGTTATGCCACTGTGGCCTTCTCCCCTTTGTGTGTTGCCCATAGGGGCACTTTGACCAAAAGGTAGTTTTGTGGTTCCCTTCTAAAGCTCTGGCAATGCAGTGCAACCATGAGCCACCTTAGCCCATGGGTTAGGATGGGTTCACAAATGCTTTAGGCAGTGCTGGGATGCAGAGGGCATAGAGGACTGCAGCAACTCCTGTCCCTACTCTCTCAGCCTCTGAGTTCACCCTGAGGCACATGCTCAGAGATTCAGTCTACTCTTGTTTGCACCTCAGTAAGTCAGGAGTAACTTCAAGGCAGTAAATTGAATTATAGGTGGGGGCAAGAGGCCAGAACAAATTACATTTCACTTTTTTCCCCCCTAGGCATTTCCTTTTTTTTTTTAATTATTTAGTTTAGAAGGAGATTAGAGTTCTTTAAGCTGCTTTTCTATCCATCTTTATTATTTGTTTTTCATTTGTTTGCTGCCAATACATGATGTTTTCTTTCTTAATCACTTGCTAGCGTGGTGATTTTTCTTAGAATGTATTCAGATCACAACAATTTTCTGGCAAAGAAAAGGATGAAATGCACTGCCCTTGAAATCTGCATCCGTATGGAGGAAAATATACCCTTTCATATTTCACTGTCAGAAAATAGTAGCCAGAGAGTTATACTTAGATATTGAACCTTGCAATATTCAAAAGAGAAGAAAAATGATATATATAAAGGATACTGATTTTTCTGTCACTTATGAGGCACGTGTATTATCTAACTGACCATGATCAGATAATAATTCGTTATAAAAACCTGCATGTGTTTCAGAATCACATACGAGGATGGCACTGAACAGACTGTCACTGCTGTCCATATGGTGGTGGTCTCAGACTCCCCAGCAGAGTCTTCCAGCCATTGAGAACGCTGGAGAAAAAGCTGGTCAGATTTCCAAGTCCATCCCACTTCCTTTGCCCTGAATGCTAATCCTGGTTTAAGGTGGAAAACAACTTGAAATATTCCATAAATAGAAATGTTTAGCACCTACTTTGTACTTCTGTTCTTCAAGCTGTTCTTCCGTAATTTTCGTATGTTACACTGAGAGTGGCAGAAATTCAGAAATTGTGTGGGCATCAGACTTGTGAAGAGAATCTGTAGATCCTGTGGTTGTTGTTTAATTTACCTACTTGGGAACAGCAGGATACAACTCAGAGCTTGTTGATTTGTGTGAACAAGACTTGCAAGTCTTTCTCTACTGTCTCTTGACGTGGGGAATATAAACTTCATATGAGCTGGGGAACAACTGTTCCTGAACAGAAAATGGACTGAGAATTAAATCTGTGGATTTCTATAAATAAGCTTTCTGAATGTTGAATCTTTGTAATTTTGTTTAGTGTTATGAAATTGGGTCTGTTAGTGTATTATTTATTAGCAGTAGTACAATGTCAAGAGGAAATACTCAAGCCAATTTCCTCATTCATAAATGGCAGAATCTGTGAGATTTTCATGTATGTTTTTTAACCAACATGCCTTACAAAAAGCAAAATTGCCCCAATCACTGTTTTTATTTCTCTTTACCTAGTAAGGCTATTTGCATATAGTGATATCCTTATTTCTTTTTTAACTTGGTTTTTGCCTGTCATCCCCATTCTTTATGGCAGTTGTAACTGAAATGTTTTACTTTCATAGAATTGCTTCCTTGTTCAAAATGGGTTCCCTTGGAGATGTATCAGGGCACACCAAGGCAAACTGGGTCCAGTGAATACTTACTTGGAGGACATAGGAAAGATAGGACTATATTAGATATTTACTATTTCCCTTTAACTGTAGTCACTCACAAATTGCTTCTGTGTCCTTTTTTGGAATCCAGCATTACCTGAGTAGCCTTTTAGCTGCCTCTGAAAATTGACAGGTTCCAAGTTCTCCTTCATCTGAATGTTAGGGATCTAGAGGAAAATCCTTTCAGCCAAAGTTGTTCATCCAGTACACGAATTTATTGCTCTGCAGATGGACTCCTGCCACTTGTAGCTCCTTGAGCTGAAAGGTGTTCAAACTTTCCCTTGTATAAAATTAAAATGTGTGGCTACCTTACCATCCACTGCTGGACAATACTATTAAGTATACATTTTCCTCAGTTTTTTCCCTTTAAATAATTAACTAGATGATTGTCTCATTAATATTAACCTGCCATAGGGCAGCTGTTCTCAGTGTATTATCTCATTGCTGGTATCTCTGAGGAAACTGGATGTTCCTGGAGAACATGTACGTGATGTCTGCATCTTCTCTGCTGACTCCAATATTTCGTTCTGTCTCAGAAGAACCTCTGTTCTTTTTTCAAATGCACACCCTTTCCTTTGTAGGAACGTGGGCCTGGTTTGTCCAGTGATAGAGGGGATGGTGATGCCCATCTTCTTTTGCTCTTCATTTCACAGGGACCATGTAGACCCCGGGGTGAATGTACCATATTACATGTCTCTAAAGTCAAAAAATGTTGTGATTCTGTTGACACTGCCAGTCTTGTGACTGTTTTCCTGTCACCTATCAGTGTTATCTCTCCTTCTGTAGTATCCTGCTATCACAGTGAGGATTGGGACACACTTCTCTGTGTGGAGAGTTAGTCTTGGATAGTTTCTGTCTCGGCTGCTTTGTCCTTTGTGCTGCGTTTGAGCACACAGCATTAGGAAGTGCCCTCAGGCACAGCAGTTTGCCTCTTCCCCTTCTTTGCCATTACATCTGACCACCTGATTGATGTAAGTAGCATGTTAGCAGATGGCAGATATTCTTTTCCTGTCAAACAGATAACCTGAAAAAATTGTCGGCTTTTATGAAAAAAGGGCTGGAAGCCCGGTCCTTGGCTGTAATTTATCAAAGTATATCTCATTTCTGTTTACACCAGGTACTCACACGGACCCCAATATTTAATGGTTGTGCCCTGCACATTCACTGTGTTATTGCAGGGTAAATGACAGGATGACAGTTTCTTGGGCTGCTTTATTTTTCTTTGAAGAAAAGGATAATCACCATTTATCTCAAGAAAGTCTGTGAGCCAGTGGCGTGTCCATGGAATGTGTAAGCAGCTGCCCAGAGAGCCTGTGTTTCTCTGATGTAAAGCCTTCTGAGTAGAGAGGGGCAAAGAGCCCAGAGGCACTGGAAAGGTCAATACAGCTTTTGCTTAGAATGTGGTATTAGTTCTATTGTACTTGGATATTGGACACTGGGAAAATGCTTAGAAGATAAGTGGAAAAGTACGTGGTTTGTTATGATGTTTCAGACAGACAAGTCAATCCTGCTTTAGGTAAGCAGCAAATCCAATTGGCTGCATTCACTGCAATGGGAGCTGTATGACAGAAATACAATATGCACATTTGGCTCTTCTTTTCTCTTTTATATTTTTTTTAAGGATGTTTTAGTGCTTCACTGACAAATGCATGAATTTCAATAGCTTTCTTTTGACTGTTGTCAATTTAGATAAATGTGCCTGAAAAGTATTGTAAATACAGCATTTTGCTCGAGGTATTCGTACAGGGATTTCCATTAAATGTGTACAGCCAGAGGGTAAAATTAATCTGAAATTAATAATGTAGGGCTCTGCAAGAAGACTTAGCAAGTGTGCTACAGAAATGGGATCTACGGATCTCACCCAACTAAATTTTTAACATTGTGCTCGGAATGTGTACTCAGAATGAGTGAGCAAACATTAGATATTCAAGAAATGTTTGCCAAGTCTGCTGCAAGAAGTGTAGACAGCTAAAAGATGTCAACAGGGAATATTGTCATAACACTAAGAATAATGTGTTATCTAGTGCTTAACACTGAACACCATGTAAACAATTAATCACAGAATAGAAACTACTGAAAGCAAGCAGTAGCATGAGAGTTGCATTCACAGCCTTGCACTAATCAAGAAAGTTGTGTTTATTGCTTCAGATAGGTAAATCATTTTAATTTTTTTCTTTTACATGATATGTCAGCATCTTAAACACCTGCATCATTGTGATGTTTGTGAGATCTTATTTCTGGAGGAGACTGAATGCAAATGTTTCTTTTTCTGCAGTGGGATGAGCCTTGTAAAGAGACAAGAATAATGAGAAATATGATTGCTAAACCTTGGGGTGCAGTGCTGGTGTTCATAATGTATAGTCTCATATGCACACATATAAAATAGTCATAAGGCAAAGGCAGCCATTTGGCTTGACAGCTTTATCACCACCTCCCACACTCACTCACAGAGTGACATGCGCTGGAGCTTCAGGTATTTCATAAAGTGCCAAGGCATTACTGTTTTAGTTAGGATGCAAGAACTGTAGGAGTGGGGGGTGTGTGCCCCACTGGTGGTGGGGGTTTCAGTGCCCCAGTGTTGTGGAAAGAACTCAGTGCATGAAGCAGGTTTCACAGTACGTTATCACACAAATGTTGCGCATTTACACCACACCTATGCTTGGCAGGTTAGGGGAGAATATTCTTTCTTGATGGGTAAGAATGGTATTTTTATCAGCTGGGGTTACCAGTTACCACTCCTGATTTTCACTCTATGCACAAGCTGTCAGCTAAGAAGTGACCTCTCTCTCCATCCATGGAAACAAAGTGTTTCATAAATTAATTCAATGAGAACAGGACTCTCTCATTGCTATAAACTAATTAAAAGTGACCTGTTTTGCATGCAAAGGACTATCCTCTAAACTTCTGAGATCAAAGCAGGTCTCAGATAGCGAAGCAAATTAAGGTATTCTCTAAAAATCTCACTTAAAGAGACACTTATTATAATTATTATTTCCTTTGTTACTGAAAATTTATCTTTATACTGGTGTTAAATGGCTTAACAATAAAGTATTATCTTTTTGCTCTGGGCAAAAGTTGTTTCCATTTTGATATTATGTCTCCTCACAAAAGTTAATATGTAAACTGGTTATCTTACACACATTTGGAACTCAAAGGAAAGTTGAACCTATCTTCATTTTGTCTAAAAAATTCTCAAAGGCATGAAAGATTAATCTCTTATTAACATTTGCCTGCAGCTATTTCTAAAATGTATTAGTTGGTTTCTGGGAAATTAATTAATTCTGAAGGAATGATCAAGTGTTCTTAGCTTTGTGGGTTTTATACAGGACTAGGTTCTTACCGAAAGCCACAGTATTTCAACAGCAAAGCATTAAAAAGGGCAAGTTCAGAGCAACGCAACGACTTTTTCATCTTCCCAGCTCTGTAGAACTCCTAAAAGACTAATTTTCATAAGTCACAAAGTGGCTATTACAGCATAAAGAGCAGCAGTAAATGTGCTAATATTTTTGTTATTTAAACTGGTTTCTCATATTAAAAAGATCCATTTAGACACTGAAGTCCACATAATAATTGAATATCAAGGGACTCAAGCAGGACCCTTTTGTGCCTATTCTGGTTCAATATTCTCTAGTCAGGCATGTCTATCCCTGACTTTCCTGCCAAAGACAAGTTTTTAAGGCATTTCTCTTGAGACCTCACTCTTCAGACCTCTTCAGAATTACAGACTATTGCTTTAGAGACACTGAAGTCTCTATCCCAATTTGTATTGTAAATCCCTTCTCACGGTGTTAAAGTTGTTATAAATCACTGTCTGTAGCTTTCCTGTTGCATTCGATAGGACACTTCACTGAGGCTGCTGCTGCTGCTCCAGGATAGGGATCACCAGGAGAGCCTGCAGGGAGAGCAGGGGTGGGGCATTGCTGCTGGGCTCTGCTGCTCTTTGTAGACTCCAGATGCTCTCTGATAAGTATGAATTAAAGACCTGTAATAATGGATTTGAGTGCTAACACAAAAGGGATGAATGTCATCACTCCCTGCACAGGGCTGTGACATGAAGTACAACAAATAACAGAGGAATGGAGGAAGTGTGTGAGGAAGAACTGAGAACTTGCAAAATAGGTGAAAGAGATGGGATGTGCTGCATAGGATACACTCAAACAAGGTTTGGTCCTTAAATCGAAATAACGAATAGCACAAATAGCTGGTATTGCATTGATCTGAAGATCTTAAATGGCTCACAAACTGAATGTGAGTCAACAATATCCTGTCGTTACAAAAGGCAAGTGTCCCAGTGAGGGTGACAGCAGCAAGAACTACCAAGGATATCAAAAACATGACCTGTGGGGACAGAGCTGAGGAACAGGGCTTTTGCTAGAAAAGGAGGAAATGGAGGGGAGACATGAAATCAGTTTCAGCTCTCTGTGTGATAGCTGCAAAGAGAAAGTCTATCTTCTCCAACTCTACTGCTGCTGGGATATAATAAAACAGGTTTCTCAGGTGAGATATGGGATTAGAAGCCAGGAAAAGTTGCTAATGACTGGAATGAATAAATGCCAAAGCAAGATTTTGGGGTTGCTGCTTGTTGCTTTTTCTGAGCCAGTAGAACAGATCATCAGAGATTGCTTCAGGAATTGGTGATCGTACCTTTTGGCAGGAGGATGTCTGACATGAGCTCCTGAGGTCGGTTCCAGCAGTACTGCCTATAGTACTACAAACTACATAAGATGAGAAGGTTTGAGTCTATGCTACCAACTCTGTGTGTTCCTGGAAAAAGATGGACACATGCATGTATTTGGGGTGTCTCAGTCATGAGAGCTGTACAAGGGCAGGTAATTCAGCTTTCCCATTGATTGTTGCCTGCCCTGATGCCTGGAGAGGTCTGTTGGTCACCCAGAGAAGGCTGCAGCAGGATTTCTGTACAGTCAGCCTCTGGCTTGGAGTTTACATTAAAAAACATGGATTTTGCCTCACATGCAGCTAATGCTGAATAGCAAGGCAGGCTTTTCAGCTTTCTCCTATAACTGCTAAATTATTTCCTGTGCTCTTCTAGGATCTGTGATGTGAAGCTAATTTCATTATTTACACCGTATTGGCTCTGTAGCAGGAATAGGCTTTTGTTCTGAGTCTGCACAGTACCCACTACAATGGAGCTTCACAGTAGCACAACAAACAACAGTAATAATGGCACGGAGGGACTTGCTCCATCACTCAGGAGGCTTTTTCTGTAGTTTTCTTGTGGCTCTGTACATCTCACATACAATGATAGCATAGAGAAAGAGCAATCTCTAAGCAAGCCTATCAGACTGACAGCTTCTTCCTGCTATTGACTGCAGGGCAGTCACATGCCAAATATTAAAAAGAGTGCTTTAAAAATACCAACATGAGCAATAACATCTGTAAGGCACCAAAAGCAAAGGCAGTAAACAAACCAAAACAAAGCAGAACATATCAAGGGTGTAGGTAGATTTTAGTGTCTGTTCCCCTTAAGGTATAAAACATTTCAGAGATGATTAACACATAGGATTGAATTAAAATGAAAAGCTTATTTATTTGCATCCTTTGAAAACTGTTGGTCATACATAAACCTGAGGAAGTTACATGACTGTCATCCAGAGTTGTGCATTCAAGCAGTCATCAAGTAAGTTTAGCAAAATGATGTTTCTTAATGTTTCTGTAAGGACTTCATAATGCTGCAAAAAGGCAACAAGCCCGTTATGCCTCTGTGTACTTCAAGAACATTGATGTTTATCTCTGAAGTCTAAACACAGCAACCCGAATACCCAAAAAACAAGTCAGAATTAATTTTCTTGTAGTTCAATACTTGTGGGGTTTTTTTCTCTCCTCTGCTACCTTTTATTTCATTTTACTATCATATTATTTCAATTTGTTCATGCATCTTAAGTTTCTTAATTTCAGTTAATTTTAACTTCTTCCCCTGTTTTATGTAACTCATCTATATATATATACTAGGCATTTGAGACTGAATTTTTCTACCAAGTGTTTGGCTTCTCTTTGTGCCTGCGTAACCTGTGTCCTTTTTAGTCTCCACCTCAGTGATATGGAGAGTGTGGGCCCTAAGAGACCAAGACAATGTCCAGCAAGTCTAGGTGTCAGAAATCAGCAAATCTAAGTGTCACCCCTCCTTCTGTTCCCTTTGGAATCTCAGTCTCAGGATTATTTTGCATTTAAAAGTCCTTCAGTCTTTTTGGGAGGGTATTCCATGGAGGAGGTCTAGATGGATCTGCCTCAGAGCACTGGCCAGCTGATTTTCTCTCTCTGTCTGTCAACTGTCATGTTAATTGTGGTGCTGCACCTCCACATAAGAAGGTGTTTGTTCAGATGCCCACATAGGTCTGGGTGGTGTTGCCCCAGAGAAAGCCCTTTGTGCTTTTATTGCCTCTGGGAATCTCCCCTGCAGTGCCACCACCCAGCAGTCTGCAGTCCATCTTCTGTGTCCTTGTCTGGAAGCTCTGTAGCTGTTGAGTTGCTGAGTTTTGATGTGGGCCTATGTAGTCCTTAATCTCTTGATCAAGCCCTCCTAAGTGGCATACTGCTTCCAGATATACCATGAGCTTCTTGAAAATCACATGCTGCTCACACATGTTGTGTTTTACACATCAAAATGTCTAACTGAGCTCCTTCCTCACTGCAAACACCATAGGCAGGGTAGGGCATAGTGAGGTGTTGCAGATGTTTTCTCTCAGCCAACAGAAGGGTTATGTGTTTTGTGTCCTCAGAAAATCCTAAATCCAGGAGTACCCTAAGTCACAGGTTGATAACATTTATTGGAGTTGCTTTCACTGGTTTAGATGGTTTTCTGAATCCAGGCCCAAAGGAAATTAAATACTCCTAACACTGAAGCGGGGCTGAAGATGAGAATTTACATTTGTAAATCTGGGTGTTGTTTTGGGCAATGCTCTTCTTATTTTCAGGATTTCTTTACATCTAGCAGATGAATGCTGGATCAATTTTCTAATGGGGACAAATGTACTGTTTCAAGTGAGCAAAACCAGACTAGAAACATACCTTTGAGCTAGCCTGTCAAGTTTCAGGTAAATGTTTCTTGCATCTAACAACTTTATGTTGTACAAGCAGAGTTCGTGAAGAGCAAAGACAGGCAATTTGGTAAATCTATTGTCTGTAAAATACAGTTTGTGTGACTAAGTCAAGAAATATGCTTTAATCTAATTATGAATTTCTTTCTGTATAAAGACCACTCTACAACTTTTATTTTTGCAACTTTTAGGTTAGTTATATCAAAATATATTAAAAAAAGGTTATTTAAACTTCATCTATTTCCTCACTATCTTCTGTGTCTACTCTGGTATAATTAAAGTACAAATTAATTAAGTTTTAAGTGCAGGGAGTAATTGTAATACCAGTTGAGTTTAAAAAGTAGTGGAAAGAAGCTAAGTTGTATGTCAAATCTCTTTAGATCTTAAGTTAACAATATTGAAAATCCTGTAGGTCACGTTTACTTCTATAAAATTACCATGCAAAAACATCAGTAGGCAAAATACAATCTGCATAATTGAAGCAAGTTAAATGATATGAAGAATGCCTTGAACAAATAGCTATGAGGGACATGTACTTATACATAACCATTAGTGTAACTCTGTAAGTCTACTTAGACTTAATTACATTGCTGCAGAACTCTGCACAGAAGCTGTGAGATGGGAAAAGAGACATTTTGCATATTGCTGTAGGGATCACTGGATGTATGCAAGACACTGACATGGCTTTACTCTGAAAGGCTTATTGAAACAATTGGGTTTGACTGCACTGGCAATATGGAAACAGAGCAAGCAGAACAATGGCAAGTGCCGTAGGACTGCTCAGCAATCAGAGCTGTCATCTGGTCTGATTTGCACATGTCATAGCAAAAGCATTCTGGCATCTTACTCCAAACTTTTAATTCGATGAAATGCACACACACCCAACCCCAAATCTCATCAGAATATTTTAATTTCCCTATAAATGAAACATTGCCCAATGCTGTCAGCAAGCCTGGAAAAAAGCAAGGATAAACTGTTACTACCCTGAGTCACCTACCTGGGACAGAGTTGGATCTTGACATTGATATCACTTAGATTAACATAAATCTTAAGAGACTTTGTGACAGTACTGGTGTTACTCTGGTGAAGAGCAGGTCTGGTACCAAAATTAGGTCTACAGTTTATCAAACCCACTAAAGACAGGGTAGTATTGCAAATAGTGGAGTTAAAAGGTCATTTTTTGAAGTTAACTGTGAAACATAAAAAGTTCTCTCTGTGCTGTATTTTTTCAAATGCAGCTATTGCTAAATAGAATCATTTTCTAAAGACACTAGCAAGGCTATTGCTAGAGCAACACTCTCCCCCAGGGTTGCTCTACGTGAGTTAGGCTGTTACAGAGCGGGAGAACCGACTGGCTGGGCAGGCTCAGAGGGCAGCTGTTAGCAGGGTGTTCCCTGCTTGGAGGCCCATGACAAGGGTAGTGCAGGGGCACCTGCTGAGCCTGTCCTTTGCAGCATCTCTGTCAGTCACCTGGAGCAGGCCATGGAGGGCAGGCTCGTTGGGTTCCCAGTGAGGATCACAGGGGCACACAAGAGAACAGAACACATGTGAAGTCCTGCAGCTGGGAAGGAAGAACCCGGAGCGGCGATGCAGGCTGCGGCTGCCCGGCTGGGCAGCAGTTCTGCTGAAGAGATTGGGGGTCCTGGAAAGCTGGGCACGAGCCCACAGTGTGCCCTGGCAGCACAGAAGGACAACACCATCTCGGGCTGTATGAACCACGGCAGAGCCGGCAGGCTGAAGGAAATGCTTGGCGCTTGTGAGGTCATATTGTGAAATTTCTTCACAGAGTGATAGAAAAAATATGTTTTAAAAAAAATAATTAGGGTAGAAGAAGCCAGAACTGTGAAGTTCAGAGAAGTGGAATAAACTCACTTTGTACAAAATTATTAAGCACCTCAAGAAGATTAAGAGCATATTTCATGGCAAAAAGACGTGCCAACAATTATCACTATACTGAACTGAAAATTACATTATACTGGATACCTGACTTTACTTTGTAGGGAGGGGAAGGAAAATTAAGATTTTTTTTTTCACTGCATTATGATAGGAATTCTGACTTTTCAGTCTGAAGGAATATTACTGATTTGGAAGGAAACCATTCTGGGAGAGCACTAAGATGGAGTTGTCTCTAAAAGCTAAGATCAAATTTTCTTAATCGAGAAAGAATCAAGGAACAGACAAAGAAGAAATAAAAGCCTTTTGTGTTGGATAGCCACATCTGAAATATTTTAAAAGACATTTTAAACAAATGTTCTCCACTGCCTGCTATAAATCCTCTGTCTGGGTGGATTGTAAAATCTTCCTGTGATTGCTAGATTGGAAAATAATATGAATAATGCCAAGACACTGAGTGATGTTAAATTTTAATCATAAACCAGTATCAGCACTATCATAAATTTTAGAAGGATGGTATTCGATTTCTGTATCTTATTTCATTGTACTGCTATAAGAAATGATGTTGTTTAATGAGAAGTACTTTATGAAGAGCATGAATTCAGCACTGTAATTGTGTTGTGCCAGTATTGGATTAGAGCACATCACCACATCAGATAGATGGCTGTTCCAAAGGCAAGGCCCAGTTTTTGTGGAGAGCTTCTTCTGAGCGTAGTGAGGAGTGGCCATGCCCCAAAGAACTGTGTGCAAGAGAGGCAAAGCTGAAAGAAGTAGTGAAGTGTATTGCAAACAAATGATACTGTCAAATATAATTTCTTCATGCATGGACAGGTGCACACTGTATGCTAATATTTCTGGGGGTTCTGACTGGGGAATTTTGAATGCTTCTGGTTTTTGGTACTACTTGTCATGGTCCCAAGCCTGACTGCTTAATTTTTCCAGATATTTTAAAGACCTTTCAAGTATTAATCCATGTTTTTCTGCCAGGTGAGTTTTTGGGAAGTGTGCATAGTGCTTGCAGGTTTTTTACAAAGTTTTCCAAAGATTATTTACACAACAAAGCACAAGTTTTATAGGCTCCTAATTAGGTTTCACATATGTTTGCAATTTGGGAGGCTGCAAATGGCTACTGGGAAGTCCTGGCTGCTGTTTGTTTCTTTCCAGCTAGGGGGACCAAATTCACTCAGGAATAAATACCATGGATTTTAGGAGACTTGGAGAAGCAATTAATGTGTTCTGATTTATTTATGATACTTGTCTGACATTTATGCAATGTGAAATCAGATCAGCGTGGTGTACGTCAGATCTGGGTTGCACGCTCCAGTTACGCAAAGTTGTTTGCTCCACGCATGCAACCAAAGCATTCAGTACAGCACTGACTGTAGGAGCAGACAAAACTGAGCAGGCTTCATTTTATCTGTGGCTCTATAAAAGAAGTATTCCTGGGCTGTATGTCTGCAAATAAAATCATATTTCAAGCTAAGGTATGCATCCAGCTTTTTACAGTAACCCTAAATTCTGCACCTCACTCTGGTCACTGCAGTGATCTGCAGAGGTTTCCCCAGTGGTACTCAGTATATCAGACTCTGCTCGTCAGAACCCACTGCAACTGGAAACTTGGTGCTTTATGGGGCTGCAGCAGCCCCAGGAAAGGTTTTGTTTGAAGCACTTGAGCCTTTCCCATTGTTCACAGTGAAGTAATGTACAGACACATGGAACAAGGGAAAACTTTTCAATCTTTCGTGATTCTGACCAGAGAAAGTTGTTTCGCGAAGTGTTAAAAGTCAAGCTCTTCCATTTTACAGGGAATAATTTATGTATATATTTATTATTGTTTTCCAAAAAGCTTAGATTTATTTCTCCAAATAGAGGTTAATTGGATGAATAGACATTTTCATCAGGATGTTGTCTGTACAAACTCAACCCCATTTAGCTATAAATCACTCCTCAAAAAATATGTAATTGGTCTTTTATACTAAGATAAAAGATGTTATTTGCTCACAGTTACACTAAAGATCATCAGTAACTGATGCCATAGAGGTTCAGTTAAGATGTAAATGTAAAGCATCACTAGCAAAAGTCACAAACTAATCTTCATGGGACAGGCCAGCATTTCAGAGTTTTAAAACAATACTTCAGAATATGAGTCACCGAGCTTACCCTGAAGCCCCATCCTGCTAAGTACATGGGGATGTTTAAAATCCGACTGGCCATGGCCCTGAGCATCCTGCTTTGAGCAGGGCGGCTGGATTTGCCAGTCTCTGGAGGTGCCTTCCAATGTCAGCTACTCTTTGATCTGCAGATTCTCAAAACTTGCCCTTCTGGTGCCATTCTTTTCTTGTACGAAAGGTCTCGTGGCAAATTATATAAATGTGAACTACAGGAAAGCCTCTACTTAACCTATTTTCAGCAAACTACTTGAACTGAATTTTAAGTTTCTTTTTGAGGATATGCTATAGCTACCTATGTAGTGGTTTTGTTAATTAAAGCAAATAATCTTGCATGAAGGTTCTTGAACTGCAGTCATCTTAAAGGGAATATTATATATGTAGTAGCATCCAAGTGATCTTGCCAAAGCTAGACAGCAATTTCTCTTGCTGATGGAGCACTCCATCATGAGAACAAGGAGACAGATTCTGCACTGTTTTGCACCTGGCAGAGCTCCATTCACTTCATTAGGTGGCAGAGCTCCATTGACTTCATTAGGTGGATTTATCCTGAATGTTTTAGATTTTCAAATGTTATAGGAATGTGACACAGATGTGAAAAATTAAAATACAAAAAACTACCAGCTCTGGCCCTCTAAAAACAAGGTGATAATGCTGGGCATTTATATTCCAAATGTAGGAGGCTGGATTTACTAAATTAACCCCAATTGGATTAGGATAGTAAGAATTTCGGAACTGTTTTGGAGTGACAATAATTTTGAAATTACTTGCAAGAAGGAATTTTTTAAATTACATTTTGAGCAAGTACAGTTTGCCTCCTATCAAAGAGGATACTAATTTATTGTAGTTTTGTTCAGTTTCCCCATAGACCCAAAAATAAACCTAATAAAAGCCAGGGTAGAAAGTTTGAACTACTTTCTTGACCTCTCCAGCACTGGCATAACCTGCATTGCCTCAGTGCCATGTGCTCTGCTTGACAGGCTGTCAGCATCTTCAGCAGAACAATGTGCTTTTGGAAGTTCCAGCACTTGTCTGCTGGGTGCTGGTGCCAGCAGCCAGTCCTGGGGAATAGCTGAAGTGCTGGTTCTTTGTGATGTCTGTCACAATGTGATATATGCCTGTAGGTCCACAAATTAATGATCCTCAAATGTCCTTCCTTCCACTTTGATCCAGGGAAAAGAGACAAAGTCGAAATGAGGGATGAATAGACACACAGGGAAAAAATAGCAGATGCAGAAAAAGTAGGAAAAAAAGGTCAAATGGCTATCCAGAGAAGAAACAGACAGCTGTGAAGAGCCTGAGGAAAAGGGGCTTGCAAAGAATTTTTGTTTCAGGATATTTTTACAGGTTTATTGTTAGTCTGGTTTTCCCATGGAGAAGTGGTGTATCGTTTCACACTGTGTACATCCATCCCCTCTCCCCATATGAACTGTTGAATTATTTAACCAGTGTAGAAGTGCAATCCCTATAGGTTTCATCAACATGAATGACAGTGTGGGAGAGCAAAATCTCATTCTTTTTGGAGTGGAGGAGAAGATGTAGCACAAACACATTCCATGTTACGTCGCAAAGAAAGGTGCTGAGTATCTAAACATTAGAAAAGCTTCAGAAAGGGGTTACACACCAGCCTAAGAACTATGAAATCCAGGTAGGTAGAAAACAAGGTTTTGTTAGTTCTGGAAGTTTTGGATTGCCAGAGGTGATTTATTTTAGACAAAAATTGACTGGAGAATGAGAAAGACTGTTAGAGCTAGTTCACTAGCTAAAAGCTATTTTCAATTAACTTTAGCTTTGTTAAATTTAGAATTGGGCTTCCAAATGCCTCTGTGATGGGATGAACATAAGAGTTGAAATTAATAGAAAGCTAGAGAACTGAGCCTTCCCTATTAGAAAATTTTGCAAAATTCCGGGACTAGTTATGTAAGTAAATCTTGCCATTCCTCATCAGAAAGTAGTTCTGGTATAGGATAATAATAATAGTGAGTCAAAGTAGATGCATTAAAAGAGAAGAACACCTACAGTAAAAGGAAGTAACCCAGGGCTGACCCAGCCTGGAACTTGGATATATAGGGATAGGACAAGGGGAATGGCTTTAAACTGCCAGAGGGCCAGTTCAGATTAGATATTGGGAAGAAACTCCTTACTGTGAGGGTGATGAGGCCCTGGCACAGGTTGCCCAGAGAAGCTGTGGATGTCCCATCCCTGGAGGTGTTCAAGGCCAGGCTGGATAGGGCTTTGAGTCACCTTTGTCTAGTGGAAGATGTCTGTGCCCATGGCAGGAGAATTGGAACCAGGTGAACTTTAAGGTCCCTTCCAAACAAACCATTCTGTGATTCTATGAAATATAAAAAGATCACTCTAAGGAAAAAAGGAAAGAAAGAAGAACTAAAAAAAATAGGATTCTCTATGTAGGCTGTTCCAAAAAATAAATGTGTACTTTTGAGGGTTTGGGGTCTGTGCATGGAAAAAGTGCAACTTTGTTGGAGACTGAAGTTTTACTGGCTGATTCACCTTACACCAAGGAATTTTGAAACTCACAATTGCAGTTTCCACGGGAAACCTGATGCTTTGAAGTGCAGCTTCAAAATCTTCCATTTTTAACACCCAAGATATTTTGTGAATGTAGTCCCTGTTCTCTAGTTGAATTGCTTTGTGAAAATAGCATGTTCCTTCCCCAGCCAAGTAACTTGAAATTATTTTCAACTTTTAAGGCATACAGGCTGAGCCTTACAGAAATGATTGATGAACATCACCTCCCACTATTTTCTATAAATATTTTTTCCATTTAACATAATTCTGATTGTCATATTTATTTTAATGTCAAGGCTCATATAATCATGTATTCCTCATCTTACATTTGACTGAAAGTAGACAAAGAGAGAAAGCATCCAGACCAGACTAAATACAATTTCTTACATATTTTTGTTATAGGGTCCAATTGTCCTCAGCTTGTTTATACTGGCATAGCCACATTGACCTCAGTGGAACTGGGTATATTCAGCCAAAGTGAAAATCTAGTCGATGAAGTTGCCTCTTTCTCTCTCCTGTGGCTGTGCAAACTATTTCTTTTATTACAGCATACTCATTTTTCTTATGTGGAATTTTCTTCTCAAGCGTCCCATCTTAAGATTTTTAGACTTTTCAGAATAGTACTTGCAACAGTAAAACCTTTCATCTTACTAGATCAATATAAGGAATAAATATACTCCTATGTTGGAATACATCCAACAGCCTTCTTTTTTCTACTTTCATAGGCTATTTGAAACATTTGACAAAGTGCTTATAACCACTGTGTATGTCCACCATAACTTTATGGACTATATTGTGTGAAAAATACGTTTTTATTAAGACTTGATCATGTAATGGCAAACCTGACTGCTGTGGAATTTACAATATATGTCACACAGCTATTTAAAATGGAAAACCAGAAATATTTTATTTCATGTTATGTGGGATTTTATGTAGAAAGTTTGTCTAAACAGAAGTAATTTAGAACTCACGGTAAAACCAATTTTCTTTTACAGTAGCCAGCATTCAAAAACCAAATAGATTGGAATTGTAGAAAATTACAATATATTTTATTTTGCTTCATGCATCATTAACAAAGTTGCCTGTTTGTCTCTTCTACTAGACTCCACATTGTGGGTGCTAACAGTAAGAACAACAAAAGGGAGTACAGAGAGTGTTTTGTGGTGAGTGCAAGCCTAAAGATTAGAAAAACTATGTTTTGACTGTTATGCTGAGTATTGTTGATATCTTCATTAAGAAAATAATTGAATCAATTTTTTTGCTGAGATGTTTTGTCAAGGGAGCAACAACTTAAAAAAAAAATAATTTAGATGATCATGGAATTCTGTTCATGTTTCTCCCTCAGCAATCTTAAATTCTGACCCTGTGCATGATTTAAGTGAATTTGTATTGAAGAAGGTGATATAGTGTAGAGCTCGTAAACGTTATTTATTTTTTAACTACATAGCAGAAGAAAGTAGATGTAATCACTGTGCACTACAGCAGACCCTCAAAACATCACAGTACCTTGACTCTATGCTTTAGAATAATGCCTATAAAAGAAGACCAATTACAAAGCAGAACATTTCACAAGACATAAAAAACAGTTGAAGAGTATTTTTTCACTTAGTTATGAGTATGTCTGGCATTCCAAGTGACTGGAAAAATTGTCAGAATGTAATTTGTTATCTCTACACACTTGCTGTAAGCCACAGTGACAGTGCTTTATTTTGGAAACTGGGAATAATACCAATGCTAAAAGCATGCTCTCACTTTGATTAAACTACATTTTTATTAAGGCAAACTTTAGATATATGATAGCTAAGGCTGAACTGATTTCAACTTACTTGTACAGTTTATGTTGCTATTCATTGTTGAATTAGTTTTGGACTGGGACTTTCAAACAGACCTAAGGGAGGTAAGTGTCTAAATCTGTCTGAAACTTAGTGGGAAATGGAGATTTAGTTACCTGGGACCCCTTAGAAATTCCTGGCTATAAACTTGCCAGCTTCCTCAGTTTTTATTACTCATAAATACAGGTAATATTTGCGAATGTTTAAGGCAGAAGAGGGCAGATCACTGCCCTCCCTCCAAGCAGGACATAAACCAGCCGGATCAAATCAGGCGTGGAATGGCTGTAACCTGCTGCTGGGGCCATGTGGGCACCCGCTCAACTGCCCTCCCCAGTGTAAAAGGGAAGTCAGCGCATGCTCTGAGATATTCTAATTGTACCTAACCATTCTTGCAAAGCTAAAACAAGCCCATTTGCTGGCAGTTCCCCGTGGCGAAGCCCTGGCACAGAAGAGCAACTGAAGCAAAGCATCTTCAGGATGTTGGATGGTCTGCACCCTCGTGTGCAAATCCCCTCCTGCCTCATCCTGACCTGCTGTGGGAGCACTCGGTGGTGCTGGTGGCTCTGGAAGAGGGGTAGTGCATCTCACAGAGCGCTGCAGTGCGTTCTGGTGTGGTGGTAAGCACAGCAGATGCATGGGATATGGGATTACATGGCTGGAGGGCATGTTGAGGTTGTCACAAGTGTGGGGGGAATGCTGTCACTCCCAAGAGTGTCACCAGCTGCTGGCAGTGTGAGCAGTCGTGGGGGTCCCCTTACTAAAGAACAAAGCTGTGAATAGGTGTCGTCTGGAGCTAAAGGTGCTAATCCAGGGGAGAAGACAACTGAGGACCAGGCCCTTGGAGAATATGCCTATATCATTATTTATGGGCTTTTCTAGTGATGTTTTCTCATGTTAATGATGTTAGTCTTGGTCCCAGGGTGCTTGTCTCTCTAGTTTTCAAATGAGAATCATAAAAATTACAATTATAAATGTTGGAGGCTGAGCTAGCTGCTAGAGGAACAGAATCAGTGTGTATGTTTGAACGTTTGATAAACTCTGTTTCATTGTCAGAGCGTTTTGTAGACTGAACGTGTTAATGTGTTTAAGAGTAACTTGTTAAGTAGCTTGTACAAATTAGGAGTCTCAGGTTGTCTGCTGGTAAATTAACCCTCTGGGAAACTCCAAATACTGTAATGGCTTTGAATGATAACCTAGATGTTTTCATGTGTTTTTTTCTGGTTACATGAGAGTGTTTTCTCCCCCAGGCATCCCACTGTCCTAGTACCCAGTTCCCCGCCTGATTTCCTACTTCGTTTTCTGAAATATAAATGAGAATGTGGATTATGTCAAGATTTATTTTCTTGTTCATGGTCTGTGTTGGAGGTGTGGGGTAATCAGATGAAAAGATGGTGGCTTTCATGCTGTTGCTCAACTTTGTAATTATCTGATCATAAGTTAAAAAGAAGTTCTTCTGAATGTTACAGTTCCCCCTACCCCACCCCCCCAAAGATCGTGACACTTCAAAATAAAACGATCTTGTCACATTTTCAGTGAGAAAAATACTACTATGTTTCAAATTCTTTTGGCATTTTGATATGT
The DNA here is from genome assembly GCA_013399195.1 of Dicrurus megarhynchus. Taxonomy (NCBI): domain Eukaryota; kingdom Metazoa; phylum Chordata; class Aves; order Passeriformes; family Dicruridae; genus Dicrurus; species Dicrurus megarhynchus. The sequence goes on along the minus strand of VXAD01012627.1, from coordinate 58,197 downwards.
TGTGTCAGGGTGTATTAGTCATATCCTCGGCACACACGGAAGTGTGATTGACAGGACTGGAAGAGAACACAGCAGTTCCAGCCGTACTGTTTCTGAGTAAGATATATTTAAAGATGGGGAGGCTCCTGCTTCTCATGTTTTTAAATGAGGCTTACCCCTCCATGCATAACCCACACTTCCACATCTTCCTCAGCTCCTTGGCTGTCATTAAACCCACTCAGCAACATCCACTCCCTAATCATACCATCGCCAGCGTTTCCTGATACACAGGAGCTAACCACTTAACATCTTGTTATCCGTGGGTGGGATGGTTGCTGAAAAATTCATTCCCGTTGCATGGGAATATTGGGTCAAAATATCCCAACCCAGCCAGCCAAGAGGGCTGGAGTGGACAAACAGCCAGCCTGTGCATCCATCTGCACTCTGGTGTAGCAAATGGGATGGTTTTGCTTTCCACTTTCGGGGTCCATGATACTTCCAAACCAATTGTGCTGTGGTGTGCCTGGAGGAGAGGCGTTCCTCTGACTTAAACTTGTCCCTGTTGGCTGCTCCAGACACTTTCTTGAAGTGTGAACTAGAGACAAGAAGTCCTAAAAAATGAAGGAGTAGCCTCATGGGGCTGATTTTGTCAAGCTTAACAGGCATTTAGAGTTGTCTCCCCCTGCAAAGCACCTGCACTTTTCCTCCTGCACCTGGAAAGATTCGAAGCAGGTCCTGGCCTTCAGGGATTTCAGGCTTTTCTAGAGTGGCTTTCGTTTTGGAAAGTCAGTTTCCGCCCACTTTGCACCTCACTTAATGCGGGGAAGGGAAGTGGTGTGTTCCGGGCAGGCTCGGACACATAGCGGGACCGCGTTCAGCCTCCACGCCACACCCACAGGGCTTTGTTTGAGGTGAAAAGACTGAGGAGAAGGAGTTTAGCAACAGCTTTCAGTGGTGAGGGCCGGGCTGGGCCGGTGTTCCTGTGTGGGAAAATGGCAGCTGCTGGCGTGTGGGGCTGGGCTGGGCTGGGCTAGTGTCCCCAGTGGGAAAATGGCGGCTGTCTGCAGGTAGGTGGGGCTGGGTGGGGCTGGGCTGGGCTGGGCTG
>VXAD01012627.1:0-57078 GCA_013399195.1 Dicrurus megarhynchus | reverse complement strand
TGTGGGAAAATGGCGGCTGCCTGCGTGTGGGGCCGGGCCGGGCCGGGCCGGTGTTCCCTGTGAGAAAATGGCGGCTGCCTGTGTGTGGGGCTGGGCTGGGTGCTGCTGCTGGGTCTCTCAGGCGGCTCGGCCTCTGGTCCAGAGAAAAGGAAAAAGTGTATTTGGTTTTCTTGAAAGCAGGTTGTCTGGAAAACAACCTGCTGTATGTCAAGAGTTTGAGCTCGTTTCTTTGACTTCTGACTTTCTAGGAGAAGACTTTTTTTCCCTTTTTCCCTTATTTTCCCCCGGCCATGCAACTTTAAAGGTTGAGATTCTGTGTGCAAACTCAAATCCACTAAAATACCCCGAGTTTGAGTTATATTCAAATGAATTCCCTGAACTTTCTCTTCAGGCAGAATTTGAAGAAGGGGATCTGGAAAAGTCAAACACATGGACGCAGGCTGTAGGCAGTATTTGGAGAGAGAAAAAGGCCAGTTTCTGAACAGGCTTTGTTGATTGAAATAGAGCTCCAGTGATTTGTGTCCACTGGGGACTTTGCCCGATGTGCTGAAAGGTAAAACTCATGCTTAGTCTCAAATGCTTCTGAAATATTTTCCCTTCCCTATTCAATTTTCTTGCAACCATTGTTTTTTCCATGAAAATAAATCACTTTTGAAAAGCTCTCATTTTCAAATGTGCCCCTCTTTGTGGCATAGATGTTAAGTAATATCTTTAATATCTTAGCAGTTTCATATTGTATAAAATATTGAAGACCAAATGAACAGTAACCAAGAAGGAAAAATGTGAAGGAATGTATTATTTTCTACTAATTAAACTTATTTGGAGTGCCTGATCAATGGGGTATTAGCAGAAGTCATTGAGAGAGCAGAAGTGGGATTCACATGCTGTGCTTCACTGGAATGGGAAGGAAAAACACTCTAAATTCCATTTTGCTTTACTATCTTGTCATTTGTTTAACAGTGTGGAAGATATTTGGTTGGGATGAATGGCACTTGTCAGTTGAATTTTTCATCTAGACACTTTTAAATTAAGTTGATGTTCAGGGTTTTGAGTCATATTTTGCACATCTTATGAAATACTGCCACTCATATCACCTGTAATAAAAAAATCTCATACAGGGGTAAAATTGTACTCTGCTTAATCTGACCATTAACCTTTTATACTTTTTACAAAATGATGATGAAATGCTAGTTTTTCTTTTTGATTATAGGCAAGGATCAGTGAGTGCTTTGCAGCAGTCGTGTAAGGCACTGAGATTTGGGTTATATTAGCATGCCCACAGTGGTAGCTCTCCAGATCCTGTTCTGGGTTCTTCCACTGAAACCCTGGGATATAAAACCAAGTTCAGGGTTGGTCTGGAGATCTGGCAGCTAAATGTGCTGTTTTAGGCACTCTGTAAGACACAATTAGAGAGTTGTAAGACCCACTTCATTAAAGTGCTTTGGCACTTGGTTAAATTGAGGCTATTTGGAATGATTCAAAACTAGGTTAAAGCCAATAGTGCTTTCAAGTGCTAATTCAGAGAAACATCAGTATGTTCTTAAGCTTGTGTAGTAGAGCAGCTTTTCTAAATTCTAAGTGAATTAAGATGCATCAGGTAAAAAAAACTCTTGTAAGTGACAAACCAAGACTCAGAGCTTGTCTGGATAAGAGCTGTAAACCATGCGTTAACATGGTGAAATCTTCCTTGTTTTCGAAGGAGTAAGTACAGAGTTAAAAAAATCGCAGCAAGAAACCTAAATTCTTAAATAGAGGTCATTGTCTTTCCAGTGTGTCTGTGAAGCTCCATCCCCCTACTTCCCTCCAGGATAACAGCATGCCTGACTTTGAGAGTCTTCCAAGTGGTTTTTGTTTCTGGTGTACATAACTGGACTTAGTCCCCTTGCTCAGGAAATGCTGGTTACGTGACTGAATTCTGCTCAGTTTGTTTTATTTTCAGGCAAGGAGAGAGCACCATTCTCCCTGCACTTCCAGCCTGAGCCCTGTCCTGTGAACCAGAGAGGCATTGTGAACATGGCCACCACATTCTGGAGGTACTTTGCAGTTATCTGTAGAAGTAACCTGCTTAATGACAGCTGCTACCAGATGGCTCTGCCTGTGCATGTTGACATGTAACATGTAGGAGCTGTTTTGTCCTTCAATGGTGAGCAAATGTCAGCTGATCCTCTTTTCTTGTAGAGAACAACAGTAAAAGTCACATCACAATGTACTGTCTGGATTGATACAGGTTCTGGCTTATCAAAGCTTGAGGAAAAATAGCAAAGAATTAAGGCACTTTCATATAAAAACAGTGAGAGAAATCTCTGTGGGAAAGGTAATTCCTGTACAGAGCCGGGATCTCAGAAGTTAACAAATCTGACCCACACAACCTTTGTGTAGTGGTCAGGAAATATTTATCTCCTTTGTGAAGAATAATGGTTTCCATTCCTCAAATTGAATCTTTGAATGAGTTTTCACTCCCAAGATGAGTGAATCTTTTGGGTTTTTTAAAAAACATCTACTCTATATAGAATCTCAGTGGAGATGAAGAAGGAGCTCTCAACTTCATGAGGGAAATCTCATACAGGAAATACAAGCAATGGTCTCCTCTGGCTACACTGAAGTAAGAACTACGTATACTCAATCTTTGACAAGATATTTGCTGGGAATTAGCTTTATCCTTATAGGATCAGCTGGTGAATGTGAAAGCTGTACTTCTGAGGCTGGTATTTTGTCCATGCCTTTGGGGATGTCAGTGTTTGTACAAGGCAATTCAGGGAGCCCTAACAAAAACCTAGTCTCAGAAGCAGTGTGGTTCCACATTCCAAATGCGTATCTGCATTGCTGTCAGCTCCATTGTGCTTTGGCTGTTCTCCACATTGTCAATATTTGCTCAAAACTCCCACTGCATCACATGAATATCACATGTTATGAACAGGAATGTTGGATTTCTGTCATCAAAAGCAAATGTGAAACGAGATGACATAGATGGAGGTTGTCATGATTTATTTCTTGTACGTGATACAAAAACATCAACATGCTTGGTAAAACAACAAATGAAGTAATTTTATTTTTCTTACATCTGCAGTGATTTTCTAAAGGATGCTTTGTATATAATTTTTTTGTTGTTGTTGTTGGGGCTTATACTTTCCAAATATTTATGCTTGTTGAACAGCTGCTTATCTAGATGATTTTAGTGGAAAAATTACCATAGGATCGAGTATTCTTTTAGAAGGCAATCTCTTGTGTACTTCACGGTTTAAGAGTAAGGCTTTGTGATGCAAACAAGACCAATTAATATTATAATCTCTGAGAAATTATTAACTACAGATAATTCAGTTCAGTATGAAAGAAAACAACCTTCAAATGTAACTTCTACCTCAGGAAATAAAGAACTTTTGAAATAATAGTTTTGAATTTTCTGACTTTATTTCACCCTTGGTTCTCCCATGTTTTTAGGTAAACTGTCATTTTTACTGGCATGGAAACTTCCTCTTATTGGTTTGTTTGAAAAAATAAATCTGTGTTTAGGAAAAACTGGTGATGTTATTTGGGAGACAGGAAATAGATAGAAATATGTATTATTTTGATTTCTCTCTACTTGAGAGCTTTTAAAGTAAAAGGAAACCAGCTGAAGAGAATTCATAGTTGGATATTTAAGACTGGAAATTATTGGCCAGAAGTGAAGTAGACTGAGATGATGTTTTAGCGGGCAAAGGGTTCCTTAGCTTTTGTTACTTAAAGGCTTTGAAGGCATGGAACTGAGAGAAATGCATGAGAGAATAATTTTTTGTGATTTTTTTCCCTTTTTTTTTCTTTCCCGTTTTCTGGACTGTAATTGCAAATGTAATCTGGTCCGTTTTTTGAAACAATTTTTGTCACTGGATTTTTAAAAGTTTTGAAGGCCGGAGCCTTCACTGGACGATGCTGGTGTAACTATGGTACAGTATTTTCTAGGTGTGCCTGTAGAATTGTCTGGATAGAATAAGCTCAAGGGAAACACACAGCTCATTGTCCTTACAAACTTCCCAGATTCTGTGCTCAAGCAATGCCTCAGCTGTCAGCAAGAATTTGTCCGTAAGAATGCAGTAGAAAACTGCCACTCGTAACAAGGCATAGCAAAGCAACAGACTTAATATGGATTTACTAAATGTAAATCCTGAAAATCAGTTTCTTAAGAGACTGGGGCAGCTGAAAATGCAGAGCAGTTTTGAGATCCTTTTAATGCTGCTGGTTGCAGACCATCCCTATTTAAGCTGGGCTCAGGCCAGCAGTGTTTGTGTTAGTAAGATTTAACTTAGTTGTTATCAGAATATCATCTGCTGTATCAGTGGGCTTTGTGCCTGGCAAACTGTACCAAATCTGCCATGCTTGGGAAACAAAAGTTCATGACTTGGATGACAAGGGAAGCTGTGGGTGAGGATTGTCAAGCTGTCTGACAACAGAATGTCTCAGAACAGAAGGATACTACCACACACTCACCTCTTTGAATAGGCAGAGGAAATGACATAACCTGGTAATCCCTATTTTTTTACTGTTTAAACATTTTCTGGTGCATCAGGAAAAGAAACGTGCTTTATCTACAACTCAATTCTTACAACATTAATGTTTATCCAGTAGTAGAGGACTTACCTACTCTGCTTTGTTCGTTGAAACCCCACTTCAGGCAGGTTCTGTATGTCAAGGGAATGGTTTATATCATCCTCCTCTTAGTAACTTCACTGCAAGGGATCCGGGTGCCAAACAGCTGCCTGAGCTGGCAAACTGAAGGGAGCTTGGTTTGTGCCAGAGGCTGGCTGGCTGCTTGGCCAAGGAGGCTGCTCGTGGCTGCTGCCCTGCCGTTCCTCTTGGGAGAGCAGGCAGGAGACCTGCGTGTTGGGGGGTATTTGTGTGCATCCTCTGCAGCTGTCCCTGTGCTTGCTTTGCAGGAGCAGTCTGTCTGGACCATATGTTCTTGGCAGTGGGAAGGTGAAAGGGAACATCCCAGCCTGCCCCAAGAAACACAGAGACACAAATAGGGGCTGTTGTTCAGTGCTAGGGACAGCTGACTGCCTGGAGGAATGGGGGGGCACAGTCCAGAAGAACCTCTTCATCTGGAGAAAAAGGGAGAAATCCTATGCCTTAGGTGAGAGGGGAAGGAGCCACCAGAGAGATGGAAGGAGGCATTGGTGCCACCCTCATCAGAATTATCACTGCTCTCCTGTTGAGTCCTTTTCCCATCAAATTTAGGGGTTTGCCCTCATGCAAACCTGATTATATGTTCTAGACTTTTAAATTTTCTTGCTTTCAGACATTTCCTCCTTCTTCCCTCCCAGGAGTTGCTCTCTGGTCACCTCTTCAAGTCTGCATATTGCCTATGTTTCTGAAAGGTGTTGCTCAGGTTCTATTATCTCTTTTTCAAATAGTCCAGGAGTATGAGGACAACAGCCAGAATTCCTAATAAATAAAAAATGCATGATTTTGAATAATGCAAACATATTCTGCAGTAAAATGGTGCAGATTAACCTACTTGATCACAGTGTGCCTTTGGCAAAAGTGTTTGTTAGACTAAACCCAGAAAAGTTTTTTAACATTCTCTAACCTGTCTGTCCCACAATGCCAAGAAGTAACAGGGTTTTACTGCACTACTCGCATGTGCCGATTTCAAAGTCAGTATTGCAGAGGTCAGTAGAGAGAAAAAAATACTGCAGTGATGTGCAATGACCTCAGAGGTTAATTGTCACATATCGAGGAATGGGAGGATCAGTGGAAATCCAAATTACTGCAGTTTAACCCCCGGTTCTATTTCCTTGCTGGAGGCAGAGCAAAGTTCTTCTGTCAACAGAGCGTTCATCAGAGCCAAAATGATTTATCTTAGATTTGAGTCTTCCTTTCCCCTCAGCTGAAGTTGGTTGGTGGTAAATCTTTCAGGGTGAAGCATTTAAGTTAATGTTTAGAAAACTTTTATTCAAAACTTCTTCAGTGAGAAGTAATTTAAAATAATATGATGAAATCTAATTGTCCATTTTTTTTATTCCCTAGGAAGAATTGATCCACTATTTAATTCTGAAATTTTAAAGAATAGGTTGTTTTACTTAAAATCTCATGTTGTTTTGCCCCTTGTCACCTCCCTGCAATTTCCCTACATGTATCTGCTAAAGATAAGGGAATCTCACTGTTTCTGAAATTAAACAGTAAGATTTGTTTTTTGGCAGGCTCTGCTCATCTGGATGAGAAAACAGAACATTACAATGAAGGTTCTGTTAACTGCTTTGTTCCAAACAGAGCTTCCCCCCTCCAGATAATAATACTTAATTTGTAAGCAGGTTTTAAACAAGGTTCTGTATGAATTAAACTTCATGGAGCTGGGACCAATTTGTTCCCTTTAATTTGATTTACTCTGTAAATTGGAGAAAGATTGAAGTGACCACATACTGGTTAAGAAACATGGAAAAGACTACACCTGAAATGGAGAACTCTGTTGTTTTACTGGGATTGCTGTTCTTTGAACTATATTCTGCCCTTTAAAATACACTAAACTAAAAAATACACTAAAAGTTAGACAAAAGCTATTATTAACACTGCAGATGAGCACAGTTACGAAGATAGAAGAAAATACCTCTGCCACTCAATTTAATAAAATGTGTTTTATTTGAAGATTCTTTAATCCTGTGCTATATTGTCTCAAATAATAAACAGCAGCCTTCTGGGATGTGGCTGCTTTATGGAGTTTTAGATAATGGGTGCACTGACACTGGAATTGGCACACTCTGTCAATTCTGACGGGATCTGAGCTGGTCACTGTGTAGACTATGGCAGCACTGTTCAGTATAGCTGAGGACTTGGGGCTTCAGAAAAGGGACATATGATGCCAGGAAATAATTTGGGGATTTTACCTGAAAGAACATCCATTTGAAGCAAAAGCTGTGCGAATGTATTTGAATGTGTATGCATCTGTTTTTAGGTGGAGAAGTGCCTTGCTTCCCAGGGCTTGCAAATAGAAAAATACTTTTCTTTTTTCTCCTTGATGCCAAGCATAAATACTTAAAAAAATGTTGGTGGGGTGGGTGGAGTGGAGGTCTGACAGACTATATCTAAAGTCCAGAAAGGTGCTCTATAGTGAAGATCTCTTGAAAGGCATTGATTGTAGCAAGTGGCAAAATATTTCTTGGGGTTTTTCAGCTGTTTTTGCAGGGGTTGTACTCGTGCCTTTCTGCTATCCAGCATTTGTTTAGATTAAAATTGGTAAGATGCCATGAGCAATGATGATTTAGCAAAAATGTTTTTAACTGGACAAAAAGTGTATTCAAGTCAGTTTGTAGTAATATCTTTCAGATCTTGGCCTTGCTGTGGATGTTCTGTGAGTTCAGATGATTTTATTTGTTCCCCGGAATCATGATCTACTGTATTTCTGATTTTGTTACATTCTGTTATTGTGCTGATTCTGTGTATTGTACTGTGTTCTACACAGAGGAAAGCTGTCTTTTTAAAAAAAAGAAATATGCTTAACTTTTCGTACACAAAATAATCACCAAAATATTCATGATAAAATAATGCCAAACTCATGGAGAGCTTCTGAAGACCTAAACATTCTCTGTATTGGTGTCTTGTTAACCATGTTTCTGAAGTTCTGATTGGGACGCTGTAGACAACCAGTGATGGTGGTATTAAATAAACCTTCAAAGTTGCTGGCTAGTGATTGGACTGATTAAATATGGATTAGATTCACAATAACCTGCTAGAAAGATCTTTTCTTTTCTGACATGTTTAAGTTTATGGAGATGTTAAGTCATGTTGTATCTTATCACATTATGTTAATTTAGCACTGTGTAGGCTTTTGATGTGATATGCTTTACCTCATTATAGCATTTTTCAACGTTAGAGAAGTTTGTTACCAAGAGGCACAAGACTTTGCTTGTTTGATAAAATTTGACACTAATGGAGTGGCAACATTTTAAAGGCTACCCATGTAAAATGCATTGTGTGTGTGTGTGTATATACAGCTACATAGTTTTAAAAGTAATTGCAGGAATGGACTTCATGCTTCCCAGTAAGAAAAGTCACTGACTATTCCAGTTTCCAGACTGGACCTTAAAAACACAGGTCAATCTTGCCAGACTCCCACAGAGGTCAGGTAAGGTGTCTGAAGAAGAAGAGTCAGCTTGCTTCATTTTTCAAGTCTAAGGTAATTTATTGTTTTTTCATGTCCTCAGTGTTGTACATATTTTTTATTGGAATCATTGGCAACCAGAAATACTTCATATGAAATTGACAGACATCTTGCAGGAATGGCCTTGGGAGACAGTCCTTATTTATTTAGTTTTAGCTAATAGCCATGTGTATGCACAATTTAAGAAAAACAACAGTAATTTAAGTGACAGAAAAGGGGAATTAATTCAGAGCCTGAAGCAAGAACAGTCCTTTCTTTTGATTACAGGTCTGGTGTCTAAATCTGAATCCAGCACGCCCTGGATCTTTGTCTATTAGCATGCTGTCAGATATCTCAGGGTGAAATTAATCTCCCTTCTTGTTACAGTATCAGCAAAAAGCAGAGCTAGGAGAAAGATATTGTATAAAAAAGGAATTATTCTATCTTTAGTCTTCCTTTGCAGTATAAACCCAGCTCTCTCCACCTCTTCTTTCTCCAAAAAACTCCCCCCCTCCTCCTGCATTTTCTGTTGTCATGTTTTTCCTACCTGTAATCCCTCTTGAGACATGAGCAGGTCCTTGGCAGTTGTGTTCCCACATGCAGCAGTCTGGAGCGTGGAGCTGCATGTGTTAGATACGTACTGCAAAAAGCAGAAAATCTTGCAACAAAAGAGCAAATTTTTGGGAGGCAGTACTCAGAAGCAAGGTTATTTTGTCATGTGCTGGTGGGATGGGCAGTGCCACTGTATGAATCAAAGAAGAATAGGTCCTGTCCTGAGGGACAGATGCTCTCTGAAACTGCAGTGCTGTAGCACAGAGACAGTGTATCCATGGAGGAAGCAGCTAATTTATGCTTCCTTTCAGGAACCTGAAAAGGCGCCTCATAGCACTTAACTAAAAAGTTGCAAGGCGAATAAGTAAAAGAGACTTGATTGTAAAACAGCATCAGTGGAACTTGGATTGGACTGACATTGTGAAACGTTTGTGCAGAACAAAATCTCATAATGGATGTTGCTTGTATTCATAATCAACTGTTACAGACTAAAGAACAGCTTTGCTGTCTTGCCTGTAGACCGTAGAGTTACTGGGAGGGAAAAGTTGTACAGGTTGCAAAGAAAATTTTAATGGTAACAGATGAATGGGACTGTAATGAAAGGATTAAATCTGTTGCTCAGAAAAGTGAACTGCGTGTGCAGCCAGCAGAGGTTCCCTTTTTGTGAGATTTAGGCACTTCTGCCAACCAACAGGAGCGTGTGTGTCTTCTCTGCCAATGGCAGAACTCTTTTCCCAGTGAGAATGAGGGTTGTGTTAATGAACACATTAATGTTGAGCTGGTGGAAGTGGCTGAACTGAATCTGTCCAGCAAGACTTGAGGATATGCAAATATGTGTTTTTTGAGATCTGGGTGCTTTCTAAAGGTAGTATTTTATACAGTCATGGGTTTTTTGGGATGCTTCCCAAGAAGGTTGCAATATTATAACAAGAAAATATAAGCTAAAAAAATTAGAATTGTTTTTAAATTAATGTTTCCTGTTTTCACCATAGACACAGATCACTTGAGCACTGAGATTCAATTTCAGAACTTTTTCCCTTTCTATCCTCACCATGTTTGCTTCATGTCCATCATCTTGCTAATCCCAGGTATTTTACTTCTCCTTTTAGAGAAAATGACAGTAAAGACTATTTTGCTGGCTTTTTTATTTTGTTTTGCTGTCCTTTTCAGCTTGTTCATATCATTAATTTCTCCCTAACTTGATCTCTGTGAGACAGCTGAGCTCAGAGGATACTCAAAGTGCACAATTAATGGCAAATTATCTGTCAGCACAAGTGAGTCTGGAGTTAGTAGTAACCAGAGGAAAAAGAAACTGGCTATCTACGGGTAAACAAAAGTTCTTCAGTGCTCAATTGCTGGTCAATGCCAAGAGCAGCCAGTAACAGGTGATATGGAAATAGTTGACACAAAACCCAACTAAAATATAATCTAAATTAATTTGTAGCATTTATAAGGGAAAATAAGGCAACCTAACTACAGTTTTTTAGGTGAATTCATAAAACAACTTCTTTCTTTCTGTGTATATAGGGTTGAACTTGGAAAATTTTGTACTTATGTTGATGGGATGGTAGTAAGCAGTAAAATAAAATGTGTGGTAGATTTATAGTTCCTCATGGAATGTACCATTTGAAGAACGTAATATTAATGGTCTAAGTTTGGCTTTCTGTTTATGACCTTGCCTTCTCCTTACAATATCTTACACTTGATACTTCCAACATGAGCCTGAAAACTGCACTACAAAGAGGGATGCTGAGACGGGGAGAGATTTGTGTCAAATGTTCTGCCTAAGTTGTTTCACCTTCATTGTAACTAATTCCTGTCTTGTCAGGTTTTGGGTTTTATTAGTTCATATTTTCTGTCTTTTTCAATAAGTGTATTTTCAGCCTTTATGAAGAGGGCAGGACTGGTGTTTTGTTCCAATTTGGGACTGACCTCTAGGAAAGCTATGCCCTGGATAGATGTTCTTTCTGCTCTCTGTACCTGGCAGTGTTTCATGCTTGACGTCACAGCTGAGGCCAGATTGTTGGTCACCAAGAGGATGTTCCCAGTTTGTGCAAGCAGCACTGTCAATATTGGTTTTAAGTGTTACTGTAATGTGAGAGCCTAATTTCAACACTAAGCGTTCCTTTTCTCAATGAATTTGTGTCATGGAAACAGAATGCATTGCTGAAGTGAATTCCATGTTCTGTTATCTGATACGGCCTTCGTTTTTCACCTGTATTCAGCTTCTCTTAGGTAAACTTGCCCACACAGTTAAGTGACTTGTTAATGTACGGTCCTATAGGGCATATTTCACTGATGGACTTACACCTGTTCTAGACAGTCACCCCTGACTCCTGTGAACCTTTTAGAGTGGGCATTAACTGGGTTAATGGTGTCAAAAGGTTTAGAGAGGTCTGGAAGCGTGAGAGTGGTGCTTGCTTATCATCTGTTGATGTGAGGAGGCCATCTGGTAATCCTGTGTCTGCCCAGAGCCTGGCCTGAATCCAGGCTGCAGGACAGTGCAGTGGATTCAGCTGTGAGCTCTTCATTAGCTCTTAGCTTGTTTTCCTATGACCTTTAATCAAAATGATGTTAAGGAACAGTTTGGCTGTGATCCATGTATTCTTGTTGCTTTTTATGAAGGAAAAAATCTCACTTCTTGGAAATATGTTTTTGAAGGGTGAAAGTAAAATTTCCTCTCCAAGTCAGATGTTGGCAGTTGTGACCAGCTAGAAGGGAAAGACAGGTATTATCTTAGGTGCACTCTCTGAGCCCAGGGCTGTGGGCTTAGGACCTTTCTGAGCCTAAAGTGCTGTCTTTGATTTTTCCCACTGGATTTTTTCAGTTCTTTTTGAGCCACTGTACATCTACAAGCACTTCCACAGTAGAACTCTATATTCTGGAAATAAGTTTGTTCCTGCTAATTTTACATGACTCTTCGTTCTTGTTTTGGAACAGAGAACAATAATTTCCTCTCATGTTCTGTACATTACTCAACACTTCAGTCTGTGAACTGAAAATGTTTTTACTGTTGTCTCAGAAGTTTTCTATTGATAGAGAAGAATTAATGTCTCACATAAGGTACACTATTCGCATTTCATATGTTAAGAGAGAGTCTTACTTTGGTGTAGGCTGATGATGGGTGAAAAACTCCACTGGCAGAAAAAAGCAACTTATCAAAGGTTTTTGATGTCAAGTCTTAAAAATGTCTTTGATTGCTTGTTCTGGCCTTGTTATATTCCATACCTCTTCATAAAAGCAGTTCATTTTAGTCATGGGAGTTGTTTATTCTGAGTTCCAGAACTCTGTAATCCCATGGGGGAGGTTCAGCTTAACCCAGCGCTTTACCCAGCTGTTCTACTGGGAGCCCAGTAAGAGTGGCTCTAGCAAGGCATCCACACAGAACTGGGAAGACATCTGAATTTCTGTGTGGAACGGATGGATAGTCTCTTTCAGAAGCGAGGGGGAAGACACTGTAATTTTCCAAAGAAAGAAAATTTTAAAAAATGCTGCTTTTTTTGACTTGGCAGTCTTTCATCCAACTTCTTCATAATGTCCCCCACCTGCTCACTTTTTTTTTCATGTGTACAAATGTATAATTAATTTTCCTGAAGAAACCTCTTCTCCCCCCCTGCCCCCAAACAAACCCAACCCCCAGGCTATTGATTGTTTTTCACACAGACATGGGACTGCTACAGTTCTCCCAGTGAACAAGGGATTAACTTCTCTTTACATACATGATTCAAAAATGCCATGTCCTCATACAAAGCACTGATCCCCACCTCAATAGCAGTCCTGTGAATTTAGAACAAAAGGTTAGCTTTTGCATTTGGAAGTGCAAAAAATCTTTTTTGAAAGGAAACCTGAACACAAATATTTATTCAGGAAACTGAGGTGATAGTGAGCATCTCTTGATGTAGCTGAAGACACTGAGAACTTTCTGTGTAACAGAATAGTTGTTTTACGTGGTATGCCAGAGCCCCATGTTAATTGATATCCAAGGATCTTGTAGTGCAAGATGAGTTTCCAGACATTTAAAAAGGGACAATGGACTTCACTTACTCACTTTTCAGCTGTAGTTACGGAACCTTTGCAGTTCAAACAACTGAATTTGGCAAGTCCCTGTATTTTGCATTCTACTTCCTCTGCTTTTTTCTCCAGTGAAAACACCAAGGAAAAAAAAAATTGGCGTAAAGCAATTGAGGATGACCCCTATAAACTTTTTCTACTGTGCAAGTTGTGAGAAGGTTTGCTGTGATTTTTACTTTCCCTTCCTCCATACACTGGGTAAAGAAAAAAGAAGGGGAATATCAGGGAGACAGTATTTTCTTTCTTTTCTGAATCTTCAGAAAGAGGAAGCAAGTCAATATATAGGAAATATTTTGCAGGTTGTATTTTCACTTCAAACTGCAGTGCAAATATAGTTGGTAATGGAAATTTTTTTTTTTACCTGTCATTTGCGTTAGAGTTGCATTTATTACAATTTCTGAAAATCTTAAATGAATATACTGTGATGAAAACCTTTCTTCAAGATAGTCTGAGTTTTTTAAGAAAGCTTTTATTCAAAATTTAATACTTAGTAGTGGCTCTCTCTAAAATTGATTTAGATGGAATGAAAATTAGGTTTAACAAAAGCCTATCTGATTTGTAAAACCTGTTGGAGATCCGAGTGCTCAATAAACCCTCTAAATTAGTTAAATCACTCTAGTAAAGATTTTGAATTTAAATTCACTTTCTATATTCCATTTTTTTCTTATTAAGTCTTTTTAACAGTACCTTTTGACAAATTTATTTTTATATAAATTCAGCAGAAAGAACATAAAACGCGGTGTGAGATCCTTTATCTCAGAGACCCTGATACAGACTGGGTATGGCAGTGTGAGTCTTTGAGCGCAGTTTCCCAGCGAGGGAAAGAGGAGCTTTGTTTCAGCACACAGAGGAGACCTGCATCCAATGGCTCCTGCGTCCATCCTTTCAGGAGGAGTGTTGGGAAGGTGAGAGTTTGGGTCTCCTGTGAACCACGTCCCTGTGGCCCAGAGCACTTCCCCTTGTCCTGCCCACTCTGGAAGGGCTTACAGCCCTCAGCAGGGGTGTGCACGAGCAGCCCCAGTCCAGCTCCGCACCTTTACCCGTGGAGGCTGGGGAATTGGACGTGGAGACGGGGAGTGGCTCCGCAGGAGTCTGCCTGTCTGTGGCAAGTTGTGGCTCAGGGCTGTCACTGCCAAACCCTGGTTGGTGATCCATCTGTCCTGATCCTGGGATTTAGACTATCTGCTTTTGCCTTAATGTAGAGTGGTTCCACTCCCATCAGCTTGGGCAATGGCTTAGTGATTTTACAGGAGAGTATTGGCTACCATGGATAAAAAATACAAGTTATGTTTTGTAGAGTTCTTGACTGTTAGCAGCATGGTTTTGTAGAAAGGGGATGGAGCATTAGGGAAATAGATGATGCTTTATGCTCTTTTTAGGTTTGGGGGGTTTGTTTGTTCTTTACTTAGTTTTACTAGCTGAGAAGTAAAAAATGCACTGAAATTATGGGCTAATGAGAATATCTGCTGCGTTTTTTCCAGAATTAAGACTTCAGCTGAAACCAAACTTGATGTGATAAAGATGGTTTGTTTTGCAATATGAGGTCAAATGATCCCTGTGATGTCTGGTGCAAGAGTGCACAAAGTGTGGTGGCCTCCTTTCAGTGTGTGCTTCATACACTCAGAGGATCGCAGATAAGACTATAGGACGATGGAAAATCTTGTCTGAAGTCATGTTGAATCATATACCTGCCATGTCTTATGTGTCCTGCTTTTTTCCTCCCTTTTTTCCCTCTTGCCTTCTTCCCCCACCCTTTTTGTAAGATTTCATGTCTTAAAATTTAGTTATTCACTCAAATCCTTGAGGGGAAAAAAAAGGGCAGTTACACTTTGAAAAGCCACTGAAGGGATTAGATCACATTTAATTCTTTTTATATAGCAGACCAAAGGATCAAAAATCCTCTTTTTCTCCATTGAAGTTGCTCTGTGCTCCTGTGGTTTTTACTTGTTCCACAAGCGACAATAATTTTTGGGGTTTTTTAAAATGGCAACAAAAAATGTTCTTTCTGTATGACAATCGTGTACTAGACCTATCAAAAGGTAAGTGTAAACTCTTTGTCAGGGCAAGCTCTTTTAATACCAGCTGAAGCTGGATTTGTTGCACTCCAGAAAGTAGTAAATGACTACCTTTTTATTGGGGCAGGTGTTCTTAGGAAGATCAGCATCGCACTTCAGGCAAAGAAAAGGGATATTTGTATGGTGTGTGCCACGTTGCCAGCCGTATTTTGCCAGAGCTTCAGTGTGCCCAGTCTCACAGCTTTCCCTATTAATGTTTAATAGGGAAAGCAGCAGGACCCAGCACATCAGTGCTCCAGCACTGCAAAATGAGTTTGGAAACTGCACTAGGATTGCTAGCAATTTTTTTTCAAATACCTGGCTAATTGCTGTTAATAAATCAGTACTAAGAAGGCACCTGATAGTTGAATCAAACAATCACGTGGCAGTTGTAGGATAACAAAATGTTATTTGACTGTAAATGTTTGGATGGGAGCAGTTGTGCAGTCTTAATCAAACTCTCCTTCTGCAAAACAAAGGAAGATGGAATCCTGTTCCTGCAGACATTGCTCCTTGTGATCTTATCATGACGTTTGTGTGTGTGTCTGTTAGACGCTGTGTGCTGAAGTGCTGCTTATGGAGCTCAAGTCTTGGCACTCCTGGAGATGAGAAGTGGTGTAATATGGGCATAGCCACAGTAGGGGAGAGAGCTACTTTTCCAAGGTTTGTTTCCAGCGATGGCAGTCTTTGGCTGCTTGGAGTCATCCATGAGCTGGTGTTACTTGCTCTTATTCCAGGGCAGCAAAACTTGAGTCAGATTGGTTTGTCAGTATAGTGCAGTGTAGTCTTTTAAAAAAAGTCTTTCCATGAGGATGGATTTTTCCCAAGATGGCCACTGAAATATTCATCCAATGCAGTAATGTCAGGTTGCATGTTTTTCTGCTACCAATGCTTTTACTGATGTGAGGAAGGGCATTGTTATGCCATTTACAGTACCTGAATTAATTTCTTTTGTAGGCTAGAACTGTTTTATTGACTTGAATTCTCTCCCTTTTCAGTTCTGCTCTGCCTTATTTAGTATAATACCTTAAATATCTCTACAATTTGTGATGTATTCCCCTTTGGGAAAAAAACAAGGGCCCTCTTTATGTCCCTAAGTGCACTGTTGCTGAAAGGGGCAAATGTCATCAGCTCTTCTGCTGAAATTGGTGGCATCAACTCAGCCTGCTTCCATCATGCAGTGTGTATTCAGCATGTGTCATGTGCAAATAATGAAACGTGAGCTGGGAAACTCTCCCCACAAAGTATACCTTGGAGCTTATGGAATGCATCTGCCAGGTCTTGCTAAATCAGGGATTCTGTGTGCTTTGATAACAGCTGCCAGTGCACACACTGGTAGATGTAAACTGCAGTCTTGTACCACTCAAGTTTTCCCACAAAAAATAGTCTGGCCTGCAAGGTCATTTCCAGGAAATCCGGAAGGAGAGGAACAGTACATTTTAAATCTCATTACTTTTTAGTGCTTTGCCATTATCTGATGACAAAACTAATTATTCTTGGAAAATGTTGCTTATTTAAAGACTAATTCTTCAGTACCTCATGTTGAGAATATTCTCAATGGGATCAAGTAATTCCTTATAATATTAATCAGTAAGTAGAATGAAATCATCCTCAAGAGCTTAATTATTGGTACTACAACTAGCATGCAGCAGAAATTATTGTCAGGTACAGACAGATACAGATGTCTTCAAAAGGCATCATTAAAAGCAGCAGATAAAGCTGAAATTTATGATCTTCGTATAGTTACTTTGAACTGAAAGCAGTGAAGTCACTGAGCAAGTAGCAAATCATCCATGAATTTATGAATCCCAGTTTGCTATCTCACCAAAGTCTAATTGTGTGGAAGAGCCCCAAAGGTTGTCTGTTTCTCTGTTCAGCTGAAAAAGCAACTTGCTAATCAGGAGTTGCAGTGCTCTTCACCATCCAGAGGTCTTGACATGCTCAGTGAAAGGACGGGACAAGGTACAGAGGGAAGTTGTTTTGGGTGCAGTCAGTTCTGCCCTGCATGAGAGATGCGGAATTGGGAGGAAGGTGTTTGAGAGGGAAAATCCAGCTCAGGCCCTGTGCATGAGCAGGAAAGGCAGGTGTTCCTGCTTTCTCACTGCAGTCATCACGTGAAATGCTAATGATTGTGCTTTTCAGAGCAGTAACTAAGGCAGTTTCTTCCATCCCTAAATTAATAAACTTAGTAAATCATATCCAGCATGAACTTTAGTGGAAAGTTTCACAATTTATACCCTACTTACAAGCCCAGTGAGCTCTGGGATGTGTGCTCTCTACTTACAGTACAGTGGAACTTTCCTTGGCAGTATAAAAATTGGCCCAGACACATAACAGCTATGTTTCAGTTTTGTTACACCTTGGCATGTATCACTTCACAGTGACAAATATAAATCCCAGTTCTGATTTGGGATTCCTAGCCAAAAGCAGTAGTAAGTTTTGTTCTCTCATACAATTTGGGATGTCTCTTTTGAGATACATTTCCCCATAAGACTCCAGGTGCCTTGTGTGCAAGGCAAGTTCTAGAGGCACTTTAGCACAGCACTAAAAGCTGTAACAGTTGACAGGTCCTTATTTTCATTTCATCTTCCATTCTTACTGTGGCATTGTGCTCTCCTGTGCTTTTCTGTAGTTGTTGCTTTATGCTGCTCAGCTGCCACAGAGAAGACAAATTTTTGTTGTTTACCTTTACTTGTGAAGCGACCTTGTTTCTTCTGAAGAAATGTATGTTGAGCTTCTGAAGTTGTTCATTATGCAGTACAGTTATTATGCTCTGCTCGTCAACCTTAGTCTTTAAGTGCATATATAGATACAGAACTTAATGAAGTTTGTGAACTGTGTTCATGATAATCTGTCAGCTGGGTGCTGAAACTGCTGAAATTTGCACACAGTAGGGTAAGCATTTTCCCAGTTAAGGCAAAAAGCTATTTTTAAGGATTTTTTGAATAGTTCTTTGCTCAGTATTAAACTGTTAGTTTTTTAATAAGGAGACAAGACTCTAGCTGGATCAAGCTTAATGTAGAAATTACTGTATAGTTTTATGACCTGTATTATTCAGCAAGCCTGACAAGATGATACTAATGCTCTTTTCTGGTCGTAAATACTGTAAGATGCTTAGACACCACATGGTTATAATGTTGGCATAAATATGCTGATGGATACAGATGTAATTAATTTTTAGACGTTTCTTGTAATTATTCCAGTGATAGATGCCTAAATTTGTCCATAATCTATTAGAGAAAATGTCCCACTCTATTACTACTTCTTGTAAAATTTAATGGCTGCAGGGCCTGAGGTTGTGGTTCTGCTGTTGCATTTTTGTTCTACAAGTGTACTTGTGGATCCACTAAAATTATGAGCTGAACTGCACGCTAAAGCATGGAGTTGGCTCCTAGGCATCGCTGCCCATGAGTGCTTGAAAATGGCTCTCTGGAAGGGCAGACTAGTAGGGCTGATGTAGTTGTTAGATCACGGGTCTGAAGTGCCCCAGGTGGGAAGAGCAGATGAGTGAAGAGGTAGACATTCAATTTGGCGGCTGTGCATTGTTTCCTGAAGGTCTGTTTCTGAATTTTGGGAGGATACACAACTTTCTTGTCCTCACTGAGAAGTTGTTTGTGCTGCTGTTCTACACTAGGTTTTAACTTCCAGTGCATCTCAGTGGTTTTCAAAAAAGGAGTGTTAACCTCATGACAAGTCAGTGTTGGCCTATTTTTCTTTTTTAGTTGCAAAAAACTATGATGTATATCTTTTATGTTGTGCCGTCAAAAATATCTTTGGAGATGCAAGAGGTAAAACTTGGTCAACTTACTTATACATTTTTCTCTTGCTGTAGCTCTTGACAAAAGCAGAGACATCATCAGGTCACAGCACTTCAGTTGCTTTTCATTTACTTGGATATACTTTGTAAGTGCCAACAGCTGCTACCAGTAGTACTGTTTCAGCCAGGGCATTAGGAACAGGCCTGTGTGTAGCCTCTGGTAGGATTACTGCCAGGTACTGCTGTTCTACCTGAGAAAGGAAGTAAAGAAATAAGATGATGGTGGTGAACTTCGTCCATGCGAGATGCAATCAAACCTTGTGTAATTTAAACTACTACTGCACTGAATGAATGAAGTTCAGAGAATAAGTGTGGACCATGTCCTTTTATGTATTTTCCCTGCAGAGAGAATAACAGGAAATACAGGGGAAAGAGATCATCAGCCATCTGACAGCCTTTGACCCATGGTGGGCTTTCTATCATGTATGTTTTGGCAGTCTGACACTCATTCAGTCTATCTGATTGCCACACGGTGAATTAAATGTTTCCATCTTTTAGAGCACAGAAAAGGTCTGAATATTCTATGAAGGAGTTTTGCATAAGCATCACTGTTTCTTTAGCAAAGAATGCATCTTTCTCTTCTTATCTTCAACCAAAAGGACTTAAAATTTGCCACTTTAAATGAAAATTTGAATACTGAAGCATTAAGTAGATGGAGGTTAGCAAAGCAGTAAGTGTTGGAAAATTATGTACTCTTCAGTGCACAGTCTTTGTCAAAGCTTTCTCTTTGTCAATAAGATGCTGTGTCCAAAGATGCACTTGCCTTGGAATTTGGAAAACAAACACTAATTTGTGCATTTGAACAACTGGTAAGCCTTAGAGAAAAACACTTGCCATCTTTCTTTCTGATACTTACCTTCATGGGGTGTATATTTATAACCTTACTATTCTAATAATCTTAAACAACTAGCCCTGAAGATAACTGAAGCATGACTTTGTTGCAATTTATCCCTCTTGCTGAAAGGGATTAAATAATATAAATCAAAGGTTAGTGGAAGCATTGCCTTGAATTTTGGATGCTTTTCAGTGCATCTTTTAGAAGGCTCTCTGAATTTCTTTGTTAAAAATGCTCTGTAGGAGGAAAAATGTCACTTGGGATCCGTATATTATTCCGTGAATGTTGTGCTGATAGCAGCAGGATACAATGGGTGTCAAAAGAGCCAAGTGCAAGAATTGCTTTCTAGGTGCACAGCAATACTCTCTGCACAAGTTCAGGTCCACGTGCTATTTGGTGCTTGGTGAGACTGGTGGCAGTTAGTTTTATATGACATGAGGACTGGAGAGAATGCTTGAACTTGTCTGCCATCCACAACTGTCTCTGTTGGACTAGAGAATGTTAAACAAATTGTAACATTTACTTGGAAAGCACCATCACTTATAACCTGCTCTGTTTTATCTTTTGATTCTTCTGAGGCTGGCTGTGCTCTCTGTTCAGTGGAGCTGTGCTGAAGGTGACCCAGAGTGTTGGTTGAGGAAGGCTACTCCATTGTTTCTCAGAACTTCTGGTGAACTTTGGTCTGTCTGGGCTGCCCATGCAACTGGCTCCTGGAGCTGCAGCTGGTACTCTTCCCTGTTAGACCATCCTTAAAGTTAGTTACAGGACCCCTCTGGTGGTGATCAGGTCAGGATTCTGATCACACTGTCTCCAGAACCAGGCTTCTCTCATGGGTGGAAGGCCTGACAAGATTAGGACTCTCTTGAAACAAAGAAAAGTTTGGTGATGGGGGTTGGTTGGTTGTGGGGTTTTGTTGTTGTTGGGTTTTTGTGCATGGTTGTGTTTTGGGTTTTTTTTTGCTTAGCTGGTGACTTTAAAATAGATATCTGAGTAATAATGGAGATTAGATTTAACATAAACTATCTTCAAAAGACAAATGCCACCAGAACCTTAAAAACCTGTCTTAATCAAATTCTGTTTTCATTTTCTGTTTGAAGGATTTTTTAATATTGCAAAATAAACTGCAAAGGGCGTTTATGGATCTCCCAGTACAGCTAAATGCTTTGGCACTACTGGAGAACTTAATCCATACCACAGCTGGATGGTGCCTCATCTTTCTGCCTGGAGAGGCTGCTTAATTTATCCTTGTGCCAGAGGAGTACCCGTCCTGCCTCCCCGTTAGCTGGGGTGGCAGTGTGATGGGAAGAGTCCCCTCTGTGGCTGTGATGCCTCAGAGGGGCTTCTGCTGTTTATTTGGCTGCTGCCTGCTCCCTCCTTGATGATTGGAAAAAGATACCCAGAGTGGCTGCTGGCAAAGCTCCCCAGGCGTGGGGGCTCTGGTTTAGCCCCTCTGACAACAGCCCACCAGCAGCTCCGTAGTGCCAGCCTGTGGGACCCTCATCACAAATGTTGTTTGCACCAGAAGGGTGGATGGGTTTACCTGTGCCTTTGGCCTTTTCAGGCTCACCTGCACCTATCAATCCCCAAATGAGAAGCATTTTCCCATTGTCTTTTATCTGCATAAGATGCCGTGTTTGTCTCAAATGAGGATCGTGAGGGTACAGCTGCCTTGTCACTTGCTATAATTATACTCCAAAGGCCTGACTTCAGGCCAGAGTCTGGAGTTCCTGTAGGGCACACTGGCAGCCCTATGCTGCAACACAGTCTCTCATCCCAGTCCTGCTTGTTTTAAAGCAGAAGTATGCTGTAAAACAGTAATTCTTTACAGTTTTCAAAGCTTAGAGTGCATTGTTAGTTACTTGCTGGAGGGCTGTGCTTTTTTTTCAGTTCCCAAGTTTATCAGGTTTTTGTGTTAAGATGAGTCTCTGTGTTCTTGTACCAGTTCAGGCAAGAACAGTCCCACTCATGTACTGTGTTGCTTCCTTTATTTCCCTGCTTCACATGAGGATACAGAATTACTCAGAAAGCCAGAGGCTTTTTCAAGACCTGCCCGTTAATTATTTCTTCTCTATAGGCACAGACAGCCTGCATTTTTCTGTAGTCATGCACACAGGCTCTGCACAAAGAGGCTGAATGGCTCAGGTACCTGTTGCTTTTGGCACATCTCCAGGATTTGAGGCTTCCATGGTTTGCATCTGTCATGATTCCTTTCATTCCCTCTGGAAGTGAGGGAAGGGGCTCACAGATGTGAAGGCAGACTGAGTTTCAGATGCATCTCATATGGTGACTGTTCTGTTGTTGACTGCCCACTTACTTATACAATTCTAATTACTCTTGCTAAAATGTAAAATAAAGGGTTTCTGAAGTTTGACATCAAGCTGACTCGTGCTCTTTTGCCAGTCATTCCATATTTCAGGAATTGAAGACTTTTTTTCTTAGTGAAAAGTATTTTATTAAAAATAAAGGCTGTGTGCATTTTTCATGTGTCACACCTTGAAACTTGAATTTGAGCTGGTGGAAGAGAAAATGTTTTTTCTTTGCATTTTAGGGGACAAAATAGTTTTCTTTTTCAAGTACTTTTTTCTCAGGAAAGGAATGTGGTCTTGCTGGTTTTAAAAAATACATTATCCTGAATGTCCACATATGTAGACATGTCTCCCTCCTGGATGGAGAAGAGGCTCCAGAACTCATGGATGAAATGTTAGGCATCTCTAGGTGTGGGTGAAAGGTATGAACCAAATTTCTTTTGCCAGACCCACCTGCTTACAAAGGCTTACAGCTGTGCAGCCAGGCTTGTTTAGGTCAGTGATTGTCTCAATTCCAGTCATCCAGCTGTCCCTAAAAATGGCCCTTTTGAGTGTGCAGAGAGAAATTACTGGAAATATGTGCAGAGAATGAGAAGCAACCATGTGATGATTTGTGCACACTGGATGTCCTGTGCCCTGCTGCCTTCAGGCTTGCCAGACAGAGACAACGGATGATCTCTGCAGAAGCTTGCAGGATGTAATCCTCCTTGTTGATTGCTCATGGGTTGAGACTTAAAAATATGCCTGAAATAATTGCTGGTTTCCAAACTGCCCTGGAGGGCTGTGAGCAACTGTAGTTCAAAGGAATGAGCAAATGTCTGTTGAAAATTATTCTGATTATCAGGTTCTGCACTGCAGGACTGGCTTGCAGTGGAAGGATCTTTAATACTGCGTTGAGAAATGTGGAGAAGGTGCATTATATGAACCACTGAGAAGCTCAAGCACTTGTGCCCTGCTGCAAACAGTTTTAGTTTCTCTTGATCCCAGCGGGATTATTTGGGTGCTAGTGCTATAAATGTTGCCTATTTAATTGTCCTAAGGAATCCTGCAAGATATCTTCTCTTCTTACTAACTTTGTGTGGGATGGAACTGGAACTGTAACCTGGGCTAAACCAGTGAACTGCTTAAAGATGTGTACAAGGGGTGTCAACAACTCTGCAGGATAGTGCTAAAGACGACGGGGTTTGGTGTTTGGTATATTGTGTTGTGGTTCAGAGACTTCCTGTATGAATACACTTCCTTTATATTTCCTAGTTCTTAGATTTACTAGGGAACCTGGCTGAGGCCTGACAGGGAATAAAATGTACCCCATGAAATGCTGGTCAGTGCAAACTGCAGAGCTGTAAATTATTTATATTCATTAATTATTAAAAATTCAGACATACAATATGAGCTTACATCTTTGCAATTACCTAGTAAGGTACAAGAAAATAAGTTTAATTAAATAAGTGTATCTTGGAAACATAAAGTAACAATTCCAGGTTGTTACTAATTTCAGAATGTGTGTTCGAAGTATATTGCAGTAGAAAGACAATTTACTGCCCTACAGTAACCCTCAACTGATGTGAGACAAACGTCAGTCCATTCCCTGTGTGCTGTTCTGATCAGCAAGCTAGGCTGTTTTTCCCGAACTGAAGATGTGTCTAACAGATGTCCAAGCAGAGAAGCATGTTCCAATGTTGTGTGATGTGTGGAGTGTGCACTTGAAATACCACGTTGTAGTGGAAGTGGTAGGAGAGTGCCTTAATTTTAAAGGTGTAACTTGAAGCAGCTGGTTTGTTTTGGTGTGCTGAGAGGAAGGGGCATTGCCTGACAAAAGAACAATCACCTGCTATTTACAGAATACTTGGGACTTCTGTGGCAGGATTTGACCAGAGTAAAGACAAAAAAGCTTATTTTGCATGCACTGAGCTCTCTTCTTGAGCTGCAGGGCTTGAAGTTGTGGCTGTCAACTTGGGAAGGAGAGAAAAGGGATGTTTAAGTAGTCAAGTCATGAATTCTGGGTATTTTTGTGAAGTCTCACAAATTATAAGGCTTGTTAAAAAACCAAACCAAGCCTTGTAGTGCTATACAGCACATTCTTATGTGCACAGTTGTGGAGAGGCTTTCCTGCTCTAACAGAAAAGCTTGTAAATTAAGGTTTTATGAAAACTGATTTAATAATACTGATGTAACTATTTATAGTACAACTTCTTTCAGCAGGAACAATTCTCCGTGCTTAATCAGAAAGGTTAATTACGGGTTTGCAGCTTCCTTTTTGTTTCTTCTCCATGGTCTCCATTAAACTTTCCTAGAACCTGCACAGGTTAATGGATCCTGTGCTGGCAAAGCCCTCGGCATCCCGCTGTGGTGACTGGGAGGGTGGCACTGGTGGGGCTGGTCCTCAGCTGTGTCAGACCAGTGTGTGCAGGAGAAATTCAAGCCAGTCCATAAGCTGAACAGCATTCCCCTGCCTTAAATGGCAGAAAGTTGGCACATTTGTGAACTTCAGTAAGTTTAAAGAAATCAAACATTTGACTGTCAAAAAAACCCAAGCTTTTGATAATTTTTAATAGAGAACTTGTTCCAAGTATCAGACGCTGGCTCTCTGCTGCCAAGTCAGGATATCTGTGCAGTGGCTTGGCATGTAATATATGAGATTAACCCCATGTAACCTCAATGTCAGCTTTTCAAAATGTGCAATAATTGTATTCAGCAGAAACTGAGTGAGGATGTCTGCAACTGGAGCTGTAGAAAATAGTCTAGGGTCATTTATCATCTTGGTCTCTAAACAAGAAGCAGAAAAATTCTCAAGAATCTTTAAAAGAATATTTTTGAACTAAATTTCCTTTCATATGATCTTAGAGTGCTTTTTTTTCTCTCAACAGAAGTAGTCAACATGTGAAGTTCCAAGTTGTATGAAAATAGCTGCATATGACCAGCAGCTGAGAAGCTCGATAGTTTCTTAGGCAACTTAAGTGCTGTTAAAACTATTTATTTGGAATATTTGGCTGTGATAAAGATTGTACAATGCCTTTGCAGTTCAAAACAGAAGACAATTTTTCTTCCACCGTTTGGCTTACTTCAACTCTGGGCATTGTTACATTAATTTACAAATACATGATATTTTCAGTCTCTTGTCAATCAAGAAACAGTTCTCTTGGCCCAAAAGCAAAAATATGTTTTGGTTTTTTTTCTTTATGGGCCATAAAGTTGAAATAGTATGTTTTCTAATTTATGCAAAGAGAACGTTTTATAAGAGTATTTGTTAATGTCCTGTAATTAGGAACTTGATCAGCACATATTTTTGGGAAACATACTTTGTATGCACATGCAGAGCTGTTCTTAAATATGGAACAAGTGGGAGCTTAAAAGCCCTGGGCTGACATGTTTGATCCACTGTTGGTTTGGGATTTACTCCGTATTATTTAGAAGGTGTGACTTGAGAAGCAATTACAGGGTTCTTCCCTTTCCTTCCATGCCTACTCTGCATTGGCCAATGAAAAATTTCCTACATTTTAAAATTGGAGATGCAGTTTTTCCAATCTCTGAATGTAAACATCTGATTTGCATATGTAAATGATGCTTGGAAAAGGTAATGTACATAATGCTAGATTAAAGAGCAAAATAACTAATAGATTGTTGAGTGGTGATTTTCCCCATAATGTTCTAAAACCAGTGATTTTGTGTACTCCTTAGATAGGAGTGCCATAGGCTCCTAAACTGTTTCAACTAAAAGATCAGTATTTCTATAGTGCTCATATTTACTTATTTTCTTCAAGTACTTTCTGTTACTTTGTTTGCTTTTTGGAGAGGCAGAAAACAAATCTGTCAGCTATATCCACATTAATTATCTGTTACTTCAAATGTAGACTCAGTAATCTAGTTTTAGCAAATGTCTTTCTAATCAGTTAACACTTTTCTGTGGCTTTAAACCATATTTCAGTTACAAAATCAAGTTGTTATTTTTCAGTAAAAAAATAAATGGAATGCACATTCTGCCTTGTAAATAAGGAGATAGGGAAGGGAAAGAAATGTCCAGAGCAATAAAATCTGTTCTTCATTAAGACCATTATCTGCCTTAATGTAATCATGTTCAAGTCCAGACATCCCTTAATCAATGCAGTCTGGACAGATATCACATCAGAAAGTACAGATAACACCAGTGTCCATAGTCTGACTTGGGCAGAGGCTTAAATATGCATCCAGAAAGCAATGAAACCAAGAGATAAGAGAGAGCTCTGAACCGTGTCTCTGGTGACACAAGTAATATACTTCAAGTAGTAATTTTTTGATAGTTGATTGTACTTTTTTTCATCAATAAAGGCAGAATGACGAGAATGAAAAATAGTTGCTACAAGGACAAAGCTGTAATCTCATTTTGGAGTGGAAGACCTTTGGGTGTCTATGGGTAGCCTTGTTTAGAAGCCAACAGTTCTAACATTCCAGCAAAAGAAAAGTTATCTTTCTTTTTTTTCTTTCTTTTCCTTTCCTCCTTCCTCTGTCAACTTTTAGTATTTATTAATGTGGTTTTCTCGGGGTCCCAGGCTTCTGGCCAACCAGTTTGTTGTCTGGTGGGAAGGAGTTCTGTTGGAACGCTGGGGGATCAGGAGGGTGGAATTTAAGTGCTTATGTATTTTAAAGTGTGTAAATGCAAGTGGTTACAAAAGGCCCAGGAATGTTGAGTATTATGAATTGTGGTGTGACCACCAAAGGCTCCTAACTTTGAGATTGCCCACATGACTTAAACCCCCTGACTATGTGACCCATGAGGAGAACGGAGGAGCTTGCCTAGTATATGAGTAAGTGACTGCCTCCCAGGAGATGCTGCAGTGTTTGGGCTTAGGTGTTCATTTGTTTCATTTTTGTTTGGTTTTTTTAAGTCAGAAATTGGGCCAGTTGCACTCAAGGGAACAAGAAGGGTTTTGCAAGTGCAGGGAATCTCATTCATGTGCAACTTTGAGGGTAATGGCTCACAAGGGGAATCTTTAAAGGATAGGAAAGATTCCTGAGAGAACTGCAGGTGTTCAGGAAAGGATCTCGCTAACAGTGCCCCCAGATTAAATAGTTTAATTGGAAGAAGTAGAACTAAAATGATGCAGAAGAGGGGTTAAAATGGGAGAGTCTATTCTAGTCGGCAGAACAGCCAGCTGTTGACTTGGGATTCCTTCCTGCCAACTCCCAAAGGGAGCATGGGACACCCATCCTTGTACTGCTCTTGTCGGACATGCTTTGAAATGCCATGAAGCCTTTATTCCTACTTCTTGTGGTGGATATCTGGGGACTTTAAATAATGCATGTGAGATTAACGTTAAAACAGGTGCTGCCTTGTGTGTCCAGCTGTCTTAACACTGGTGCTGCAAATTTCTATCCTGTGGAATAGGACTGGTGCCTAGGTCTGCATCTCTAATCGCAGTAATGAGACTGGTCACATGCAAAATCCTGCGGGGTTACAAGCAAAACCCTGAATATGTTGCATCTGAAATGCTAGTGAGACTGCTTTCTGCAGTTATTTATGCTTGGTTTTCCCTGGCTCACCAAGGCAGAGAATGGCTACAGAGCAGCTATTACTTCCATTTTTCCCTTTCTTCTTCTTATCCCTTATGATACATCTCTAGATACGCAGGATTGGTGAAGAGCCTGTTGTTGTGTATAGGATGTTTAGATAATCATGTAATATCAATACATGATAGGGTATTCTCTGTGATCCCCATTACAGTTTGTGCTCCTAGAGCATTCAAGAGGAGTAACATTTTGAAGCAGAATTCTTAGTTAGAATAAAAGAAGATTTTGAGTTTCTTGAAAAGAATGAACGGTTTCCTCTATGTCCTTACAGACCCAAGGCAATGAATGAATGAGTGCTTTCTCCTTTTACAGATGAAAAATATGAAAACTCCTGTGCAATGTTAGAGTGAGAGTCTCATACAATAGATATATTTACTATTTGTGCAGGACTTGCCTCTTGTCGTGACACCAGTGGTGAAAAGAAAAATGAACTTTTTACTGACTCTTATTTTATTCTGTACCTTGATAATAATTCTACTGGAATGAAGATTCTGTATGAGAGCGTGGCAAGAGAGAAGGTCTGTCGTTTCCCTCTACTGAGTTTTTCTCTCTTTTCTCTGAATCGGGTTCCCCCCCACTCCACTGAGAAATTATTAATGTAATTCCTGACAACCCTGTTTGTTTCTCTCCTTTAAACTAGAGAAAGCATTGAGCAGGACCATGGCAATAGCTGTGGAAGAATGCTATTTAACTACACCCCTTATACCGTGATACTTGAATGATCTCGCAGTGCTGTTGTTGCTGTGCAGGTTTAATGCCCACCTTGTGAGAAATCATTCCTTCCTGGTTCTTCCTTGAGCTTTTACTCAAGTAGGATTGCCACTGGAGGGCTTGGTCCTTTGGATCCTTTTGCTTTTCTGTGCCTGACGTGATTTGTTCAGCATAGGAAAGAAACTGGCTTCACGAAGTAGGAGTTGCACTGTGAATTTCAATAGCTTATCTTCTGGCATTTTCTGGCTGCAAAAGGATGATAAAAACATTGCCTCAAGAAGTCTTCACCACTGACTCCTGTGGGTGTCTTCTGGAAGAAGTTCAGGCTTTTCAGCTTTCTTTTCTTGGGGAAAGAGGGTCGACTTGGCTGAATTTAAAGGTACAGTACTGCTAGATCAGCAAGGGCAGAGAGGTTGATGTAGGCTTTTTGTTATTACCTTTTCCCACCGCTGTTTAACCAGAGGCGTGGAGGTAGTACACTGTATTTTATGAATTTACTGAAGTGCACAGGGGTGATGTTTAATTAAGCCTTTGTGATTATAGGCACTGGCCTCAAGCACAAACAAAGCTGCAGCTGTTTGGGATGCTGTGGGTTGTGCCATCTCTGCTGCATAGACCGTACTCACTGCCAGAGGGGAATGAAGGGGAGAAAATAAATCACTGCCAGAGCACGGTGCACCTTGCATGGACCTGGAGAGGAAAGCAGTTCACTTCCACAGCTTTCATTCTAGTGCTTTGTAACATCCAGGTTTGGAAGAATGCACGTAGGAAATTGAGATGTAGCCACTGAACCAAGCTATTGGCTTTTTGCCATGTTAGTTTCTGTGTTCTTCTTTTGTAATTGCTTTTTCATGTTTTATGCTAAGTTATTTAGGAAGCAGCCTACTTGTTAGATGCATCCCAGAAAAGGATTAAATTGTGGTTTGGCCTCTCTCTAGAGAGTGATCAGTATGCGCATGGGATTGGATAGCCTAAGATGTTAATGGATTTCAAGAGTTTAGGATGAGAGGAAGTAAGTTAGATCAGATCAAGGACGTCTCGTGACAGAGAGGAAACAGGCCAGACAAAGGAACTTCAAGTACCAACCCAGTGCAAATATTAAAGAAGCATTATAACAAATGGAATTTGTTAAGGGGTTGATAAAGAAAGTAGGATTAATGGGGTGAGCTGAAATAGCTATCATAATGATACCAGTATGAAGGCACTGATGTATTTCCATATAACAATCTCGTTGTAAGCTGTAATTTTTGTCTTCACTTAAAATAAATATTGTCTGTTGCTACATAAATATAGGATGTACGTGACAAGTTGGAAAAGAAAATGATCTTGATGAAGTTCTCTAACTTCTCAATCTATCTGCAGAGTTGAAAAGGCATTAGTATCACTGGTACATCCCAGTAAAAATAGATCTGGTAAGTAAGCTGGAGCAAGGCTAGGGGTTGGATTCTTGGTTAGTGTGTATGGCTAAGAACTGGGGCTTTGGTGCTTCTGTGGTTTTATTTACTCACTGTAAGATGGGTATACTTGCATAGTCTCCCTGTGCCTTTGTTTACTCACCTTTACTCAATGAAAGGAAGATTCGTGCTTTAAAAAAAGAAAACGAAACTGAGCAACAAAAAAGATGATGAAATTCTGGGGTGTGTGTTTTAACTTCTGATGGTTTTGTATCACAAAGGTCTGTTGTAGCTGGAGGGATACCTTCAAATTATTTTCTACTAGGAAAATTGCTTAATCAGCTTTAAAGATTCTTAAAACCATAACATTTGAAATCCAAGGATTTATGCCTTATGATCTTTCAGGATTGCCTACTTTCCTCTTAAGTCTCCCAGTAAGCAGTATTAGATATCTCTGCATTAGTTAAAACATAGTGCCCCAGAGATCAGCATTATCTTGCTGCTTTATCACAGAGACAGAGTTTACTCTGTGCAAGTCACTTCTGCCTCTCTTTTCCCTCTGTTACATGGGATCATTTGTCTGCGGGGCCATGCTGTCTTCAAACCTTCTGCTCTAGTGAGAGACACTCAAATATTCCAGGGACAGAAAATGGGAAGTCTGATACAGGTAATGCCATGGGTTAATGTTTGGTTCCCATTTCCCATAAACATTCAACCAGCTGAGACAGTAACTTAATGTCAGAGACTTCTATAGAGACCTGTTCAGGTGTGCTTTGCTTCAGTTTCACTCAGGCTCGTGTGGTTTGAAATGACAGCACCTGAACATGGATTGACCGAGGACTTAGCAATGTGAAAACCTCTAGAAAGGGAAAGAAAAAGACCCAGAGCAAAACCTGAACTGATCAAAAAATATCCTTTTACCTTCTCTTGCCTCTCCATCTTGTCCAGAGTTTCGGTTCAAGTGGAGGGATCATGAAAACACACAGCAATATTTTTTTCAAAGTGTTCATTGGCTTTGGTGCTTTTCAAATTTATTTTTCTTTTAAAGCAATGAGCTTTTTCCCTATATATGTGCAAAGAAGATTGTCTTCTTTTCTTCTTTGCTTGTTTAACAAGGCACTGAGGAACTGTGAAGATAGCATCTCCTGAGATCAGCATAACACTAGAATTTTTTCCCAAAAGTATGATCTTTTGTAGCCAGTCATAAGAAATGAAATTTTGAGAGGTGAGTGAAAAAAAACCATAAAGAGGAAAGTCTTTATTTCCTTGCTGATTTTTGACTTTTGTCAGAAAGCAAGGGAAAAGAAACATAGTAGGTCAGGGATGACCTAGGAAAATGGATGCAAGGAATAAATTTTGTGTGTGTGTGTTTTTCCCACATTTTCAACAAAGTGAAGTGTTAGAAATCTTCTATGAAGAAGCACCTGGCAAATGCTTTTAAATGAACAAAGCAAAATTTATTTCCACATGCTCCTACAGCTTAGAAAGCAACTGAGAATATGCTAAGTCTGGATTTGTTTGTGTCTGAATAGGAAAACCTCTGTCATTTTAGTAGGGCTTCTTTTAATATATTACAGCACTCAGATCATGTCTTTTTTTATAATAAAGCATTAAAACATGACTGGTAACTATGCTTTAGCAGTAAACCTCCACATAACCCAAAAAGCAAGACATTTTTAGTGTGGTTTTATCATTCCTTATTAATACTATAAATGGGGACTATAAATTTCTTTCTTCTACAATATATGTAATAAAATACTTAATGGATTGTGAATGACATGTTATAAAACTTGGCATTAGGTACTGCAATTTATATTGAAATGCATCTCAGGCATAAATAAATTCTCTATAAATAGGAAAGTATCTGAATTCAGAATACATAGAAGCACTCATTTAGGTGTAGCATTTTGGATGATGAAATCATTAGACAGTAGTTTATTTCTGCAGAAACAAGCATTTGTTGTATTCTGAAGGGAGATCCCCAACTTCCCTGAGTAAACACTTTTAAGTAGAGAAGGATTTTATAAAAACTAGAGTGTTGTAGATATTCCTAGCAGAATTTTGGTAACCTATGAGCTGAATCCATAATTTCAAAAAGCACCAAACTGACACAGCTGCTGCAAGTTAAACAATAATTATGGGGAACTTCTTCTAGAAGGAACCAGAAGAATCAGAGTAGGAGCAAACAGTTTCACAAACCTTAGTGAGGGCTGTGAGCAGTATGTTTAACTGCTCATTCAGCCATGAAGTGAGAGCTGAAGGATCTACAGAACAAGCATGGATGAAAGTGGCCTTATGCTGAATGTTTGCAACATTCAGAGGAATGAAACAGGACTTGGAAAAAGCCACTTAGTCAGTCCATTCCAGATCATTCCCTTCAGGATTTTCAAGTGAAGACAGCCTAAGGATTTGGATGGATACAGATCTGAGCACTTCTTGTGAGAGAGATTAGTAGCCATACCTGTAAGACCAACCACGCAGAAAATCAGCAGCACAGCTCAGACATGAATAAATAAAATCATTTACTTGCCCTTCTGCCCTCGCTCTCTGGTGCCTCTCCATGCCAGCTATGGGCTGGGGCTGTATCCTCCTACCTCTTCTGCAAAAGCTGAACAGCAGTGCTTTTAAATCAATGTTAGTTTGGAGCAACAATCAGAAACTAAATGGGTTCTTCCACTGGCTATTTCTGCCTTGCAGAGTGTGGGTGCAGTATGCAGAGACAGGCTGTGAGCTCTTGGGTGTCTGCAAGGTCTTTTTTGTGAGATGATAAGGGGTTTCCTCCCTTGCCCAGCTTGTTTTCTCAAATACTACCTTTACCAGCAGCAGCAGTGTAAAGGAACGTGAGGAAGCTATGGGGTGATTTCCTGGAGTTAAAGAAAAGAATAAAAGCCAAATCCAAAGAAACCCAGATGCTGCTGCACAGGTGGTGTTGGGGGTTAATCCATCCAAACTTCCATCTGTATCTCAAGTGGTTTGAAATACATTGAAAATGTAGTGGGGAAGAGGCAGCGATATGATGGAGTGATTGCATGTCTTTATTTTCTTAAGAAAATGGTTTGAAATTACTTGTTAAGGTTAGTAAGTAATAGTTGCCAGGTTTGACTCTGAAATGGGTTACTGTACTGCTCCAACAGAAATGACAGAGAAAATTGCTAGAATGGTGCTTCAGCCCATCACGGAATTTGTACTAAGTAGAAATAACTTGAGAGGGGGCAATGACTGGGCTAGCAATAATTCTTAGGCAAGGAGGTTTTTTTCTCCTCACTCTTTCATGTACTTGTAATTCTGCTGGAAAGGGGAGAGTAACCAAGGAGTTGCTGTGGAGTCAAAGGTCAAGGTTGAGTCTCTGTATGTACGAGGACATCACTATTTCATAATGTGCTTGCTGTCTCTGTATCACTGCAGTGTGCTTGCTGAGGTGGCAAAGCCCACTGCTGTCTCTGTCCTTAGAGGAGAGGTGATTTGTCTGGTCTGTGGCTCTAACTCTTCATTACGTAAGCCTGTTGTGTGGTTTTAGCCAGCAATACCTCTAAACACTAAACCCACTGGTATTGACTCTACCACTGCAAAGATATTGAAAGGTGTAAAGGGTTTGCATACTTCTATTTTCATCAGATTGCAAGTACTTGAGCATCAGTAATAAATTCTTTTTGAAAGTGCTCTGTAGAGGGTGAAAGTCTTCTGTGAAATTTTACTTTAGTATATTATAAACCTCTATTTCCTTGTTACAGTTACTTCAACTTGAATAAACTGAGGATTTCTTTTTGAGATGAAGATTTCTCTTGAGCACAGAGATTGATGTTAAAGCTTTGATCCTGCGGGTCTCCTGACGTCTGAAGCATTCGCAGTAAAATTATGCTCCTTGCATTACTAGACAGAACCCTCTGGATTTCTCCATAGAATATAGAGTCTGCATGGCACCTACTACTGTAAACTCTCGTGCTACCACTGGGATATGCCAAAGAGGTTATCTCAAAATCCTTTGTTTTTCAGACTTTATGAGTATCACAAGATGTCATTCAGTGCCCAGCAATGCCTATGAGGAGTATCTGGGAGTGTCAGGATCCCCATACTCAAATGGAAGATCACAGTCCAGAGCACGAGTAGGTTGATCTAGTTCTGTTAAAGTTTCAAAGGTTTCTTACAGGACTCATGGAAGACTTGGCCTATATTGGTAGGAGTTCAGTTGGTTTGACTTGGTCCAAAGCTGTCATGCTCTTAAGAGGACAAGGGTAGAAGTGGCTATGAGATTTCAGTGTAAAGGTAGATCTTGGTAGCATCTTGAGCAGAATTTCTGTGCTGTTTCCTTCAGTAGAAGAGGCTTTGAGAGAGAAGATACTGTTCAACTGACATAAGGATATTTGAGGAGGAATGGTTGCTACACTTTCTTTTTGCACCTTTTCCCACATGCTCTATTTGTGTTCCCCGATTCCATGAGTCTGTAGGGCTGATACCTACAGTTATTTATTAGATGGTCTTACAGGCTGTAAGGTAACTGAATTGGTTGGTTTCTCTTTCTTATAGGGGGAGGGAGAGAAACCAAGTAGGCACTCCTAGCAGCATCCTTGACAGCTCAAGAGGCACACTACCACCACAACTGAATTAACTTCAGATAACTCATCTTAAGGCCAAAACAAAAACTTGTCCAAACAAACCAAAAAGCAAGTATTTTTCCTTTCATTAATGCTGCATTTCTCCTGCTCAAAGCTGGTTCATTAAACTGAAAATTGCTCAAAATAGGCATCTGTAAAGAATGCTTGGAGCAAAATTAATTAGTTTTGCTAGGTTAGTAATGCACCTTGCTTCAACTGAAATTGAAATTATTTTTCGCAATAAAGCCACAACACTTTTTATCAGAATTGTCATTAATTGTAGGAAATAGGAGTGTGAGGAAAGAATTTGTCAAATCTAATTTAGTCATACAGTGACCCCGAAAAATTACTGATTTTCCTCATGAGAGGCAGCAGCATTTAAATAAACATCTGAACATTGCCTGACCAGAACTGAGTCTGTATCTACTCTAAGGAATTCCCAAGTGTCCTTTTGTGTTGTTAAAAAATAGATGGGTAAATTATGCGTAAGGGTATTCAAAAATGTTGAAAAAAATATTTAATCTGACCGTGCTTATGTTTGCTGTTCCTGTTTTTTTGAAAATCAAGATTTATATCCTTTTAAAGTTGCAATACAGTTTGGAGAAGAGCTTTATTTTGTATGAACTATGCTTGCAAGTGGTGATCCACAGAGAAATTAGCATGGAATAAATAGAATTTTAATTCTGCAGCTGTTTCTTTGGTACTCTAAATGGTTGGGTTTTTCAGTGGCTAAGGCAAAACACAACTGCAAGGTCAGATGAGTAAATCTTCTTAAGAATTGTGATTTGTTCCTACAGTGGATACCCTCAGAAAACTGAGTGCCACAAAATTGCCCATGACAGAAACTAGGTTACAGGCGGGCTCATGGAGACAACACCCTGCTAGGTATTTAAAGCAGTTCATAAGTTTCCAGCTGGTGCATTGAGAATTTTGGCTGGAAATTCCAAATAGATTCACGTAATGATCAGTGCTTGCTTCTAGTAGCATCCTTAAGTATTTTTTTTAAATGAAGAATGAGGATATATAGAACATACAATGTGTAATAACATCACTTTGATGTATCCTCATGGGATGAGACTAAATTTCTAACGCTGACTGCAGTTCAGCCTTATCCTGGTAGTCTGGTTCCCTCTGTGAATAATTGAAGTGTTGCTGTTGCACTGTCAACAGAAACAGCATGGTTTGGGTTTTGAGGGGACGGGTTATTTTTGTTTTTTGTAAAGACAACTTTTAAAGATTTCTTGCCACCAACAGTGCTTTTGTTTTCATGGCATCCTGACTGTGTCTGTCTGGTTTGTTTTTTTTAAATCCCCTCCTTTTGTGTAGATCTTGCTGCTGAATTATGCTTTTCTTAAATGGCATTCTGCCAAAACACATAAATGTGGGAATATTAGGGACAGTAAGTATCCAAAGTATTTATCATTATGGACATTTTTATTTCTGCTGGAGTCCCAAATTTCCTTTTTTCCCCCCCTCCCACTGTTAATCTCTTATTGTATTGATTGATACATTCATTATATTATGCTGAGGGTTTTCCCCTCCTTTTTTTCTTCCTCCATAGAGAACATTTCTGCTGCAATATCTTATTTTTATGTTGTTGATCAGCTCATTATCTCTCCCAGTAACTAATGTATTTTCAATGTATTTAAATTTCTTTCATGGTACCAAATCTGTGAAAGGAATAGACACTGCTTCCTCAGCCCACTTTTATTATCATGCTTTTGAAATTATTCACCGTGTTGAAAGTATCAGATTCATAACTTGACAATCATATTCTGTGTGTAGGTTTAGATGTCCCATCAGTCTGGCAAGATATTCCTCTTCATGGGATACTTGATGAGCCCAGAGATACAGCCTGAGCCATATCTGCACAGCCCGCACTTTGTGGGAAAAGTGTTTTTCTTGTGTTTTCCTTCCATGAAGGGGGAAGAATTACTGCACAGAATTCTCTGCATACCTGTGTAGTCACACAGTAACTAAAGGGTTACAGGCAGCATGGTAACAGAAATACTCCAAGGGTTTTCTGGTGGTTGCTGTTCCCTTTCCTTTCTCCTGCTTGCCAGCACTGCATGCATGGAATCAAGCACTTGTTTTAGTGTGATAGGAGACCTATCACAGGGTTTATCTGCTGCATTAAAGCCTATCTGAGCTTAGGGTACAGGTAATACAAATACAGGAGCTGTTGGTCTGGGTTTGAGGGCTGGCTGGAGGAAGGGGCCGTACTGTGCCAGTAGTTGATTTTGGGAGGGAGGATGAACTGAGTGATTTCTGATTTAAAGACTGAAAATTCTATTTTCTCATTTAAATGATAACAAACAAAAGGATGCAACAGTTCATTTTTTGTTGTTGTTGTTTTTGCTGGCAACAGTATTTACTACCTCTAATGCTAATTTTCAGTATTAATTATCGTGGAATGAAATTTAATTTAGTGATTCTGAAGGTATGCGGACAAGGCTCTGCTCCATCTCTATCAAGTTAGTTCTGATTTTCTCTAAACATTTTACAACAGTATTCTCAGCCAATCTGTCCAGTTGCTGTAGTGCCAACACCTTGCCTCATGGTGCAGCAGGTGTTTCATAAGGCAGACCGTGATTTCCACCTGCTCCCACTTCACACTACGGCCCTGACAGCCCTGCTCCTTCCTTGTCACTGCAGGCTCTCTTCTTGTCTCCAGATGGATGTATCCACTGCATTAATGGCTTTGGGAGTGTGTTTGGGTCCACAAGTGGTGATAGAGAATAGGAGTCTGAGGGGGGGACACTGTGTGGGTGCTCCTTTGCTCTCATCCCACTCGCTGTTTGTTGTAAAGGGGTTATAATTGATGCTAATTTAAGGCACTTGGCACAGGATTTGAAAAGGGAATACATCCACTTGGCAAATGCTAGTTCTTGGAAATCTTGCTGCAGAGCAACAGAAACAGTAACTCTTAAGACGAATCTCTCTATTTACTTGACACAAACTGCCTCCATGAGAATTTCCTTAATACGTTCTCTTCAGTGAGTGCCTTTTTGTTTGTTTTATAGTACTTTGTCTTTGAATGGCTTAGTGTTTTTTGTAGAAGTGTATTGTGTTTAGAACTTGACAGAGGTTAATCATGGAGGAAGATGTCAGGTCTGCTTTTCCTGTGAGCTGGGGAGGCAATAGAAATGAGAAGGGAATTAAAACAGTTTAAAAACATGACATAAAATAAAATAAAATTAAAATAAAATAAAATAAAATAGTCTGACACAAATAGTTGTCTTAACTAGGAAAACTGTCTGGGCAACATCAGCAGGTATGATCCCTTTTATCATATGGATCAGAAATGTAGGACATTTTTATCAAATCAGATGTAATGATATTAGACTTTTCAGTGTTACTTTGATATTGAAAGTTAATAAATTGCTTATGACTCATTACTCACTTGCTAGGAAGTGTACTGACCATGGAAAACATCTTAGGTGATGAGTGAGGGGATTGAGTGAAAATGTTATCATGTTGGTGGTGATTGACTTCCTTCAAAAAAAGAGACCTTTTAAATGGACTTTTGCACCAGGAGTATAAAGTGGGTAATTCACACTTACTCCTAATAAACTGTAATTGATTTGTAACATGTGAAACATGTGCTCCAAATATCTAACAAGAAGCAAAGCAAAAGTTACCACAATTAACTAGCCCAGTTCTGTGTTAGAGGGAGAATTGGTAAAAACGTTAACAAACACTTGTAATTGCAGTTTTGCCTTCACAGTGGGAACTGAGCAACATTACTTGGCAACTGGTGAGACTCCAGCTGTTCCTATTGGAAAAAGATGTGTATGCAAACTAGCAAAAAAAATCCTAGCTGTCAATAGGTGATTCTGAACTTCTGGTCTGACTTGAACCATTGCCAGTTGCTGTAGCCAGGGGGTACCAATCATTCAACACTCATTTCTCAAAAATGGTATTGAGACCCCTCAAAGCGATAACAAAACTCAGTGGCATCTTAGTATGTTCAAGAGGATGTAATAGAGATGGTGGTGGTGATACGGAAGAGAAAAACTTCATGAAATCCGTACAGGAGACTGGCAGTTTGATAGCATCCAGAAAAGCACATTTGTGCAATATACTGTTGAACACAATAGCTCTGAGAATCTGTTGGGCTGTTTATTTACAAAATTCAATATGTCTCTGTTATTTTTTAACCTTGACAGGTACTGTTTTAAGCACGTGGTAACTCACTGTCTACTTCGTGTCAGATACCTCGGAAGCTCAGCAGAAAAAACTCAGCATTTCTCAGGGAAGAAGGTGGGAAGTTGCACAGGGGCATCTTGGCTTCAGAAGGTGTCAGTTGCTCTGTGTTCTGGGCATCCTTCTCACAAAAGCTCCTTTGCACTGGGTTGCAGAAGAGTTTCTGTGTAGCAGCACTGCCTGGGCTAGTAAGCACTTCCCTTACAATGCTGAGCAAACGTGCCAGCTTCTGTCCAATCGCAGTAACTTGATTACTTTGGGTTAGCACTCTGTTTTGTTATAAAGAAGACTCCATAACACTGTTTTTTCACATAGATTGTTGCAGCTGAAGTGCCATGGAAAATGACTATTTACTCTGCTGTCTGTCAAATACAGGAAAAAGAAACTACAGACCCATGTTCCTGTGCGGGTCAGTATTCTTCTGTAGTGCTGATTAGGGATGTCATTTTACTGTGTGCTGATAATGGTTAAAGTCAAGAACCAAATACTTAATAAGTGTTTAATTATAGTACTTAGTTATTTAAATGTTTCTGGGACACAATATTATAATTAATTGCAGTTATTAATTCTAGGGCTCAGTGCTTGTCTTTGAAAGCTCTGTGCTGCTGAGGTCTCCAGATCTTCTCTATCAGCCTGTGAGTTCAGGGCTTTTAGAGATGATAGACTTCCCTGTGACAAGCACCATCTCTGTACTGCCTTTTATGACTGCCTTCTGCTGAGGTTTCCAATTCCCAGGCTGGTGTGTGCAACTCATGAGGACAGGGAGAATGGGTGGCACAGGAGCTGAAAGGGCTTGCTTGCCCTCCAAGGCAAGTTGGATGCCCCGGGTAAGGCAGAAGTAATGCACATCTATCAAGTTTACATGGCTGTTCCAACACATGGAAGCTCTTGGAAAGCTGTAATGAAAAGTACTAAGACCACCAAGCAAACTGTTTTCCACTCCATTTTTAGAGTGCACAAACCTTCTGACATTCCCTTTGGAGCCCAGTTGTAAAGTAGGTGTAATCTATAACATAAAGAGTATTAAATGCGCCAGAATTTCTTTTTCATCTATCTAGATTGCTGTATTTCACAATCTAGGTATGTTATATTCTTGCTAAATCCTTACACAGTCCATTTATGGATTGTAAGGATATTCCTACAAGGTATTTGAAAGTGTTTGTTCCTTACAATCAAGTAGTTCTTTCTGTGCAGTAAAATTGACTCTTGGACACTTGAGCTGAACTCTGGTAGCATTTCTTGAAATGAGAAAGTTTTCAAGATCACTGTTCAAAACTATCTTTGTAAATCATTTGTACTCCTAAAAAAAAAAACCAAAACAAAAACATTGAGTTACTTTGACAAAAATATTCTTGTTACATCGTCCAGTCACTATTTAATTTTTGATGCAGAATTTTTTTGATGAAGAATTTTTTTCTGGACAAAAATAGTTTTCAGACAGACATGTTTTACAGCTCCTCCAAATCTTACGTTATTTCCCAAGATTTTAAACTTTTTCCTTTTTAACAGAGTGTCAACATGCCCACTTGCACAGTCGATACTTTTAAGACCAATCAAAGCTATAAATACATATATTTGGGGGCAGTTTGAGCAGGAGATAAGAGCATATCTGTATCTTTGTGGGGATGGACTCTGTGGAATGAGGTTTTTTCCCAGCTCTGTAGGAAGCTGCACATAAATAGCACACTCGGGAAAACCCACCCAGAGTTTACCGGCTGGCATGGTTCTGGGATGGTTTTAGCACACACCTCCCTATCCCCCCACAGCAGCCACCTGCCTGCATGACTGTGACGAGCTGTGTAGGAAGAAGGGACACTTACTCCTTGCTGAAAAGCTTGTGAGATGAGGGCTTTGGTTTTGCAGGAGTTGTACAAGGCATGAAGGAGGTAAGTTCTCTAAAGCAGGCTGGTGCTCCAGGCAAGGTTTTCATGCTTGACTTGAAAATCTGCAAGTCCCGTTTCTGCTGAGCAGGCAGGCGGGGAGTTCCCAGGTGTACTGTACCTGTAGGAGATGAAGAGGTCTGATCTGGTGCCTTGCTTTAGGCCACGCTGTAGTGCTATACCTGAGGAACGTGTCGGTGCCATGGAACCGAAAGGTGCCACTTCTCAGGAGGAGCCTCAGTGCTGCAGGGCAGCTGGCTGTGGGAGTGCTCACTTGCCATCCCCTTGGGCTCAACTGTAATACCTTGTGGAAGCCTCATGCTAGTTCTGCTGTTGTTTTGTAGTTGTTTTCTGAGAGCTAGGGACCTGTTGTCATGACATCCCAGATTTGGGATTGGTCTATTTACTGGCAGAGGTCCACAGTGCTGTATTGTGAGCCCTACAAACACATTGGCTCCAGTGATATTTCAAAAAAGCTATTCCTGTTGTTGAAAATTAATTTTGATTGACAGTTTTAAGAAGGTCACATTGATTTAATTACAAGTTGTATTCAGTCCTTCTGCTGTTGTTTTCTAAAGATTACTCAAATTTTTGTGCAGTTTTAATCTTTCTGTTTTCTCAGAAAACTTAAGATGCTGCAAAAAGACAGAATCAATTATCTATCAAGCACTTGCATAATCCTAAAATATACCTCTCTGTAAGTATATAATGACAGTGTGCACTTTTAAATAAGTTCGTCTAGCAGTAACAAAGCTGGGGATTTGTAAGTCTCACAGGCCAATTTCAAGTGAGTAGAAAGAGACAATTTGTCACAGTCAAGTGATCTTAGGACCTGCTGTCTTTATTTTCTTAAAATATGAAGTATAAAAATTTAATGCTGTAATTTTATGGAGATGTTCCTAACTCAATTCATAGGGATTTAAATACAGTAAAGTAGCAGTATATAATCGTTTTTGTGAAAAAAGTTTTGAAGTCAAACCACCTACATTGAAGTAACTACCAGTCCTTGGAAGTGACAGGAAAATGTAGAGATAAGTGCATGGAAATGTCTTCAGTTATTTTATATGTCTGAGCTCAAAATTCCTGAGGTTTTTTTTCCCCCCTTTCCTCTCTACAAAGTGGACTCTGGGTTGCACCTGATGTACTCCTATTAAACACATAAAAATTTGGGTTGCAGAGGATGATTTTGGCTCCCTGTTGGACTTCTGTATTTGCTTTTTCCAGCCTCCTGCCTCATTTGTATGCTTTACACAGGAACACAAGGCACGGTGTGAGTGCAACTTTGGACAGAATTAATGAACATGGTGGTACTGCTCTTTATGCCTCTTAGGCAGTGGAAACGTTCTGCAGCTGCTAAGCCAGTATAAATAATGCAGGCAGTAAATAAATGACACATAAAGATTTTGGAGTATGATATATTAGTATGATATAGTAGTATGATTAACCTTTTATCTTTGCTGATACAGACTGTGAAAATGGGCAAATTGAATTTGGAGCACACCTGTGCTCCCCTGTCAGATTCCTGATCCTCCCTTCCCTTGGCTGCGATTTGGAGGGACGTCTGCACCACTCACCTGCTGGCACCTGCATAAATCCCTTGGCTCTGCAACCCCTGCAAGCCTTCATGACAGTCACATTTTTCTGTGGTTCTTCTCAGTGGCCTTGAAATGAGTCACAGGATGTAAAACCTGAGCTGTGTTGAGGGGATTGTGTGTGCTGCCCTCTATTTGTGGGTTCATTTTTATGGATAAAAGGAAAGTGTGTTCTCTAGAAGTGATTTGACCTGAATAGGAAAGCACAAAGTTTCTACTTAGTTGTCATTTATTTTTCCTGCTGTTGCTGTACTCAAGCTAAGATTTTGTCCTAAACTTATAACTCTAATTTATAGCAAGGAAAGTGACTTCTTATATTCCTGTAGTTCTCCCAGTCCACCTTGCATGCTGACAAGTGAGCCATGACACCCATCTATCCTAAGCAATTAGGTTTCCTTTTCCAGTGTAGCACTTCCAATAAAAGCCCTCTAAAAACTGGATGATGATCATGCCACCCGATGCTTTGCAATACTCTGTATTTTCTGTGCCTAAGTAAGTATTGAAATGTTGTTTTACTAGGTGGTTGTTTAATTGTAATAGCTGGTGTGGAAAACACTATTAGGACCTAGCTGTGTTGTTTTGCCAGTTCCTTGTTATCACCTGATTATCTTAGTGCAGTGAGCATTAGTGGGTAAACTTTTTTGGAATGATTTAGCATTACTGTATAATACTGTGCAGTATCTTTTATCTGCTTCAGGTAAATGAATAGTAGTTTGAGTGAAGCTTCTAGATTTAATATTGTAGAAAAATGTCAACAATTACAGTGCAGTGTGGCCAGATGTCATTTGTTTGACATAATGGTATTGCACTGGTGACTCACTTATTACCTGCAGCTACTTAGAGCTGAAAGAGAAAGGACTCATAATGTCTTTTCATTATATAATGAGAGAAAAGGTGAGTCTTGTGTCACGCTGTTGACTTTCCTCAAAGAAATTAGGAGTGAAGAAATCTAACACAAGCTGATGAAGGACAAAATGGTCTGTAGGAAAATAAAAAAGGTAAAAGTAAGCTGAAAATAATACCCAATTGTCCTTTAATAGGGTGAAATGGAAGAACATAGTTCAGTGTGGATTTATTTACCTTTCCTTTAAATAAACAAAGAAAGCGCTCTTTGACTCTCCAGTCACAGCAGCACAGCAGTAATACTGCAGTGAGTAGTCTGATATTTATAGCTTTTCTGGTGGGCAAACTGTGCACATTCTATTGCTTTTATGTAGCCTCTTCTATTGCAGTTTATGAAGAAAAGAAATTATCTTGGGAATCAGAAATGGATAATTAGTATCAACAAAGAGTGCAA
The DNA here is from genome assembly GCA_013399195.1 of Dicrurus megarhynchus. Classification (NCBI taxonomy): domain Eukaryota; kingdom Metazoa; phylum Chordata; class Aves; order Passeriformes; family Dicruridae; genus Dicrurus; species Dicrurus megarhynchus. The sequence goes on along the minus strand of VXAD01012627.1, from coordinate 14,120 downwards.
TTATCCTTGCAAAATTAGACTATTCGGAGAAGATTGGGTTTTTTAAGTCACGGAATGATTTCAACCAGAAGAGGGCTACAAAGTGTTGATTCCAATCTCATGTTAGTTATCCTTTCCCTGATTTCCCAAAGCAATTGATACTAGCTGCAAAATTTAGATACAGACTTTGAACTCTTGCCTAGGAGAGCCCAATTTGCATCTAGAAATGAAATGGGGCTCCATTTCTGTGTTAAAATACTGACTAAATGTGGAAAGAAATTTATTGAATTAATCCATGCAAAGCCTTTTGTTTAGCTTTTTTCTGTTTCCACATTTTATTTTTCTTGAAAGCTTTTCACTCCCTTTATTACTCTGTTCCAGATACCTGCAACTCTGTTCTCTGTGATGTCTTCCACCAAATGCCTGTGTTGTCCAAATCACCACTGGAAATATTAATTAGCACTGGATGCAGATGGGGTTGCACCCAAGCTGCACTTGATTAACACTTGCAGAGGGTAGGCTTCCAGCTGGGTGTATGCAGCTGCATTCTCACAGTGGCATTGCATTTATGAGAACATAATGTTGGGATAACATTAAGGAGCAGGGAGGAGAGGGGTACTTCTGGCCAGGTGCCACAAAACTGAGAACTCCTTCCAGGAAGAAAAATAAGACTCATTTGATGTTACATGGCTGCTTATTTGTAGTTGCCTTAAAGCAGTGTGAAAATGCCTGGAACTTCAAAATATTCTGGAAAGTTAAACTTATTTATTTTAGGGTTGGGGTGGCAAAGTTAGGGCATTAAAGATTCAGAGAAAGTTTCATATGGCATTTTATGTGATGTACAGTGGCTTAGAGAATGACCATCCAGTGACTTACACAAAACTAACTTAGCTACATATTCTTCAGTTGATTCTCTTGTGCAGGTGAGTAAAGCAAACTAACCAGACCCTGGCTTTCCATGACTGAGTGTCTTTATCTCTGATCCAGCATAGCATTTTAACTATCCCTCTTGGTCATCTCTCTGAAGTTAGAGGAGCTTTTTCCTGCTAAAGGTGACCATGTGGCTGAATGCAAGCCTTGCACACTGCTGACGGTCCTAGGGTGTTGTGAAAGGTCTCAGGTTTGAAAACAAAATCTTTGCCTTAGCTGTTGTAGAGACAGCTGTGCCCTAAGGGTGCATCACTGCTTTGGAGGCCAGGCGATGTTTATTATATTATTTCCTCAGGAGTTACCTGGGAGTGTCCATTTAATCTAGATCAGTGGCTTCAGAGGAGCTCTGTTGTAGGTGATGCCTGGGAATGTGCCCTGCAGGCTGAAATGGATGCTGCTGCTTGGGAAAGCTGCCAGAGTATTTTAAATATTTAGAGCGGAAATAATAAAATCTTTGGAAAGTCTCAGGTATTCTAAATATTGTTTAATAATTTTAGTTGCAAAACTGGAAGAAGAAACCAGGAGGGCTTTTACCTTCAGCTGGGTAATTTGCTGATAGGAAAAGTCCTATATGAAATGATCAGTGAGCTTATGTATGAGCCTGTTGCCTAGCAACTACACGAGTAAACTTTCACTTCTCACTACATTTTCCAGATCTCATTAGATTCAACAAATAAAATTAACTTTATCTTCAAAATACAGAAGAAAACCTGTCAGTATAGAAAATGTAGTCTTCCTGTTGTATTTATATTTACATCGTGGGAGCAACAGGTGTAGCAGAAATGAATGTGTAATCTTCGTGCAAACTGCTAGGATAATGGCAGTTCACATCAGTAAATATTAGCTACCTGTGTTTTCTAAACTAACGTCTTTAGGTGTAAAAACACTTACTCCTAGTCCTGGTTTCAGCCCAGCCAGCAGATCAGCCCCACATTGCTGCTCATTCATTCCCTCCCAGAGGGATGGGAACAGAATTGGAGGCATAACAGTGAGAAAACTCAGGGGTTGAGATAAAAACAGTTTAATAGGTGGAGCAACAGCTGCATGTGCAAGGACACCAGAACAAGGAATTCATTCCCTACTTCCCATGGACAGGCAGGTGTTCAAATGTCCCCACTTCCTTCTTCTTCCCCCAGCTCCGTGTGCTGACCATGGCCCCACATGGTCTGGGACATCCCTTGGGTCACTTGGGGTTGGCTGTGTCCCCTCCCAACTCCTTGGAGAACACTTAATGACTAAGCTAGAGAGATTTCTCTAGGTGGTGATAAGAATATTCCTAAATAACATTTTTAAAACAGAGATTTATGCAGTGAAGCTTGCACTGCAATGTTTTTTTTTTCCCCCTGAACTTGCAGAACAAATCTTAGGATGGTCTGGAAATACCTCTTTCACACAGAAACAGAATGCAATAAATGTTCAGAAAGTATCCAAAAGATATATAGAAATTGTTAGTGTTCTACTTTGAAAGTGTTTGAAGCATTTTAACAAAATACAGTGCATTCCTGTTAGAGGTTTATAGAACTGACACAGAAACAGTGATGCCTGACACACAAGAGGTGATGTCCAAAATCAAACAGGTTTTGCAAGCCAGCATCATCAGATATGGTTAAGCTCAATTGTATGTTCCTATGTAGACAGCTATTAAATTGGTCGAATGTCACTGGTTGAAACTGTATCATGGACAGATAAGGCCCATGTTTGGAAAGTCTAGGTTGACAATCAGATCTTCTCAAAGCAAAGATCCAGTAGGGCTTAACATCTGGTCCAACCTAAGGTAGGCTCTTGATCTGTTAGCAGAGAGAGGCTGGTGACCTTGAGAGATCCTCACTGGTGGCCTTGAGAGATCCTCACTGGTGGTCTTGATGATTTCCTCCCCCTTAATAGGGCTATTCCTTTTCTCTTCTTTGGGAAGGTAGAGCCACTGTGGCTGTTGGTGCATCTCTTCCATGGGGAAGATGCTATGGAGCTGCAGCACTTGAGCTAAATTTACAGTTCCCGCATTTTACACTTCAGTGGCTTTAATTTAATCTTAAAATTAAGCAACTCTTTAGAGAACAATTGCATTTTCTGGAATAGTCATTTACTAAAACATTTGCCAACATTTGCACAGGGTACAGTTTACCAACACTTCCTTCAGGAAATGTTTTTAGGCTATTCTTCAAGTAATTTTCAGGTTGTGCACTTAAAGGGAATTATTTCCTTTATCACCTAACAATCCTGAGATGCTGAATGCAACATTACAAAGGGAAGTGGCTTGAATTGCTGAGACTTAGCAGCTCCTTAGCCTTGAGTCAGGCTGCAATAGCTTGATAGCTTTTCTACCTTTTCTTTCAGCTTTGTTGTTACTGTTATCCCAGATAGATGGAGTCCTGGTGTGACTGGGGGCAGCTGTGGAGTTTCTCTGTTGCATGTCATGACTGGGCAATGTGCTGCATCTGCTGGGGTGGTGGGAGTCATGCATTTGCACATAAGGAACTTGCCTGAGCCTGAGCCTGAGCCTGAGGATGTATTTGAAGCCATGCACAGAGAAATCTGTGCTCTCTGCTTGCCTCTCCTCTGGCATCCGAGTGACCGAGCCATCAGGCATGGGCTTGATCAGCAGGGAAAGTGGGTCATGTGGAGAGCTGCCACCCACTGCCAGCCAGTAGTGGCTTGATGGAATGATTCCATCTTGAGAGACCGGGGTTTGAGCCACTCTTAATGCTTTATCCCTGAGGGGATGTGCTTAGTGAGTCTTAAGTGAATCCAGTGGTGATGTGTGATGGAAAAGTTTTGATTCTTCCCTTTGCTCAAAACTGTCAGTGCACACAGCAGAGATTCCATTTTGTTTCCATGGAAGGTTTTCGTAGCTGTTGCTCAGATTATTTACATCTTTTTTACAATAATATAGGAAAATACAGTAGGTGCTTCTCAGTGAGGCAAACCTGGTGGGGTGTTAGTACTTCTACTGAGACTTGGGTCTCTGAGTGCAGAACAGTGGGAAGACTCAAAGGAGAGAAATCACCTCCTAGTAACATCTCTGACTCAGGGAAACAGAGTCCTGAAAACATCATCCAGGCTTTGCAGTTTCTGCATCTTCCTCTTGTTAGCAATCAAATTAAACTATCAATATTTGGTGTGCTCATGTTTCTACAGATAATTGCATTTAATAGCTTTTATTTATGCAAGTCTTCAGGAAGAACTTCATTGTATTTGAGTTATTTCTTTCTCCTGTTTGTCTGAGACCAATCAGGCAGATAGAACTGTGCTTTTGTCCATTCCCCTCCTAATTTATCTTCTCTATTTTTTATCTTCACCAGTTTCAATTTATTTCTTTCTTGGCTACAGAGGACTGTGATGAACTTGTAGTGAAAGATCTGAAACCAAAGATGGCATTTAATCAAAACATTTGTACATTGAACTTAATTTCCCTGGTTTTATTTATTTCTTTACATACCTGATAGAGGAGTTTAAGTGATGGAACTAAATAATAGTGAAATCAAATGATCACAGGGAAAGTACTGCTGGTTCTTGTAGCTCTTGTCTTGGATTGATAGTATTTCATTAATTTCATTTGAGATCCTATGTGACAGCATAATTATGATATAATAAGACTTAGCTAGGTGGCATAAAATTATCTGCCAGTAAAGCCTCAAAGACAAGGTCACATAGAGTACAAGTAGTCTTCAAATCTACGTTTCTAGAACTAAGTGTTCTAGCTACAGAAAAAAAGAAAACAAGTAACATTTTTTGACACCACCTCTAGCAGCTGCAAAGCAGTTCACCAGAATGGTTTCTCTAAAGCACTTTAAAAAGCTATTAATGTTCATTTAGAGTTCATTTTTGTTTATGCAGGACTATATTAAAAATCAGCTTTGTGGTTGTGAAGCTGGGAGTTAAGAAAGCAGTAAACAGTTCATCAATCATCTACTACATTTGGTAGGGCAGTTTTAAACCTGCTGTTCCTGAGAAACAAAACAATGCTCTGATCCTTCTTATGGGATCGATACATGTAGCTACTTAGCACAGATGCCTGTAGATAGTAATGGATCTATAATGTATGCACATAATGTATTTATGTGGGCTTTGCTCTTTCTATATTGTACCCCAAAATATTTTCTTTAGTTATTTAGTTCTATATGTAATTAGGATAGTCCTAATATTGCTTCTCTGTAGGGCCACTCCATCAGTCCCTATATTAATAGAGCTCCTGATATAAAGACCAGGTTTTTATTCATCCCCATTATACAAAGAGAAAAAAGTCCCCCATAGAACTTCTTGACCATCAATGCATTTGGTGAGACAGCCAGTAAAACCATTAGAGTATCTGAGACGTATTTAAGTTCTATTCCTAACAGCCTAGCAAGATGTGTCTTGTGGCTGAAGCAGCCCCTGGAGCCAGATCGCACCCTCGAAGAGGTCGCTCCAGCCCAGGCTGCTCTGGCTGCTCTGGGACAGCCCCGTGCACGGGGCCCCGCAGAGGTACCCAGCAGCCGCCGCTGGGCTGGGGGAGTCCCCATGGTGATGGCTTGGGAAGTCATTTAGGGGCTCACACAGAAAGGCTGCCCTGTGCCCTCTTCTCTGTCAGTCGCCTTGCCCATGAAATGAGAGCCTGCTTTACTGCCTGTGGCGAGGGCTTGATCAACTGTGCCTTTTTATGAGGTGTCTGGAGATCCCTGGATGTTTTCTGCAGCATCGCAAAGGATTTGCTGTTGATGCGTCTAGAAAATTAAATAAATTTTAAAAAATTAATTGTAACAAGAGTTTTTGAAATTAAAAGAAGTATTTTTGCCTGTTTTCTGACACAGAGAAGTGTGTTGTTGCATCTCCTGCCTTCTTGCAGGAGAGAATGTGTCTTATTTTGATCCATTAATTTTGAGATTAATTTTGAGATCTTCCTAGATTACCTTGTATATATGTTTATGTCTGTGTGTGTGTGTATGCATATGTGTTTATTTTGTGGTTTATAGCATCAACTGTACTAATTCTGGGAGTGGGTGATTTCTAAGGTTTTTTTTGTTACTAGGTTTTTTATTTGTTACTGCTGTGAAAGAAATCCTAGTCACTGTTTTATAGCAGCAATGTATTCTTCTTTCCTTTGCTTTTCTTTGCCTTTTCTTTCAAAATCTAACTCACTTTAAATTCTATATAACTACTTCTTCCTTTGGGTGCAGTGTTCTCTTTAGTCTCTGCACTTCGATACTTCCCTTGCATGTGAACCTGCACTCATTGTTTCTGCTCCTGCCTTATTTGAAATGAAAGGTAAAGACATGTAGCAGAGCTAACTCCAAGTTCTTTGCTGATGGGGAAAGACCACCTTTGACAATTAAAAGCTTTAGATGACTCTTTATCACCAAGTCCTTCACCACAATCAAGAGTGATTATTCCTCTGGTGTGATGCTGCCGTTGTGTGTTGCTGCCTGGGAGAAAGCCATCAGGGCACAAGTGGAACATGATAGTGTGAAGGAAGTAATGGTTTCTCCTTTTGATCTTTCTGATTTTTATTTTGTTCTTATTTTTTGGCCTTGAGCTTGACTCCACACTTCACTGAGAAATTTAAATATAATTATGTGTAATTCATGAATTAAATCGTTGTGTAACGTTCAATTATTTTAGTTAATGATGTCTTTGAAATAGAAAAGGCCTGTCTTCCTGTAAATAGCGAAGAATTCAAGGCAAGGAAGCAACCTCTTTTCTATTCTGCACCAGAGCAGTGAATAATACCTCTTTCCTGATCCTGAACTGGCAGAAATTTTGTGTAGAGATGGAAAAAGTTAGATGGTGGGGATCGTTCAGTGCAAGCATGGTATTGTCTTCCTGAAAAAGGCAAAAATCTTCCATAAAATGGGACCTGGTTTAGCTGTGATTTAGTTCTACAAATGGCTAGTCTGGCTTAAGGTTTGGGGCATAACCAGTCTTTTCAATATGAACTTTTACCTTCAAAATATGCTGATTGCCTAGAGGTGATGTAGAAAAGTAGAACAATTTGATCACAACCTCTACCCCTTCCATGCCCCCACAAACCCTCCAAAAAAAAAGCACACCACTTTCTCCCAGCTCTCCAGGCAGTCTAAGACCTAATGTGTTGAAGGAGAGAAGGGGTCTTTTCTTATTAATATCACAGGAGCAGGGAGCTGATTTCTTCTGCTTCAAATTTGTTTCTATGCTTTATGGCCAATTCTGTGTTCAATTATTACTTGTTTTCATTTCTATTAATAAAGACTTCTAAATAACAAGAAAAGACTAGTAATAAAGAGAATTGGTTTACTTGTGCTTGTGATCTTTGTATTCTAATTGGAATTATGTTCCTAACTTTAATTGTGAATCCTAGTTTTAGGATATTATATCCCTTTTCCTTATTTGCATACAAATTGCATTCTAACAAGTAGGAATGTTTTCACACTCTGCATTTTTAGAAGAAATTTTATTTAAAAAATTTAATGCCAGTGTTCTTTTCCCCCTACAAGATTTGTATGGGTACACTAAGGATATGGGGTCTGCTCTCTGATGGACTCCAATACATTTTAACAGGTGTTCTTTCAACAGGAGGATGGCAAGAAATAAACTCTGAGCTTCATTTATGTGTAAACGTCAGGGCTGTGATACTTTTATGCCTTCTCAGTCTAAACTTAGCCCAGTGTGATTTAGGGCCTTTGTGATTTAGGGCTGATGCTGGCAAGACAACTGGCTGGTGCTGGTCCCGTGCTGACGCACAGCGCTGAGAACCCAGCAATCAGTATCCCCCAAGGAAATTCTGGGGGCCTGGTGTGCTTTCTGGTTTGGACTTGTACATTGCCAGCTCAGTGCTTATAATGCTGGAAGAAAAGCTTGTCCCTAATGGGTCAAAACAAGATTGATTTTTCTCAGTGTCCTATTGGCAACAGTGTCTGTAAGTAGATATTCAAGGAAGAGTGAAAGCACAGCAAGCAAGTCCCTATTTCCCACCTTCAGCTGCGTTCATCTCTGTGCCTTTCCTGAGGTGGATGTGATTTTGACCTCTTTGCTAACTCATAACAGGAGTATTTCCTGTAAATGTGAGCCTTTATAAGCTTTTAGCATTTATTAGCTATTTTCTCAGCATGCAATTCATTTTTATGTGTGTTGTGTCCAGCCAAGACCTCCTTGGTTCTAACCTGTATCACTACCTGTTTCTACTAATTTTTTTGATAGTTCATAATACCCTTGATTCTATCCCAGCTCCTATTTTTATATGCAATATAAAGAGCTCCCATCTTCTGGTGCATACCAGAGTGATTAAAGCATGTGGCTGCCTACACAGCAGATCAGATTTTCTAATCTACTTGACTACTCAGGTGAAGTGGGTTTAGTGCTAGTGGGTTTGTTGTTTATTTTGTCAACTTAAAGTACGTCTGATCCTGCAGTTGCTTGAATTCCAGATGTAGCTTTCCAATTTCTTCCACAGTGAACAATACTGAAAAGAACTGGGTCGGCTCCCCTGTGGCCGCCCTGTCCTTTGAGTGCTCTTTGTGCCCTGGGTGTTGGGTGTCTAAAGAGCCTTTGGTGCTTCCAATGAAGAAGGATTTCATTTTAGTTTTGGTTCCTTTTTGCTTGGCTGAGTTTTTGCCTGTCTGGGTGTAGTTTTGCATTTGATGTACAATTTAATATTTACCTCATTTCAATGCAATTTCAGCTTTTTAAGTCTGTCATCTTTCTTCTACTAACCTGACACTGTGCTGATCAGCTACTCTGGTTTCCTGCTTGTTCTCTAGCTGCTCGCCACGGGCAGCCTTCACTGTCTCAGCGACTCCAAGCTGCCCTTCACCAGTCTTCACCACTGTCTCTCAGTATTCAAATCTTTAAAATGTCATTTTTAGCAAGTTTCCTAATTTTTATCTAATCTGCCTTCCTGAAGTTGAGTGTCACCAAAGGATTGGTTTTTCTTTTAATTTTTTTTTTCTTTTGCTTCTTGTTACTCCTGCAGGAGATGCCTCTAACTACTGGGTGGTCACTTCTGCAGTGATCATTTCTAGTTGTGTGATTCTGATTGACTTGTCCCTCCTTAGGACCAATTAGGGCCTTGCCTTCTGCTTGTGAGCTCCCAGAGACCTACTTCACACCATTACTGGGGCATCTGGGCAAATGAACTTTGCCTAGTTTGTGAACAGTAACTGAAGCCTCCATGGTGCCATATTACACTTCCTGATCTCTCCTGGCATCCTGTGGTTAGTGTAGCTGCCCTGTTCAGCTGGAGGGTAATACAGACCCAATCCTTCATTGCTCTGTTCTAGGTCAGACATTGCAAGGCACACGGATTCTTGGTACTTGCTGAGATGGTTCCACCCTGACCTCTCCTTAGAATACAGTATTGCAGTACAGGTCACTCATGTTCCTGTCTTTTCTGCTTTTGGGTGTTTGGAGGGGTTTTTCCCCTTTTATAATTTATTTTTTATTACTGATATAAAATGCCATGGTAACTGTCTTCCTTCCCCCGAATTCCTCATATGCTTTGTTTGTCAGTGCCTTTGCTTAGCGCTAGACGTTGCAGTTCCTCAGTTGCATATTTAAGGTAAGAAAAACTTTACTAAATTGGACATTCTGTTAAGCATCTCAAAGTAAGTTCATTTGTTATGAATTGCTTCCACTGTGCATTGAAAAAATTTGTGCTGCTTCTGAATAGACTCAGAAGTTAAGTCTGTGCCCTCTGTCACTCCAAAGCACTTCACAGTTTTTGCTCTTTTAATTTGACACTTGGGCTCCTTTTTTTATCCCGACTTTGCACTCAGGCTTTCAAAAGTGTGCAAAGATTATTTTTTTGGACTCCTCTAAATTTTCAGAATACTGTATTTGATTTTAATTGATCTATGGAAATTTAAAACCTTTGACCAGACTGCCCAAGGCATTTCAAGTTTGGCTCTAAAATCCATAGACATATCAAAAATATTGGCAGTTTCCCATTAGTGACTAGCTCTCAGCAGCCAATGCTGTGCTTCTGGCAGGTAAGGCCGCACAAATAGGGATACGGATGCTCTCTCCAGAGTTTTTTCCCCTACTCTGCCCTCTTTCCCTCAAGAAATATGTTTATATCTAACATCAAAAGGTGCAGAAGAGGTAGATTAATGGTAGTGGTAATTTACCACACACTTTCATATATTTTATCTGCTCACTTTCAATTCCAGTAAAGGATATATATGGAGAAACCCTCTTATGCTAATCTAGTTTCTTCAGTGCCATATCTTGGTACAAATCTACTCTGAAGTACAAAATGTAATGGTATTTGCCATTAGTAAAATTCCAAAGACCATATACATAGGTGCCACCAGTTGCCTGTGGAAAGGTTTGTCAAGTTGATTCCTTTCAACGCCGTCAGTGCTACTGTTTTAATGGGATATCTTCCAAATATATTCCCATTTTAAAGCTTAACTGTTGTCTTTCAGTTCTTTACAACTGAATGGGAAGTCATTTTGTATCAGTGGATTTAGGTTATTGTCTGTAGTAATGGAACTGTCTTTTTTTCAATTTAGCAAAATACCATTAAGAATTAATTTATGACCCAGCTACATTACTGAATCATAGAGGTATGGAGGAATGTTACAGTCTGGGTATTCTTTCCAGCAAAGTTCTAAGGATAATTTTTAATGCACAGACATTTTCCTCTTTCATTGCACTGTAACTCGTGTATAGAAATGCGATTTGGGGAATGTGTTTTTACTGGAGGTGCTGAGGTAGCAAAATGTACAATTACTGATAACAATGTGACACTGTGTGTTCTGGATGCAATTTTGCATTTCAGAAGCAGGAAATGGAAAAAAGGATGATTACTTTAAAGTAGTATAAGTAAAATCCTACCATCTCTTAGTACAAACGTCAAATCCTGGGAGGTAAATCTGCTTGACTATAGATTAGAAATAGGTAAAAGAGACCAAAACAACTATAAGGTCCATATGGTACAGTGATGGACTATATTGGAAAGGTTTTATTTGTGAAGGACAAAGTGTTGTTTAGTGCTGATGTTAATTTCTTTAAGTTCCTTATTTTATTTTTTACTTCATCAACGTTTAAATGGGAAATGGGAGCTCCTTCAGGAGTTCCTGCAGGTATCTTGGAGCTGAGGCAGCAGCGAGGCAGAGGCAATGCCTCCCTCTGTGCTGCGCTGTCAGGCTGCTTTTGGAGAAAGGAGAACTCTGAGCCCTTTTGTCTTCAAAAGCCTTTTTGTCTCTTCTGTCTGTTTTGTCTGTCTGTGAAATTACCCCACTCTTCTACAGAGGAAGAAATATTCCCTGGAGTGCTTTGTCCATACTAAAAGATAAATCCATACTTTGTAAATCTCTGTTCTCTTCTTTATCTGCCTTGAGACTTACAATTTCGTGCATGCAAGGTATGTGTAAAGTGCTGCATAGTGGCAATAGTAGTGCTTTACCCAGATGTGTGAACAGCTCTGTGGGTGTCGGGCAATGTCTTACACTATATTTAACTCCAGAGTAATTTACAGCGGCAAGATTTCTGCCTAGTACCTACTGGCTCCTGATGCCCAAGAAACCGGGCTGATTTATGTTCAGTACCTGGCCCCATGCTGCTGTTTCAAATCCTTTTTGCTGTGGATTGTGATCTGGATGTTAATTTATCAAAGTTGGGATTCACAGGTCGCAGTGTTACAGCCAAGCTAAGAGAGTCTCATAAAGAAGGGTCCATTCATCTTGTGACTGCATGTAAATATTCTGTGTTCCTGTAGCTTTAGCTAGGTGACTGTATTATCTCATTAATCATTTTGCGAGGACTTCCGTGTTGTTGTTGTCTCTTCTCAAGGATAGACAGACATTTACCACTTCTGTGATCAATAAATGAGTTATTGGGAACTAGTGCCCATAAACTGAGGTAGCAGCATTGCTTTGCAGTCTGCTGCTTTTGTTGGCTGGCTTCTGCAAAACCTGCAGGTGGAACGAAAAGGCCAGGGTATAAGAGCTGGCTGAAATGCAACCTGCTGCATTTGTGAAATCTAATTTCAAAAATAAATTGAGTTTGGACTTCATGTCTTACTGGCTCTAAGCAGTGATTTTCCATCCTTTCTTTTAACCTCTCCAGGTATTGATTTTTTGCAGTAACGTATTTAACATTTGCTGTGCAGGGACACCCAGCCCTTCCAGCTGTGGATTCCTGCCCCGGCATTCCTGCTGCAGCATTCCTGCCCTGTGGGGTGTGCAGGAGCAAGGCTGTGGGGTGGGAAGGGCCAGTGCCCCGTGCAGCGCCTTTCCCCAGGGTCCTGTTGTGCTGCTTCTGCCTCCCCTTACACTGGGGGCTTGCTGAGAGCTGGGGGGCACAGGCTGGGTGCTCCCATGTATATGGAAAGGAGCTGACCAAAATATTTCTCCTCTGACCAGTGGCAAGTTTTACTGGAGCTGGTAACTTAGGGCACTTTTAAATCACAGGGTAGCTGCTCCGGCTTCCCTGCAAGCAAAGAGTCTATCCAAGCAGGTTTTTTCCCTGTAAGTAGTTTGTTTCCTATTCTTCGTTTTATTTTTTATCCCTAGAGGAAGCCCTGTTTAGCACCTTTACCCATGCTTTAAATTAACCAAGTGGAAGTTCCTATATGGCAATTTCATTTTCCTCATGTGAGATCTTTTGCTTACAGTGCTGTATAGTTGAGCTTAGCCAGATGGATAGGTGTCTTTCACATCTCTTGTCTCTCATTACAAATATTAAAGAAAACACAAACTGTCAAAATAACCTTACAGGTCTCAGAAAATGCTGATGAAATTTTTCTCATAAAAACAACAGAGGAAATCAGAGTTCCAAAATAAATGCCATCCAGAGATCCTTAATATCCTCAAATATGAAAAGAACACTTATACTGACAAAGGAAAAACATTACAATCAAGTTTGAGTAAACTGATACATAATGAACACAGACAAAAACCTTGGAAAACGTCTGAGAAAAAACTGACAACATGTAGTAGCTCCTGTTCTCTAATGTAAGTTTAAAACATTTCTGACATAGATGGTTTTTTCTACTGAAAATTTAGTGTTCTGGGACAATGATTTTTGGTAATGGTAGTCGATGTTGAGTGTAGCCTTTCAAAATGGACAATATGTGCTTAATTTGTTGAGCTGAAGAGATAGGCTTTGTGCTGCTGCTTTACTTATTTATTTATTTTTAAGTATAAAGGAAATGCCTGTATTATATGTTGAGTTTTACAGTGATAAAGTTGTCTAGTTGTCTACATTCTTTGTGCTGAAGGATTTTGTTGGTTTGGGGGATTTCTTTTTGTGAGTTGACAGGGGTTTTGTGTGAGGTTTGGGGGTTTTTTTCCATCTTCCTCTCATAGCAGTTTATATATATCAGTTCAGAAGAGTAAGCTGCTGGAGAAGATGCCCCACTTGGCTATCCCAGCAGGAGGTTAGTTGTGTCCACACAAAATAAAACTTGAAGAATAAATGCACTGTGTTTGTAGGGCACCCATTTGTGGCCACTAAATTATTCCTACTCAGAAATCAGATCACTGGGCTATAACCAAAGCTGAATGAAAAGGAAAGTCTTTCTCTTTTCAGTCATTTCTGGCCACAGAGATGACTCCAGCTTGTACAACTTGCTCAGGTCAAGTGGTGCCCTCCAGCTTTTCCCCTCAATGGCTGTGATGATCAACCACGTGGTGATGGGACTCATTTTGATTTATCTTTCCTGGGTCATTTTAGCCTGAAAAGTGTTTCTGGGATGTGGGTTCTTATAGCTCCATGCCTGCAATTGAGGGGGAGGAGGGCAATTTGGTGAGTCAGCCACTTTCTGCCCAGTGTTTTTATGGGTAGCTTTCTGATTTATCAAATGCCCTTTTTTTCCATGTACTTGTGATTTGACATTTAAAGGCCATATTGTCTGAATTAGGAAAATCACTAGGTACTGGAATGAGAAATGAGCTGAAAGAAAAATTGATCAGTAATTAGGAAGGTTAATCCACTCATGGCAGAGAGTCTGAGATTTATCCTGATGTACTGCTATTCAGTTAGTGTAGATATAAATAAAGCAAGTTGGAAAAAAATCTCAGAAGTACGTCCTAGTTACTGTGACACGGGTTGGGATCATTAGGCTTCTCAACAGGAATAGATAGTTAGCAGAATACGAGTTCTATTCATTACATAAATTCTCTGATTTTATTCCATACTCATTTTTCAACTACTGAGTATCTGCTGTCTGAGTTGTATCCACATCTTCCTGACCATGACGCCATAAATAAACATTTTAAAGAGCTAAAAATAGGAGGGAGAGTGTTGCTGTCCTATAG
>VXAD01012622.1:2024-30169 GCA_013399195.1 Dicrurus megarhynchus | reverse complement strand
GCCATGGAGGAGAAGGGCTTTGCCAAGGAGCTGGACCAGTGGATCGAGCAGCTGAACGAGTGCCGGCAACTGAGCGAGAGCCAGGTCCGCAGCCTCTGCGAGAAGGTGAGTGCGGGGCCCGGACGTTGGGAGGGCGGGGTGGTGCCTGTGGCATATCCGGCATTGCGAGGCAGGGTTGTGGCCGGTGGGCTATCGGGCATTGGGAGGGGGCGCGGGGGCTGTGTGATACCGGGGGTTGGGGGANGGGAGGCGGGGTGGTGCCTGTGGAATACCGGGCGTTGGGAGAGCGGGGTGGTGCCTGTGGGATATCGGGTTTGGGGAGACAGGGATGCTGCTGGTGGGATATCGGGCAGATTGGGAGAGCAGGTGGTGCTTGTGGGACATTTGGCGTTGAGAGAGCGGGTGGTGCCTGTGGGCTGTGGGAGAGCAGGATGGTGCCTGTGGGATATCCGGCATTGGATGACTGAGGGGGTTCTTATGAGATTGGTCATTGGGTGACCAGGATGCTGCCTCTGGGGTATCCAGCACTGGGAGACCGGGGTGGTGCTTGGGGGGTATCTGACGTGCTGGTATCCTAGACAACATGGAGGAGCCACACGCTGGAAAATCAATCCCAAGTCAGGGAGGAAACCCTCTGATTTCCGAGGTGGGATCTCGGGAAGCAGAGGGGGCGGAGGTGAGACCCAAACGGAGGCTCCCAGCCTGCTGAGGGGGACCAAAATAGAAAGAGGAATGGTCGAATCAAGGACACTTGTCTGCTACTCTAGACTGTAGTTTGGACAGTCCTTGGCAAATGCCTGCTTGGATTTGTTCAGCGGAGACTGGCAAGAGCCTTTTTTTCCCATCAGGAGAAAGATCCTTAGACTTGTGCTGGGTGTTGTCTGAGTAGTCCAATAGCTCTGTGTGAACCCTCCCTCAACACTGCAGTCTGTGACCAAGTGAAGATTTTCCTTGGCAGATGTTTCCAGCAGTGATCCTGACATCTACCTAACCTCCCCACAGCTTCTGTTTTCTTTCCCCCTTTCCTTTTTTTAATCCCGTGCTGGGGCTATGCGTTTGTTTTGTGACTCTTTCTCCAGAGCTCCATCAGTTGCGAAGGAGCTGGGGCTGTTTGGGAAGCTGGAGTTGTGGCTGCTGTGTTTTGGGAAGCTGGAGGATAATGCCAGCAGAGTGTTGCTGAGCACACGGGAAATAGGGAGAAGCTGGATAGGAGAGCTCAGCTGGAGGTGGGGAGGGTGTTTGTCCCGCAGGTGACAGGTAGGTGTGTCATCTGTCACAGCACCTCGTTCTTCCAGGCTGCTGGAAAGTGTTGGGAACGACTGGGGCATGAAGGAAACACTGTGCCGCACTCTGACTTGGCTTGTTTAAGTTTTGGGGAGTGGTTGTGTCACCCAGGAGAGGAGCTTACAAAAACCTCTGGGTGTGCAGCCCTGCCACAAAGCTGGTTTAGTTGGTTTCCTTGAAATAATACTTGGAGGAATCCTTTTCTCCAAAACACTTTCCTAGCACTCCTGTTTTTGGGGCTGATTTCAAAGAGGCCAAGCACAGTAGTACCTCTTGCCTCAGGTTTCAGTTTGTGGAAGAACCCAGTACTAAAACAAAAAATCACAATGAAGTGGGGGGAAAAAAAGCCCCTACAGAATCCCAGAGTTACCTGTGTGGGTCATTCTTGGTTTTAAGTACTGGCGTAGTGGACAGTGATGAGGGAAGGATTGGACATGATGAAACTGTGCCAAGTGATGCTGCACTCTTAAAAGTTGTTGAAATTTGCACCTGTAAAAGTGACATTCTGTCTTCACCTGCCCAGTGACAGCGTCGTTTGACAGCTGATCAGCCCCATGTGGTTCATGCGGGTGATGGAGGTGCCATCTCTCAGTGTGAGAACGTTGTTCCCGTTCTGCTGGTCTTTAAGATGAAAATTAGCTCAAATCCTGCAGAAATTCAGAGGATAATAGAAGGATTCATTCTGATCACTGCTGGGACTTGCACATTTGGGGTGCAGGTGAGGGAGCTGAGAGCCATGCTGCTTAATCCGGGCAAAAGGGTTTTTCACAAAGATAATGAAATGGGATATGAAAGAAGGCAAGGAAAAGGCTGTCTCCTGAATTAAACAAGAAGCCTTCCATAACCATCCCTGTCCTTGTAGCTTCTCTTTCCTCTCCTTGAAGGTGTAAGAAGGGTCACAGCCCGATTGTGTGAAATTCCCAGTGTTGTGTGAAATTCCCAGTGTCGTGGCTGGGAATGTTTCATCTCTCCGTTGGTGATGCTCATCCTGGGGGGTGCTGGCTCAGGTACCTCTGGGAGCAGCTTGGCAGAGGCTCCGGGGTGTCCGCTGCTGCCCTGTTCCTGAAGGGTGGGACAGCTCCATCCCTGCCATCCCCCTGGCTTCCATCTCCCAGGGTTGGTTCTAGTTCTGGACGAGCTCCTTGAGGTTTAATATCCTCAGTCCACCTGCTGGCACAATAGTTTGGTCTGTGGCAGTCGGTGGGATGAAGGTGCAGGTGAATTTTGATCACAAACTCCATGGCTGGCTTCAGATTCCCAGAGAACGAGCCTCTCTGGGTCAGACCGAGCTGAGGGAATCAATCTTCCAGAAGGAGTGGAGTCTCTCCGCTCTCCAAGGCTCTTCAAGAGCACACAAGGTTGAGGTGATGGGCAAGCTCACGGCCACCAAATAGGCTGCTCTTCAAAGTCTCTTTGAGCACAGACATGGTAACCGTTGGTTTGGTTTATTTAATACAAGGGAGGTTTATTTAATAAAAACACCTAAAGGCTGCTGCTTTTTATCCTGACCTGGATATGGTTTTCATCCAGCACAAGTGG
Source organism: Dicrurus megarhynchus (assembly GCA_013399195.1). Lineage (NCBI taxonomy): Eukaryota > Metazoa > Chordata > Aves > Passeriformes > Dicruridae > Dicrurus > Dicrurus megarhynchus. Next base: position 27,346 of record VXAD01012622.1, on the reverse strand, counting down.
GACAGGTGCACAGGAAGCTGATACAATTAGTCACTGTTTTCTGCAACAAAGGTAGCTAAAATTTGACTTTAAGTCATAGTTATTTATTTGCCTCCTGGATTAAGTAAGTGATGATGATGCCAGGCAGCCTGCTTGCATCGGAGGTTTTTATTTTTGCTTTGTAATAATGCTTTTTCTTCTAAGTCATTTGATTTCGGCGTTCACACTGCGGGCAGATGTACTGGTTAGTCACTGCTTTTCTGGGGTGTTTTTGTTGATGCTGAAGATTTTTAAAGTCTTGTTCTGCATTAGAAAATCATCACGTGAGGGCAAACTGGGACTCCCAAGCCTGATCTAAACCAGCTCTGCAGAGTTAAAATGACAGACTGGATCTGTCCGCGTGCGCGGCTGAGCGTCCGCAGGGTGAGCTAAAATGGGCTGCAGGGGAACAGCTGGCTGGCAGCGTAAGGAGCTGCTCCTCGTCACCTGCCAGCTCCTCCTTCCTCATCAGAGGAAACTTCTGGATTCTCCTGGCACCAACATTTCAGTTCGTGGGCTGGGCCCCCTTCCTAGGATAGATTTAAAGTGAGCATAATTGCCCTGTTCCTGTGGAAGAGGAGCCCTGCTGAGCTCCAGCTTGGAACAAACCCCTGCCTGTTGCTTTGTGCAACAGTCAGAACACACGGAGCAGCTGTTTTGTGGGTTTATATTTGTCTCTCCCAGAGGGTGGAAGCTCTCAGAAGGCAATGTAAATGCTTTTAAAGATGTGTGAGCAGAATTTGAGTGCTACTACTGCGCTCAAATACAACACGTTCAGCAGTTCCCAGTCATGTTAGACGTGTAAGGCAGACCCCATGTCACCAAGTCCACGGGCAGGATGTGGCTTTAGGGATCAGGGTCTCATCCCTCGGATTAGGTTCTGTGCAAAGAGCATGCTGGATGCAGTCCAAACTGCTTGGGGTTTAGTTATTCCTTCCAAATACATGTTTTTCCTAAAAGAGGCAAGGCAGCAAACGCTGGAATGGGAATGCAGGCATCCTCAGGAAGCCCACAGAGGGTATCCTTGGGAAGCAGCTCCCTCCTGGCAGCACAGGATGAACCTTAGCTCATCCTGAGCTAAGGGATATGGCAAGGAATACCCAGATCATCACCTGCTGGTGACTGCTCATTGCTGGTGATCTTCCAGCCCTTTTGTTCGGATCAGATGGAGCCGTCCTGTGGGTGTTCCCTGTGCCTCAGATGTGCCTGGAGCGCTGATCAGCATCAGTCAGTGAGCTGGAGGCAGCACAACAAACCTGGTATTTGATAAGGATAATAAGGTGGTGCAGATAGGCTACATTGCATGGTTGTAATTAGCAGAGGATCTGCTGGGTGTGGAAGAAGAGATGACTAAATCCAGGGATGCCATCCCTCCATCTGTGGTCGTTTTGTTGCCAGCTGGGTACAGCCAGGGAAGCTGGTTGTGGCTCCATATGTTCCAATTGCCTCTGTCTTTGCTTTCCAGTTGTATGTGAGTTGCCTGTAGAAGTTGCTAAACTGTTGTGCTTGGAAGAGGATTGGAATTCCGGCAGGCAAAATGTGCCCTGGGCAAGGGAATCTGGTCTCGCTGTAGTAAACCTGCTCACCTCCATGCACTGGGATTTGGGAAACACCCCTTGTCTGTGCTCACCCTCCAAACTGTTTTTCCAGTGGTCAGCTGGAGCAGCAGGGATGAAACTGGGTTTCCTGTGGGAATGCAGCAGAATAACATCACCTGCTTCTGGAGGAACTTCCTACCCGTTTGTCCTAAATGTGTTTTTCTTGCCAGGCTAAAGAAATCCTTACAAAGGAATCAAATGTGCAAGAGGTACGCTGCCCCGTCACCGTCTGCGGAGATGTCCACGGGCAGTTCCACGACCTTATGGAGCTCTTCAGGATCGGTGGGAAGTCTCCAGACACAAACTACCTGTTCATGGGAGACTACGTGGACAGAGGCTATTACTCAGTGGAGACAGTGACTCTCCTGGTGGCGTTGAAGGTACGGCTTGAGAGATTTGGGGCAAAACTCGGGAGCTGGGAACAATTTTCTCCAGCCCAATTTGCTCCTTCCGTGACGGTGCCATTGGCTTGAGTGTAACGGGCGTAAATTGATCCTCGTCAGTGCTGGGAACAGAGCGCTCGGCTGCTGTTTGTGGTATTCCATTACTGTTTCTTTCCATCCCTGTGCTAAGGAAGCGTTTTCTCCGTCCCCAGGTGCGGTACCCGGAGCGCATCACGATACTGAGGGGCAACCACGAGAGCAGGCAAATCACACAAGTCTACGGCTTCTACGACGAGTGCCTGCGCAAGTACGGCAACGCCAACGTCTGGAAGTACTTCACAGACCTGTTTGATTACCTTCCACTCACAGCTCTAGTAGATGGCCAGGTAAGCCTGGGATAAGGAAAACCCTCCCTTCCGTGGATTTCTGCAGGCTGTGTTGTCTGACATCCACATGAACAGTCCCAGACAAGCTCCCTTAACTTGTGATCTGAGGGTGAGATGGCTGGAGTTGTAAGCGAGTGTTAACAGAGTTAAACCCGGCTGGTTTGGAGATCATTCTTCCCTTAACAATATGCACTTAATGGATTGCTCTTTTTTTTTTTTCTGGAACAGATATTCTGCCTCCATGGTGGCCTGTCTCCATCCATAGATACACTGGATCATATCAGGGCTCTGGACCGCCTGCAGGAAGTTCCACACGAGGTAATAGGAAAGGAAATGCTTCAGAAACTTACGGAAAATGCAAATACATCTTCACATTGCAGTCCCTTAAACACAGTTACACTTGGATTGTGGCCTTTCCAAGAGCTAGAGCAGATGAACATTTGGGCAAAACACGTATAAGTCAGCGTCCTTTGATTACAGCAGCCTACAAAAGGAGAGCTGTAGGGGTTTCTCAGCTGTTTTCCCCAGAATCACGGGATTTTTGGGCTTTCAGTCTGACTCCAAGAGCAGGATTTGGCTGGGGAAGGTGTTTACTATCTTCAGCCTCATCACAAATGTGGTTGTGAACTGACAATCACCATGTGAAGCCACACTTCATCCACACCATCCTTCCTCCCCAGCTAGTCCATCCTTTGGTGGTGTTTCACCTTGTTATGGCTTCCTGGGGCCTGAAATCTGGACTGAAAAACCACGCTTGGAGCTCCCGGGGCAGCTGGAAGTTGTGTTGGGAGTGGTTGGGGCTCACAGATGTGCGTTCAGTAAACTCCTCTCGTGCCTTGTGCCGAGAAGGGCGTGCTGGCAGTCTCGTTACTGTAAATAAACCATGTTTAAGCATCTTGCCAGTGATTTAACAAAGAACCCTTAATCTTTCCCAAGGGTCCGATGTGTGATCTGCTGTGGTCGGATCCGGATGACCGCGGCGGCTGGGGCATTTCTCCACGTGGTGCTGGCTACACCTTCGGGCAGGATATTTCCGAAACCTTCAACCACGCCAATGGTCTCACACTGGTCTCCCGCGCTCACCAGCTGGTCATGGAGGTAGGGCCAGCTCTCTGCTAGCCAGGGCTAACAAAACAGGGGCCCGTGGAGGTCTCCTCTGGGACACCTTCCACTCACGGGTTTGTTGACACCTAAATCTTACGCAGGTCAGCACCAAAGAGGGGCTCTAGTTATGTGAAAATGATAAACAACATAAAATTACATGCTTTGACCTGCAGCCTAAATAAGAGCATCTCTTCTGCCCTTCCCAAGCAAATTTCCCCCTCCAAGTAAATTGCCAAAGGGATCATGTCACACCCCGTTTGTGGCAGGAGTAAATAATCTCCTTACCTGCTGGCTGCTCTTGCTTTGGCTGCTCCTACATCCGACAGCCTGTCCTGTAGTACTCGGCAGTCAGATGTGACAGGGATTATGCTGTTTCTGGCTGTCGACAGCCTGTTCTTGGATGTCTTGCTGGAAAAATGCCAGGTGGGTCAATGGAGCAGATGCATTTTTAAAATCTAGTGCAGGTAGATCCCTTAAGCAGAAGCGTGTGTCAGAAGTCACTGGCATCCAGCAGGCAAATTGTTACTTGTGGTGGATGAAAGCTGAAGGCATCCCTAAAAGTCCCAAGGCTTTTTTGTGGTATAATCCAGAATTTACAAGTGAGGAGTGAATGATCTCCTGTAGCTGGTTTTGCCAGGTACCTGCTGCTGCTTCTTGCAGTAAAGCACGTATTGTGAAACAAAACTAAGTCAGTTGGAAATACTGCAAGAAATGTTCAGTTTCACAAGTGCCTCGGAGAGTTTCAGGCCTGAAGAGGAACTTTGGACGGGCTGAGGTTTAACAGAGACCTTTTCTTTTTCTCTCTCTTCCTGGCAGGGTTATAACTGGTGCCACGACCGGAATGTGGTTACCATCTTCAGTGCCCCCAATTACTGCTACCGCTGTGGGAACCAGGCTGCTATCATGGAGCTAGATGACACTTTAAAATATTCCTTGTGAGTATCCTGGCTTGGGCTGGGCTCTCTTTCTAACCACTCTGTGAGGAATGGCTGATCATTCCCAAAGGGGTTCTTCCATGAAAAGCCAGCTCAGACCACTCTGGAATTAATGTGTACTCTGCCTTAAAATAAGCAATGAGTTAAGCTCCTAAAAGGTCCTCTTTCTGGCTGTCTGGAGAGTTGGAGCTTTTGCCCTTCAATCCCTTTATTGCCTAAGCTTGATGGAGAGAGTAAAAACACATGCATTTGCGTATTTGTTTTAATCTTTGGTAGCACTGAGCTTTGTAAAGATGGGTGAGAGGGTCTGAATTGTGCATTCAGCTGCTCCCACGAGACAGCAGTGACAGGCTGCTGGGTCACTCTGATGAGTTTCAACTCCCATGAATTCTTGTTTTGGGAGTTGGAATGTTTTATGTGGAAGCAGCTGGGATGAGTAGAGCGATCGCAGCAGGAGAACAAGCCAGGTATTTATCGTGGGACTGGAAAATGACTTGTGGAGGAGGGTAAGTGATCCCTTTTTCTTTCCTGCAGCCTCCAGTTTGACCCAGCACCTCGTCGTGGAGAGCCTCATGTTACCCGTCGTACCCCAGACTACTTCCTATAAACCTCTCCCAACCTTTGTAGAAGGAAGTACACCTGGCATTTTAAAAAAGCAACAATATTTACACGTTTCTGTAAGAAATCAGGGTTCGTCTCAACGTGAATCCCCATCATGGACCAAAATGTGCCATACAGAGGATGAAGAGCATTTAGCACAACTTGAGACTGAATTCCTTACGACACTCTCTCTCTCCCATGCCCATCAGCCCGAAAGTCAGTTTGCCTGCTGTATTTGTAGTCATTGTTTTCCTTCTGGACTGTTCAGAGAGGAAAAGGTAACTCTTTAACAACACTTCATCTCCTTTGATGCTTCTTTGTACATTTTTAGTTCTAGTGTTTAACTGGCATGAATTAGAGTTTGTTTTCCAGGGAAGTGCACACTAACTTCATCCCCCACCACTCTTTTATTTTATTGGAAAGACCGCTCAACTTAACTGGAGAAAGGAAGTGATTCCTGCTTGGGAGTACGTTGTCATAACCCAGATAAAAGCGTTCCCTTTTTAGCTCTATTCCCGTTCTGTGCTGATCCTGCCCCTTTTTTTTTGTTTGTTTGTTTTGGGGTATTTTGTTTATTTCGTTTTCTCTTTTGTTACTTCCCCCCCCCCTTCCCCTTTGTATATTTGTCCTGGAAGTGCTTGCAATCCTCCTCGCTGTACCTGAACCAATAAACTCGCCGTTGTCAGCCCNGGGGCTGGCGGGGGCCCGGCGGGCGGCCGAGCTCGGCGCCCGCGTGGCGCTGGTGGAGCCGCGGCGCCTTGGCGGCACCTGCGTGAGTCGCTGTCGCTTGCGGGTGGACCCGCACCCGGGGCGGGGAGGGACGGGGCAGGGGACGAGTGAGGCGGGGCCGGTGTCCCCACGCTGGCCCCGGTGACCCGGGGATGGTGGCGGAGCACCCGGGGAGGGTCGCGGTGCGGGAAGCCGGAGAGAAGGAATCGCCCTTCCGGTGTCCGAGCGTTGTGCAAGGACTTGCTGAAGCAGGACGGATCCAAATCCATCTCCACCGGCTTCTTCCCAGCCGTTTCCAAGCTGTTTTCAGGCAGGTGACAGGATGCCGACGGATCCTGGATCCGCGTAGCACAACTGCAAGGCGGTAAAGCAGAACTCAGCTGCATGGTGAGCTGGTAACAAGCCAAAAAACAAATTGGTTCCTCAAACAAGCCAGGGACGGGCTCTAGTTCTGTGCCCTAAGTGCATTCTGCTGGAAAAATTGCCGTACTCCTAGAAGTACGGGCAAGGGATGGCAAACACCATTCTCCTAGTAAATAATTTTTAGATTATCAGTGGAAAAAACCCTGTGTTTGAAGGCTCCACCTTCCATATTCTCTTTCAAGGAAGTGCAGGAAAACAGGCAAACCGCAAGACCTTGAGCCTCCCAAGGTGGTTACACCCCTCTTTTGCCAGGAACTCGTAATCCTGCCTTTGTTTTCCTGAGCAGAGCTCTTAGATGCAGTACCAGCTTGATGTGGGATGCTCTCTGGAGCACTGCCTTTGGAAAACTGGGCCTTGACACTGAGACTTGCTCTTATTCCCCCCAGGTCAATGTTGGGTGCGTGCCAAAGAAGGTAAGGGTGTTCTGCCACCGGCTCCGGTGGCTTGGGTTGGGTCTGGTGTGGGTGCCTGCCAAATTCCAGGGAGGTGCTGGCACAGGATGTGGGGAGGAAGCAGTGCCTCTGAGGGTGTTGAGCCATCGGGATGCCGCGGGCTCTCCCGTGTCCCGTGGGTGCTCCGGGCAGAGGTGAGGAATCAGGAAGCCTGGAGTGGGTTTTCCCAGAATCAAACCAGTCTTCCTGAGCCAACCTGCAGTTTGTGCGGGCAGGTGATGTGGAACGCGGCGGTCCATGCGGAGTTTGTCCACGATCACGCTGACTATGGCTTCGAAACACCCGGTGTCAAGTTCAACTGGAGGTAAGAATGGAAAGGGTCAGTTGGAAACCAGCATCTCCCAGTGAGTGTCCCATGGACAGCAGCTCACTGTCCACTTCAAAGGAATCCCTGCCCCTTTCCAGGCTCCCGTGGGTTGTGCGGAGCTGATTACGTGGCCAGGATTCTTACTGTGCGTTAGAGAAGTGGGATGGCAAACTGGCTGTGGGAAGAGACTCTGGAAAAGACAAATGCAGGGAAGGCAGGCACAAAAATCTCACTTTGGTGGGGAAAGGGTCACAGGGAGCTGGTTTTTTTTGTGGTGTGGCTGCCACATGCTGGAGAGGTTGAGTTCACAGAATCACAGAATCCTTAAGGTTGGAAAAGACCTCTGAGATCATCGAGTCCAACCTTTGACCAAGCACCACCTTGTGAACTAGACCATGGCACTGAGTGCCAGGTTCTTCCTGAGCTCTGAGGCTCATCTGCTGGCAGTGACAGTATTCCCTGCTCTGTTCAGGACCATCAAGGACAAGCGTGACGCATACGTGCAGCGCCTCAATGACATCTATGAGAACAATGTCAAGAAGGTGAGCATGGGATGTGTTTATCCTGCAATCCAAGGGGCAAAAGTGATGGATTTTTGGCCCCTTTTCCAGCCTTAATGGGTGTCCTCCAGTCATGGAAACCCTGGCCCCATTAGCTGTCTCCCGCACCTCATCCTGCTGTTAATCCCGTAACTGTTACCCCTAAGGCTGGCATTGACATCATCCGGGGCTATGGCAAGTTCACTGCTGATCCCGAGCCAACCATCGAAGTGGAGGGGAAAAAGTACACGGCTCCTCACATCCTTATAGCCACGGGCGGGCGCCCGGCTGTCCCTTCTGACAGCGAAATTCCCGGTGAGCCTGATGAGATTCCCCAGCTCCCAGCCTGGAGACAGGCTCATCCAGCCAAAGCAAAGCAGGCTGTGGGAGGAAGTGGGACAGGTGAAGGGTGCGAAAGGGTCTCTGCTTTGCAGGTGCCAGCCTGGGGATGACCAGTGACGGCTTCTTTGACCTGGGGGAGCTGCCCAGGTAAGGTGGGATTCATCCCCCCGACAACCGGTGCCAGCTCCGGGTGCCTGCGCACGGCATTGCTGCTTCTCCGCAGGCGCAGCGTCATTGTCGGGGCCGGCTACATCGCGGTGGAAATTGCAGGGATCCTCTCCACGCTGGGCTCCAAGTCATCCCTGCTGATCCGCCAGGACAAGGTAGTGCCACCGCCCGTCCCCAGCTGCGCTTCCCGCCCGGCTGTCGCATCCCAGCCCACTGGGGTTTTCTGGTTGTCACTTCCTGGTAAAGGAGGGTCTGAGTTGGCACGGGAATGGTGATGCAGCAGATGGTGGCATGGGAGCCATGGAGAGGCTGGGGGGGACATGTTTTAGCAGCACCCACCTATGTGCCCGGCATTTCTGCAGCCGTGCGTGTCACCGCATCTGCTCCCTTGAGCTTTATTTCAAGTCAAGACTTGAAAAGAGGAAGAAAGGAAAAGAAAATAATGGAGAAACAGAGAAGTTTGTTAACCAGAAGCACCCCAAACCTCTTGGGTTCCAGGAGCAGGGAAATGCGGGTGGAGGGACTACCAGGCGGTGCCTTTGCCTGCGGACCCTCATCTGACAGGGTTGGGGGGGATCCTTGCCCAGGTCCTGCGAACTTTTGACTCCCTGATCAGTTCAAACTGCACCCAGGAGCTGGAGAACACCGGGGTGGATGTCTGGAAGCACACGCGGGTAGGAACGCACAGAGCAGCCCTGCGGCTTGCCCCATCCCTCCTGCAGAGGCAGGCGCTGATTGCTGTTTTGGGTGCTGCTTGCTGTGCCGCAGTTTTGCAACATCCCTGGTTCTGCAGCATGGCTGCCGTTGCTTGTTGCAAGGCAAAAGCCGTCTGTACCTTCTCCTGCTGCTCCTGCTGTTCCCCTTAGGTCAAGAGGGTCACTAAGTCCCCATGTGGGCTGCTGGATGTGACGGTGACCTCGGCGGTGCCGGGCCACAAGCCGACGGAGGGGGTGATCCGGGATGTGGACTGCCTGCTGTGGGCCGTGGGGCGGGAGCCCAACTCCGAGGGGCTGTGCCTGGACCAAGTGGTGAGATGGCAGCGTGTCCCTTCTGTGCTGGTGGGAGGATCTCCTGGTGTCCCACGGATCTCTGGGATTCCCTTGGGTCTCCAGAGCCTGTCACAGGATGGTGTTCCCACCTGGGAACACCGTGGCCACTAGCACAGGTGCCCCGTGGGCTGTCCCATCCCTCCTGGAGCGCATGTGGCTGCTGTTTCCCATGGCAGGGTGTGCAGGTGGACCCCAAGGGCCACGTGGTTGTGGATGAGTACCAGAACACCACCAGGAGAGGGATCTATGCCGTCGGGGATGTCTGTGGGAAAGCCCTCCTCACCCCAGGTGCTGCGGCCGTGCCCCTTCCCTGCACAGCCCCTCAGTGCCACGCCGTGCCGCAGCTCAGGCTCCCTGTCCCTCCCCGCAGTGGCCATCGCAGCTGGCAGGAAGCTGGCCCACAGGCTCTTTGAGGACAAGCCGGACTCCCGGCTGGACTACGAGAACATCCCCACCGTCGTCTTCAGCCACCCGCCCATCGGCACTGTGGGGCTCACTGAAGGTGGGCACAGATGGGGCGTGGAGGGGGTGAAGGGGCTGGGGACGCTGGCTCAGAGCTGCTGCTTTGATGCTTGAGATGTTTTGATCTCCAGCAAGCGAGCCTTGACAAAAGGGCTTTGACTCCTCCTTGTAAATGCCCCCTGTGCATCCCTCTGAGCCCTGTACTGTGGCTTCTGCCGCAGAGGAGGCCGTGGCCACACATGGGAGGGACAACGTGAAGATCTACAGCACGTCCTTCACTCCCTTGTACCACGCTGTCACCCAGAGGAAGGTGAAGTGTGTCATGAAGCTGGTGTGCGTTGGCAAGGAGGAGAAGGTGAGTGGAGGGCGTCGTGGGCACAGCTGGGGGGCGGTGGGGACCACGTCTGGCTGTCCTGTTGTCCCCGTGTGGTCGGCTCTTGGGCTGGGATCCAGCTCCTCCCGCACCACACCCAAGAGTTCAGCCTGGATTTTCTCTTCTCCAAAGGTGGTGGGATTGCACATGCAAGGGCTGGGCTGTGATGAAATTCTGCAGGGCTTTGCTGTGGCCATCAAGATGGGGGCCACCAAGGCCGACCTGGACAACACCGTCGCCATTCACCCCACGTCTGCTGAGGAGCTGGTGACACTGCGCTGAGGCTGCAGGCACGGACACCCCGGGGATGGCAGCTGCAGCTGGGAAAAATGTTTTGTGTGTTTTGAAAAGTGCCTTACTGCCGGGTGGGTGCCTGGAGGGCGTGTCTGTAATGTGTGCTTGCTGTGGAGTGGGAAGTAAACACGCTGATGCTGGCGAGTCTCTGCCTTTGGCTCTCTGGTGCCTGTCTCCTGCTGTGCTCAACCGCAGAGGGTGCTGGCATGGTCCGTGGATGTGGTTTTGGGGAAGGCTGGCAGTGGCCAGGCTCCTCCTCTGCAGTCCCTGGCACTGGGGCTGGACAGGAAGCAGCAGAGCGGGACAGGACAGCAGGGTCCTTGGGGTGCTTGTGGGTGCTGGGGTATCCTGGATGGGCTCCATCCTCCTCTTTATCTCATGTCCCACCCCCACTGGCTTTCCAGCCTGTCCTGACATCACACCTGGGTCTCCAAGGGGGAGTCCAGGCTAGGGGTTCAGGGATCAAATTCCCTGTTTCCAGCCCCATTTCCAGTGGCTGGAAGCGCCAGACCCAGCTGGGAAAGAAGAGTCGTGGGGTTTTGGGGATCAGAAAGGGGCACCCCAGGGTGAGGCTGGGCCAGGCACCTTCATGTCCTGGAAACAGAGACCAAGTCCTGTGTTTGGGGGGCACCAGGCTCATTTGGCCAGTTTTAGGGTCCTGTAATCAATAAATCAGGCATTTTCTTTGGCCCAGAAATAGAGACAAAGTCCTGCGTTGCTGGCACTTGGAACCAGCCCCACCTGGGCAGTCTTAGGGCCGCGAAAGAGCCTCAAGTCCTGTCTTGGGAGTGCGAAATGAGGCTCATCCAGGCAGTTTAAGACTGATCAGAGAGCCCAAATCCTGCATTTTGGGGCTGAGGACAGACCCCAGACAGGTGAAAGACGGTGGGACCCGGGGGGTGGAGCGAGGCAGCCCCAGGGTGCGGGGCCGGTTCAAGTGTGCAGGGTGGGACAGAGGGCATTTGTGCCCTGGGAGTCGCTCCTTCACGCCGTGAGAGGTGCAGGGGCCTCAGCCTCCTGTCCTCTATCCCCCCACACCCCTTCCTGACCCCCCCGTGCCCCTCCATCATCCAGATGCTCTTTACAAGGAGAAAAATAGAAATGAAGCCATGGACAAATGCATTTACAGCTGGACTGGACACATCTGGGCAATGTGACCAGTCCGTGGAAGTCAAACTGGTGACAAATCCGGGGGGATTTTAAGTTGGATACTTGCAGATTTCATTTTCCAGAAACTCAAAAAATTTTCGGCACTTCTTGTTTAAATGTTTCCCTGTTGGAAGAGTCAATTAGCCTTTTTAATGACCAGATTATCCAACGAAGGGAAAAACTATCAGCATTCCCTAAACACCTCCATCATTTCCATATCCATCTGCGGTCAGGGGCCGATGGACAGCGGCCTGCGTGAACAAGCTCTGGGTGATCCTTGAGGTCCCTTCCAACCCAAACCGTTCCGGGATTCCGTGGTGGTTCCGTGATCTCTCCTTGCGTTTATTTCGCATCGTGTCCTTCTTTCTGCTCCCAGCAGATGGCGCCGCCGGCGTTTAAAAGAGATGGAAGTGTTCTGGGACATGCGTCAGCCCCGCCGCTCACTGAGTTGTTTTGGAAAAGAAAAAGACAGTATTCTGCAATAATCTGTGATGAAGATTCAGTGTTGATGTTCCACGGGGTATGTGGGAAGCAGAAAGCGATTCCCTGCAAATCTCAATTCCCCGCATTGCAGATATTTTGTTGCTTACATGAATAACACCTTTCCATCTGAAACTCTTTGGATTCCAAAGTGAAGTGGCCGTGTTTTGGGCTTGCAGGCAGAGGGAATGTGAATTTGGGAAAGTGACGGGGAGACAGAGAACTGCAAGCAGTGTGTGTGTGCAGGGAGAGCTGGGGTAGGAATTTTAGATGAATTCCTCTTACCTGGATGCAGGGCCTTCAGGATTCTCTCTCGGTCAGAGGTTTCTCTAACTGTGGTTCCCTACAGCACCCAGCTCTGAGCGCCTCAAGGTCCTGGGATTCCATCTGCTGCATCACAAGCTGCCCTTAATATAATGTCTCTGCATGGCTGGAGCTTCTTATCCTCCATTTGTAGCACACAATGATTCCGTACAGAGTTGTTGCAATTCCACCCTGAGTTGTGCTGGAAAGCAATTTGTTGGTTTAAATTCATACTGGGATAATTGTTTTTCCTCTCAAATTTACATGATTTGCTAAAGGAATAATTTTTAAACTACTCCAGGAATAAAAAGGGGAGTGTAAAAAATAGAGAATTTATTATTATTAAAGAATAATTCCTACATCCATTAAATCATTAACTGGAAGCCTGGCCTCCTATAATCTGTCCTTGGGATGCTAGTTTTCTTTCCAGAAAACCCTTATGCAGAGGCAGGTAAGGCAAAACCTACCATTTTCAGCTACAAGAGCCACCTGGTTTCTCCTGGGCCACACAGATTGTTCTGTTCTCAGGTTCCTGATTTAAAAGCTGGAATCTCTGGAGAGCCTGGACCTAAATGCTGGAGCTCAGCAGGTAGGAGCAGAGTCCAAGAGACGCCGCTGTGCTGGGAGCACTCAGAGCACCGGGGGGAATCTGGACTGTAATGGATGGGGAGGTGTCGGGGGTGGCACCTGCAGAGGTAACTGGGAGTCCCTGACCCTGGGAACGAGCTTCCCCAGGCAGAGGGATGCCTCAAACAGAGCAGAGCAGGGAGACTGTGCAATGGAACATATCCGAGAAACTCTTCCACCCAGGCACCTCCCCAAGCCAGCGGTGGCTGCAGGTGACAGCCCTGGAGCCCCGGGGCTTGGCGCCTGACTTTGGGCTGGGCTCTCGGCTCCCTCCTTCCTCCTGTCCCTCCTCCCTGCCTGAGGCAGGAGCTGCAGGGGCTCCGGGAGCCCTCTCCGCTGCGCCAGGGGCTGCAGCCTCCTTCGTGCCTGCGCGGAACCAGCGGCTGCGGCGGAGCTCCGGCACCTGTAAGCGGGGTACCCTGGGGGAGTGGGCTGGAGGGGGCTGCCTTTGGCCGGAGCTGGGCTGTTCCTGCCTCCCTGCTGGAGCTGGGAGCTGAGGGAAAACTGCAGGAGCTTTGTTAGCAACAGGTCTGTGTGTGGGGGGAGGTGGGATGCTGGGTCCGCTGCCTGGGGGTGCCCTGATTTACTGGGGGGGGGGGCACAGCACTGCCTGCACGGGGATCCTGGCGATGCCAGGGACCTGCCTGCTGGAAAGAACCTCCCTTGTGCTGCCGAAGTGGGTGCCGGGGAGGGCAAGGCTGGAATACGGAGCAGTTGATGCACTGGAGGGGGACGGGAGTGGCAGCAGGTGCCTCTGACCCTCTGGCTTAGGGGTTCCAGAGCTGGGGGACACACACAGCCCCCACCAGCGCCTGTGTTGCTGCTGCTCGCAGGGCCAATCCACCTGGGCTGGGAGCTGGAGCGCTCTGCAGAGCTCCAGGATCGGGGAAAAAAAGAGCCTGTGGCTGTTCATTTTTTCCTCAGTGACTAAAACAAGTTTACATCGTTTTATTTTGCTCTTCTATCAGTAGCAGGTACCTCCGGTAGGAGAAAAGTGTCTGGAGCTTGAAGAACCTCATGTTACCCTTTAAATCTGAACCACCCCAGGGGCTGCAAATTATAAAATGCAGTGAGATCAGTTTGTGGTGTTTTGCTGGAAAAAGGGGGATTGAGTGTAACTCTGAGCAAAGGAGGAGCATTTCCTGAGGCTGGCAGGTAGGCACCTGTAAGATGGCACCTCATCCCAAAAGAATGGACCTGTGCTGCTGCTTTTTTCCAAAGGAGAATCCTAGCAAGGAAAACTTACTTCCAGTCCTTGCTGTTTGGACAACCATGGGTTGCAGCTGCCACTTACTGAACAGAATTGGCTTCAACTGGAGTCAAACCAAGAGGTTTCCGAGGTAACCTCTCAGCATGTCAAACTCCTGACATCAATCAGAGGTATCCATCCATGTTATCCAGATGAAGCTTAGAATTTAGTGTTAATTAAAATCAAGTCACTAAGGCAGCAGTAAATAGAAATTCAAGAGCACCAAAAGGATTCTTCAGATCCTTAGAGCAGCTCACAGAAAAAAATCAATGAGTATTTGGAGTTCCTGCGTGGATGTGGATGGTGATGTAAAAGGGAACAATCGGAAGGTACAGGGAGAGTTCAGCCCTTCCACAGCCATTATCTTTGTAGAGAGATGACACCGTGCATTTAAACCTCTGCTGTCACCTTTACAGGCAGTTCTTCTCCTGTGCAGCCTGCACAGTTATTTAAAACTAAAGATGTTGCCTCTGGGCAAGTCAGCGCTGGGATGTGATGAAGCGTTAAGGATCCAGCCCCAACGTGCTGCACAGGGAGCTCACCTGTTCTGCCCTTGGGCCAGGAAGGCTGCTCTGCCTAATTTCTAGTGGGGCATAATCCAATATTCCACAGGCCAGGAACTTGGGTGAGGGGTAAAATGCTCTTTGTTGTAACAAGCTCTAAGTCAGATCCCTCGTGTGACCCGGTCACGGGCTGTTTGCTCTCATGCCAGTCTCACAGAGGGCAATGATGCTTCTGTGCTAAAAGAGACTGAAAGCAAACAATCCTATGGCTCTCGCTCATTTTGCACACGAAGCAGAGACATCGCCTGGTGCAAAGAACCCTTGTGATGTGCTCTGTGTGTTGGGATTGGTTTGGTTTTCTCCTGGTCATTCACTTCGCAGTGATTACAGGATCCTCTGTGCCCCCCGTTCTGGGGCGGACATAAACTACCTGCTGACGGTGCTGTCTGCTGTAGCTGGTGAAATAGCTCTCACTGGCTGACGGGCTCCTAAAGCACTTATTTTGTTTGCCAATTCTATCCTCCACTGGGATTATCTCACGATTGTCCCACTTTTCAGGGTTGGTTTTTTTTTTTTTTAACCTCTTTCTATCCGTTCCCCAATTAGTCTCCTCAGTTTCAGTGCCCCAAATGACGGGGCTGTCAGGGAGTGACTCATGAGCAGAGGCTGAATTGAAAGGTGCAGTTTAGGAGGCTCTATCTCCCATTAGTGGGGAATTTAGTGCTGCAAAGAGCCTGGCAGGGATCATTGATTTAGCTGTTCCTGTAGACTAAACCCCAGCACTCACTGCTAAACGCTGCCAGAGCATCTCTCCAGGGAAAAAGCTTCGACTAGTCCAGACACTTCGTGGGGTCCCTGCCCCGTTTCCAATGATGGATTGGAAACTGCTACTTAGAGAAGACTGGATCCCGGGAGAACTTCAGTAATTTCCTACTGAAAGCTTTTAAAACAGGGACTTGCTTCCAAGATAAGGCAGGTAGAATCTTATTGCTTGCCAGGCTTCTCAATAAAGTGGCTTGCATAAGTGTGCCTGGGTGTGGAAATCTTACTTTAACCTGATTTCAGGGAACAGCTGGATGAGATTTTAGTTAAAATTTTAAACAGCCTCTGACACATCAAATAGAAAAAAGAAATATATTCAGAAGCTTAAAGGTTGACTGAATGTGAAGTAAAAAAAAATAAGAGTATAATGACAAGGAATAGGTAAGCAGCCTTGGCTCTAACGAAGCAGGGTGGAAATTGTATGTATATATATATACACAGAGCCATAAGAAACTTGCTGTGAATGCCTCACCTGCCATTTGCATCTCCTGATTTACATTTGGGATTTGGCTTTGGAGCGAAATGTTTTCGATTCCCTGCTCAAGTGGATGAGTAATCTGCAACTAAGTCTTGTGTTTATTACAGTCATCCCGCTGATAGCCGTGTTCTTTATCATTTAAAGTTTGAGATCTTTTAAAAACAAATACCTTGACAAACTATTTTCTTTGGCCCCAGCTCAGACTATGCAGATAAATGACTCTGAGGGGAGGATAAGCAGTTTAAGCCCATCGAGAGGAGCTCTGTGTGCAACTCTGAGATTGGCACATCTCCCTGGGACTGCCCGTTTCAAAATGAGATATTTGCTTCTCAGGGTGCACTTGTTTTTCTTCATGAAAGTAAATGTCAGTAAGAAAAAATCATTTCATTGCAACTGGCTATTTCTAGGGTGTTTCTTCTTCCACAGCTCTTTTCTCCTAGCTGAAAACCTACTGGAATATTCGGGCTTATGTGGAGATAAACCACTCTGAGGTATGTCACATAAAATATCATGGAAATTCTGATGGATGAAAAAGTTAAATACTTGAAGAGTAAGTTCTATAATCTTAATTCACGCACATCCCCAGCGTTTGAACGTGGCAGCTGCAGCCCTGCATGACCCAGACTCAACAGTCCCTGCACCACTGCCTGTCCCGTGCCTGAGCCCCAGGCACTGGCAGTGGGGGGTTTGGCGTGGCTGCAGGCCCCTCTTGCTCTGGAAGGGAAGCAAAGATGAGCCCACGTTCCCATGGTCTGTGCGTGGGGTCCCTGTGCAGCACTATTTCAGTTTTTTAGTCAGTGGCTCTTCCTGGTTCCCTGAGGCAGAGGATGATCCATAAATTTCTCTCTCCCTTATTTCTCAGACACTCACAGACCAATGTCCTGGTCTTTTTGCCTTCCTTCAGGGGCTGTATTTTGCCCCTGGGACTTTCCCACTTTTCAGCAGACCAGGGATCATTTCCCAAGGTGCTTGGGAAATCTCTGTTGTGCCATTACTGATTACAGAGCTCAGGACAAGGGAAGAACAAATATTTTAGCACTTACTACATTAAATTTTCTTTTTCTACAACAACACGCTCCTGCTGTTCTTCCCATCTCTGAAGGTTCCTTATTTTTGTTCCAGCCTCAGAGCATTCTGTGAGGATATTTCACTCACAAAAATCAAGATGACAAACCCAGCAGGTCATGCAGAGAGGTGAAGCAGTGGTGGCTGCTCCAGGGGATTTCCTCCATCTGCCCAATATATTAATAATCCCATCACTTCATAATCAGCTTGAACTCTTACTTTAACAACGGAAAACTGATTTTCTGTATCCAGGGGTACGAGATTGTCCTGGTCAGGCTGTGAGACGTTACACTGTGTATTTGTCTACGGAGGCTGTGACTGGGATTCCAGCAGCCACGAATGAGCCTCGTGTGTTTGGAAACCCAATGTGGGCCGGGGCAGGTTTTCACTCAGGGAGGCTCCCACTTTATTCCTTTGCAGATTTTCTCTGATATATCGCATGAAGAAGGGAGGCCTTGCTCTTATCAAGTTACCACGTGGAAGCAAATTACTGTTATTTATCATCTTATAACAATTAGGTATTGCATTATTTTTTTCCTTTTCTTAGATGATTTATGTTTCTGTCCTCTGTGCCTCTCTCAATTATTTATCACTGCTTGTTTTAGCCAGCAAGGACCCTGTGAAAACACAAGGCACTGGCTTAATTTCTCCTTCCAGCCAATCCTCCTCCCTCTCAGCTTCAGTATAATAAAAATCCGTGGAGCTTTTCCATTTCCTGTGATCTGCAGGGTTTGTACAGCAACTTCCCCGTGTCTGCCACAGCCAAAATTTCATTAGTGCAACTGGGATAAGACTCAGCTCCAGTTTTGCCTCGAGGCTGTTTACAACTTCTTGTTTACCAGTTAGGAACAAAAACTATTCCAGAGATCATTACAGAAGAGATTGGAAGCCGCTGCTTCACAACACGGTGTCAGAAAAAGAGAGAAAACACAAAATATGTTTCCAAAATAATGATTATTCCTCCTGCTTTTAGTGCGATAAGGGACGATCCTGTCATGGAATGACCAAGAACTTCTGCCTCAGACCATCAGAGACCCCTCGAAAAGCCAAACTCCAGCAGGTAAGGAAGGAAAGGCACATCTGCCTGACCTGCTGGGGATAGCACGGCATCAACTGGGACAGCCGGGCATGGGGACTGGGAATGTAGTGGGAGCCAAAAGCCACCTTCCCCAGGCCAGAGTGACTACCTAAAGCAATTCCTCTCAGAAGCAAAGGATTATGGAAGAAAATCAGTGGTTAATAAGTATAATAATAACAATAATAATAATGTGGGGAAGAGCAGCAAAGGGAGAAACAATAAATCCAAGGGAGCAGGAGGAATGCTGGCTTTAAATGGAGTGAGACAGCATCTCCTGAGATTTATAAAGCATAGCTCCAGGTCTGGGATTAAAGGAACAGTTGTAAACTTGTATTGTCAAATATCTGTATTTGCATTCTGCCAGCATTCCCCATCTTGAGCCCATGTTTGGGTGCAAGTGCACCAATGCTCCTTCCTCAGGATCAGGAATCAGGAAAATTGGCATTAAAGCTCTTCCCACAAGGCTGACTCTGAGCTCTGGCTGGGGAAAGCATTTGGCACATCAGACATTTCAATAAAAGTACTTGCAATAATTTTGAAAGCATGTTGTATTAAAACTAATGAAGATATATAAGCCTTTCTCCATAAGGACAGCCCCACGGAATGTACAACTATTCCTACACTTGTTCAAACATACAAGCAGCCAGTTTTTGGCGAGGGATTCCAGATTTTTGTCTCCCTACTTCACTGTGCAGGCATTTAATGAGTATGTAAAATACAGATCCATGAAAACACTGCACTGCTGCTGATTTCTAAACGGGCACAAGAGACCAGAACATGATGGGTTTTCACTGCTCTGCTTGTTCCAAACCTGAGGCACAGCAGTATAAATACTTTTCTTTACGGCACTTGCTTCCTGAAAGTAAAACACTTGCAGAGGCTTTGCTGTTCATACAAGCTCATCAGGATTTGGACACTTGTGCCTTAACTTAAATTCCATTTCTATCAAGGAATTTGAAGCGTCTTCAAAGCACCTTCACTTATACTTTAATTTCATGCCTTCTGCCACCAAATAATCTCGCTGCTCTCTTGTTAGGAACATTCCACCCCCTGCTTGTTTAGGCATCCTCATCTGGGAGACAAAATACATGTGGAAAAAAAGTTTGGAATGCTGCCTCCAAGTCAAGTTACCTGCTTGGAAATGAACCCAGCTCTCTTGTACCTCAGCATGTTTTAAACACATTGTGGTCCTTCTTGATTGCAGACTTTCAGTTTTGTAGCTTGCGAGCAGGGAAGTAAATCAACCAACTGTACACAAAACCATCTCATGTTCATGAAATGGGACTGGATTTGGATACATGCAGGCAGAAGGTTTGTGCCACTTCAGAAAGCTTTAATCCCTCTTTTTCAGGGATTAAACTAGTGATTTTTCAGTGATTGTTGCTCAGCCACCTCACCCCTGCCCGAGTGCACACGAGCTTTACACTTATTTCAGCACACAGTGTACCCAAAGCAGATAATAATACTAATAATATAGAAATAATAATATCCCATATTAAATAATGATAATATCACATTCCTTCATATCAATTGCAAGCGGACTAAAATGACCTTTTTACAAATGTCTTTTAGGGCACATTAGAACACGAGGAAGGAAATGGACTCAAACTCTTCGTTGGATTGGCCTCAGGCGCTGAATTATAACGGGACATACAAGTACCTCTACTTGGAAGGCAACGTCTCCTACGTGGACTTCTACCTCCACCAGCCTTCCGTGGCTGCTGTCTTCATCACCTCCTACCTCCTCATCTTCCTCCTCTGCATGGTGGGCAACGGCGGGGTTTGTTTCATCATCCTGTGGAGCAAACACATGCGCACGGTCACCAACCTCTTCATCCTGAACCTGGCCGTCAGCGACTTGCTGGTGGGGCTCTTCTGCATGCCCACCACCCTCCTGGACAACATCATTGCAGGTGGGCTGGGGCGCTCGTGGGGCGGGGAGAGCCGGGGGCACCTGGCAGAGGGGCTCTGCGGGCATTCCGAGTCACTGCAATCAGAGGTGAGGTCTAGTGGAAGGTGGCCCTGCCCATGGCATGGTGTTCCTGGGCCATCCATGGTGGTCAGGAGTTCCCTTCCAATCCAAACCACTCCTTGAGTCTATGATTCTATCAGGAAATGGAAGATGAGAGCAAACGATTTTAAGCCGAGCCCTGCAGTGAGATGGCAGCAATTCCAACTGCCCGTTTCCTTCCAGGATGGCCCTTTGGGAGTCTGGTGTGCAAAATGAGTGGAATGGTCCAAGGAATCTCTGTTTCTGCCTCTGTCTTCACTCTGGTTGCTATTGCTGTGGACAGGTAAGACGATGCAGAGTCTGTAACCATCACTCTGATCTCCCCCTGGCCCCCTGACCATACTGAGCCCATTCATTAAGCCTCCCAACACCTCGATGAATCAGATGCATTTTGCTCCTATGGCTATTAAGTGGGGAAAAAAAAAAAGGGCCAAATCTAAAGAGCAATTTGCTCCTCCACTGGTATCTCTTAAAGATGGTGGAACTGAGCTATCCTGGCCCGCCTGGAACTGGTTTTTGTCTCAGACATGAAGCAGAGGTGTTAATAGCTGCCTTGGTTAAATGGAACAGCACAGGCAGCAACTGACAGGGAGGATGAGGACATGATTCCATCTCTGCTTGTTGAAAAACAGACAATTTAAAATGCGTGTGTCGGCTTTCCTGGGCGATGAAGCATTCCTTAACCAGCTTCTCTGCCACAGGTTCCGGTGCATCGTGCATCCATTCAAGCCGAAGCTGACCATTCCCACTGCTGTGGCCATCATCGCGGTCATCTGGATCCTGGCCGTGGCCATCATGTGTCCCTCGGCAGTCCTGCTGCAGGTGCAGGAGGAGAAGCATTTCCGGGTGCTCCTGGGCTCTGGCAATGCCACCCGCCCGGTGTTCTGGTGCCGGGAGGAGTGGCCTGACCCGGGCATGAGGAAGATCTACACGACAGTTCTCTTTGCCAACATCTACCTGGCTCCCCTGTCACTCATCGTGATCATGTACGCCAGGATCAGCATTTCCCTCTCCCACACTGCCATGCCTGGGGCAGGGAAGCGCAGCCAGGAGCAGCGGCACAGCGTGTGGAAGAGGAAACAAAAAGTCATTAAAATGCTCATCGTCGTGACTTTGCTTTTCACGCTGTCCTGGCTTCCCCTGTGGACTCTGATGCTGCTCTCGGACTACGCCAGCCTTTCCGACCTCCAGCTGCAGCTCATCAACATCTACATTTATCCCTTTGCTCACTGGCTGGCCTTCTTCAACAGCAGCATCAACCCCATCATCTACGGGTTCTGCAATGAGAACTTCCGACGGGGCTTCCAGGCTGTCTTCAAGCTCCAGCTCTGCTCCAGGGCGCTCTGTTCCCAGCCAGGCCAAAGCAATGCCGTCCTGCCAGCTGCCCACTGCCAGGCAGCCCAGGATGAGGCCCCTCAAACAGCTCCGGAGCAGGGGAAGCCAGTTAGGAAAGGAAATTGGGTGAATAACCAGCAGGACTTGATCATGGATGATCTCAAAGAGCCCTGCAACAATGGGATCGAAGTGAAACACGCTGTGACTCTGTAAATGCCTCAGAGCAGCTGAAACAGGGTTGCTTGAACAATGTTTGTCGTCACCTTTCAGCCTGTGAATAATCCCTTATCCTGTAACTCTCACGGACTGAAATATTGGAGACACAGTCTGGAACCCACCAGTCCCTGGATTTTCTTGTGGTTGTGCTCGCGTTGCTTCTGCCTGGGTGTTGTGAACGCCAGCTGGGCCCTGCCCAAATGACAAAATTAAACTTTTTCCATCACTTTTCATTTATTCCCCTTTGTCTTTGTTATTTCTGTCATATTCATTATTATTGCAGCTAGAGAAAGAAGTAGAAGTGGAAATTTGAGAAATAAAGGATAAAAAAATGTCTTTTGGGGTATGTTTTTTGGGGAACTCTCAAATTGATTTTTTTGGGGGATATGAGTCACTCAAAAAGACTGAAATTTCAATATGAGCAGGAGAGGAAACACTTGAGGGCCCACTGGATCTGACAAACCTCAGCAGGCAGGAGAGTGACATTGGGAGCTCCTGGAGCGGGTGAGCAATGAGATTTGTGCAAGGACCAGCACAGGATCACAGAGCACTAACATCTTATTCTGTAAGGCCCTCCAGGAGCCAAACCCCAGGTAAGGTCATTCCCCAGGGCACTCCTCCTCCAGGCAAATGGGAGTGACTTCCACATTATGACATTCCCTACCGTTCGCTACTGATTACCTCAGTTTACCTCAAAACGTTCATTCTCTGCACTATAGACTACCTCAGATTTGCTCCAAAAATTTTCCCTGCCTGTCCTCTACTTATTAACTCATTTTTACCTCAGAACGTTCATTTGACCTGGAAAACAACTCAGATTTTATGCCCAGGAGGAACATTTCTCCCACAAGCAAGCCCCTCGTCTCCACTCCATAGCCAATTCAGCAAACAGCCGCCCCCCGCTGTCCAATCAGCGCTGAGATCGCCTCACGGCACCCGCCAATCCCGAGCCGGCCGAGGCTATATAAGAGCCGGTGGCGGAGGCGGGGTTTCTGGTTTGGGGCTGCTCCCCCTTCCCCTTTTCAGTGAGGTAAAAATACAATTTAATGTATCTATTTGTGATGTATGGGAATTGGAGTGATGTTGCAGTGCGTGATGTACTGGAGGGCAGGTACTCGGTGGCCCCAGGTAAAGCCATGGGCAAGGATGAGAATCTGTTGAGCTCCGGGTTTGCCTTGGCATCCCGGAGCCTCTCCCCGTGCAGATTATGAGGGGACTGTTTTCTAAATCTGTTGTTTACCGACCTTTTTAGTGCTGAATTAACGCTTTTTGCACATTTTGTGTCTTTTAGCCTTACGTGGCATTACTCGTGGGGCTGGTGGAATGCTGAGGGTTGCTCTTGATGCTGGGACAGGTAATTGCATTGCAAAGCTTTTCTATAAAACATAACTATACCGAATCATTAAGTTTCTACGATAAGAACAGGACATATGCTCCCAATAAAGAATTGGGGTGTGTTGGGCAGGGACTGGGAAGCACAGAGGTTTTTTCTGCATTAATTCCTCCAGCCATTGATGTATGTCTGTTTGCAGCAGTAAGCCAGAGCTGCATCCCTTGATGATATCTAAGCTGTCCTTTAGGACTGAGAGCACAACAGGGAGCAGAACCCGGGTTCAAGTGTGTTGAAACAATGCCAGGAAAACATAAATCTCTCAGAAAATAGCATAAAATAATGTATTATAAATGTCTTTATTTCAGTCGAGTGCTTGTCACTACAGGGGCGAATATGCAGCTGTACTTAAGGAGAAAACACACAGGTGGTGCACTGGCACTCCTGGTTTAATGTTAATTTTTGCCAGGTGCTTTTGATTAGATTTAATTGCACTGGATCTGTACTGAAAAGCTGGAGCCCTGAAGCACAAGCAGCTGTGCTGTCCATAGTGAATATTGTCTAGTGAGTTTCCTGATGTCCCTGCTCTAATGCTGTGCTGTCACCAGGTCAGCTCATTCTGGTTTAAACTCTCATGAAAAGTGCTGGAAGTACAAATTGGAGTATAAAATGCATGTGGGAAGCTTTGTGTTCCCACGGGAAAGCTTTAGGGGTGTGCAGCTTCTGAACTACACCAATATTTCAGGTTCCCACAGAAACCTGCTGGGCCGTGGTTCTGGGGTGACAGAAATTTGGCATATTCAGTGCCACCTTGAGAGTTACTTTCTCTGAAGCTCTCAAGATCAGTCTGAAATTAGGGATCACGCCCCACTAGCAACCCACGGAGGAGGACAAATGGTGTAGTTGTGTACTTTTCCTGCCCTCCACACTCCCTCACTTTTCGCTGACACAAGTGGAGCTTTTAAATCCCAGAAGCACAGGGTCGGCAGTGTTTTACAGTAACAGAGTGAGACGCGATGGATTATCCCGTTCAGGGATGCCCATGATGGGGACAGGTCAGCTGGGACAGCCCTTCCTGCTGTGTCTTTTCCTCTCTCGGAAGAGGAAAACCCACTTGGCTTTCCCATGCAGGGCTGACCAAGGCTTGCAATCCTCAGGCTCCTGGTTGTCACAGGACTGAGCGGGAACTTCAGGCAAGCCCTGCCTTAACCTCAGAGTTTTGTCAACACCTTAAATTTAAGAAATCACCCTGGCCCACAAGTTCTAAGGATGGCAGATCAGGGCTGTTCACAAAATGAATTATTAAGCAGACAGGAGATAACAGATGAATGAAACATGGTAATGGCAGGATATAACATTAAATCCAGAGTGTTCATGGTAGCTGGGGACAATCCAAACAAGCCGTTTTACTTGTGTTGTTACCAGTCTGTGTAGATCAGGACGTTCCCCACTCCTTGAGTCATAAAATCGTAGGAAAGATGAGATGCAAATCAGGATCAAAGAAAAGTTCCTGGAGTTAATTTTTCAGTTGCAGTGATTGGAGGAGTTCAACAGATGGGTCAATGACTCCCTTCACTTCCATTCGTGCTTCTTAGTCCAGCGTTCTCCTTCAGTCAAGTTCAGCATTTCACATATTCCTGGCTCAAGTGTCAGACAATTCTACAAAATACCCCAAAAATATACACGTACTATAAAATAGTCTGGTTGTCTCAGGGGGATCAAAGGTGTGATGTAACTCAAACTGTTCCTGCCTACTCAGTATATTACTCCAGTAAGGAATTTTATACCTTACCCTGAGGAGGTAGGAAGAGGTGCACAAAACTGATTCCAGAACCATACGAAAATCCAGGTTTCATTCAGGGAGAAATCTTTCCCACCCCCAGAGACAAGCAGAGTGAAGACACAAGCATTCTGAGGCAATGCTTGCAGAACACCCCTCTACGCTGCAGAACTATTGAGACAGAGAACATACAAACACTGAGCAGCGGTTCGGTCTCTGGCCCTTAGCTGCACACAGCGCGCTGTACTCACTACTGCCACACGGGGGCACCGGAGGAGCAGTTTTCAAAACCCTGCGCTGATTTCAAAGCCCCAGTATCATCTCTTTGCCGAGGGGACCGCAGCGTTTTGGTACTTTTGATGTGGAAAGGCGGTGCCTGGTCTGGATGATTTTGTTCCAGTCTCAGCTGGCATTGGAGACACTCTGTGAGACTGCCTTAACACATCTTCCCGGCCAATGCTGCAAAAACAGAGCCCCGGCAGAGCCCCGGCTCCCCGCAGCCGGAGCGGGACCGTGCCCGGAGCCCCGGCGGGGCCCCAGCCCCGCGCCGGCCGTAGCCGGAGCAGGAGCGGCAGGGCCGAACTCGGCTCCAGCGCGCGTCCCGGAGCGGCTCCTCCCGCCCGCGGGGATCCGGGTCCCGACACCAATCCCGGTCCCGATCCCGCTTCGGTCCTCCCGCCGGGGAATAGGCGGCCCCGCCCGGGACCCCCGGCGGACCCCGGCAGCGCTCGGCC
>VXAD01012619.1:163649-195805 GCA_013399195.1 Dicrurus megarhynchus | reverse complement strand
AGGGAAGGGAAGGGAAGGGAGTCGAAGATGTGATAGGCAATACTCAGTCATAACTCAAGAACTGTTTCTGCACCTGTTCCAGTGAAATTCACAAATGGAAAAAAAACCAAACAGGTTTGTTCAGAGGGTCTTAGGCTGGGTGGTTAGGGAAAGGGGAGTAAAAGATTGACTTGTGAGGGAGAGATTGTCTTGCACATATTGGGGTTGATAAGAGAGGACAGGTGAGCAGCCATTCGATGATCATGAGTGAGACAGGCATAGAGGGACAGGAGCCGTGTGCCCCACATGTATGGAAAAGTCTGCTCCCACTTTCAGCGGTTTGGTTGTCACTGCTACAGTCTCTGCTGTTTTCAAGTCCTCATGAATTTGTGATGCTTTTATGGCAGGTGCTAAAGCAAACAGAGATTCCTGGGGACTGCACAGTTCAGTACACTTAAAAGGAGAAAAGGGAGACAGAGGTGCTCCAGGACCACCAGGTATACTAAACCTAATAGGTCATTGACAGCCTGTGGAGGAATATATGTTTAACTTCAAAAGCAATTCAGCAAGATACTTGAATATTTATCTCTGCAGCCTTACCTGCCTAAAGATTTACACCTGTGTTCCTTGTTGAACTGACACACAGAACAACAAAGCCCAGAATGTTATCCAAAATGTCTTCTGAAAAGACAGGCTGCACATTTGTGAGCATTAGGAATGTGTTAAGTACAAGAATAGATATGGAAATGTAAGTGGCTGGTCAGAGATTTTTTGACCTTATAGAAGGACATCATGAGCACTTCCTGAGATACCATTTTGTTGACAATCTTTCTGAGCCAATTGGGCTAAAATCCAGTGCTTCACATTTCAGGGTAACACACCTGTGCATTCTGAGTTCCAGGCAGTCATTTGTTGGTGACAGTCCCACTTCTAACAGGAGAAGGAAATAGATTATTTCCATTTCAACCAATTTTTTCATATTTTCTGCTTTATTTGTGAAAACCAGGAAGAGTCTGTGTGCCCTGGAAATACCATTTCACTAGCAGTAGGAGTATCATAACAGTGATTCCTCACCCAAAGATTTACTTTCTGTATCAAAAAGTTGATACACATTGCTAATTCTTACAAATTCAAAAAGAGTTACAGAAGCATCTGTTTGAAAATACTGTAATTATAAACTCTTCATTTTCTGTACATTTTTTGAAATCTCATATACCAAGATAAGGCTTTGATCGGTGCCAGAAATCATTTAAAATAGAAAATGCAGTATATTGAATTAATGTTGCTATAACATATTTACATTTATTTTCCTTTAATGCACTGATAATAACTATATTATCCCCATATAATAACTATATTAAGTCCTCACTATAGCTACATGGATATTTCTGTCTTTGTTCCAAAGACATAGTTTTGTTGACTGAAGATGATATCTTGGTTATTTTGAAGACAACATCTGTTTGTTGTAATAAAATCAATTTTCCTGTCTTGTCCTCATTAATTTTTATTCTGATACAATGCCTTAAAATAAGCTGTTAGCAATTTCCTCTCATCAGTAAACCTGTCAAAAGAAGAAGCAAGAAACATTCCTAAACAGAAACTAAGAAAATTTTCTCTTCTGTGCTGGCTTATCCACCACGAACCTGTCTGTTCCTTTTCAGATTCTGTACTGAATGTAAATTAGTATCTTAGAAGTATTTTCTTGCCTCTATCCGTTGATTTCAGGTGCTTCATAAAGAGAAGATTATAGAGGATTGTGCTTATGATTTTGCTGTAAAGCTGCAGCTAGTAAAGGATGGCAAAAATAACGCAAGAATTCTGGTTAAACTGAAAGCTCAATTCACTTTTCTCCTAAAATAACAGAGATTCATTCATTTGCCAAGCAAATCCAATAGATTGACTGGCTCCAACATTTTGTGAAGTTGAAGCGTGTCAACTAAGACCAATTCTGTTGCTGCTCTAAAAAAAATTCCTGTTTGGTTTTTGCTTAATGATGTAGTTGCTAAAATATTCTTTCATACAAAGCAGTTCTCTAGTTCTCACAGGTGTCCACATAACCACTGACGGGGAAAATTTACAAGCCAGTAGTTGCATAATTAAAGTACAGGAATTTTTTTAAAAACTTTTTCTGAAAAGCAGGTGGCTGAAACTCTTTCCACCCCATCTGTTGAGTTCCAGCAACCAGAAAAGCTTTCTGAACCATGGTATTTGTCCATGCAGTGGATTTATTTTTGTTTCTCACAAAATGTCACCTCTCCAACCTTAAAAGCAGGGTCTATTAATTGATAACATGCAAAAATATAAAGCCAACACAAAAAGTGTGAGAGCAAACTCAACAGACCTGGGCTTCGTGTACCTTATTCAGACCTAGACTACTTGCTGGTCATCCTAGCAAGGCCTCAGATAGTGTTGTGTGTAGAGATTAATACTAAGCAACATCTGAGAAGGACACCTGACATTCCATTCCACCTGTCCATTCCCTTCCCCTCACAAGGATCAAGGAGATGACTGCTGCAAGCTGTAATTGGTAGGGTTGGAATAAAATCCAGATATGTGCCATAACAAGAATACATTTCTGTCCCACAATGTCTGCTTTATTTAATTTTATCTGAGGTGGTACACTGGGAAATGAGCCCTATGGCTGGCAGAGGGTTGGGCCCAAAGATCTCAAAAATTAATCAAATCACATTTGAAGGAAATGCATTGAACTGTTATGGGAAGCTGCAAAACAGGGCTTTTTTCCAGATGTATACCAAGCAGATAATATTTGAAGGCTTTTTGAACCTTTTGTGCTGGCTTGACTGCTTTGGCTGACCAACATTGGCAAACAACGTAGGTGGTGTAACAATTGAACCTGATATTGGTTTTCATTGCAGAAAAATGTCAAGGAAGAGTTATTATACAATTGGCAGCACAGCAGCAACACTGCCTTTTTCTCTTGTCAGCTCTAGCACTGTCTTTGCAGGAAAGATCACACATCTACTGATGGATCACCCCACTACCAGCAAAACATATGAAAAGCTTCTCTTTTACCGTGGCTTCCATCAAAGGGGTTAACTTGGATGCTTCTCTTTCACTCCTCTTCCCAGCTGCTGTGTTTTCAGAAAACTGGGAATTTTTTGTATTTGAACCTTCTTTGCTTCTAATTTTTCTGTAATCCCAATCAGACTCAGAAGTTATTAAGGTGGAGGAGTGACAGACAAGATAGGGCACAGACAAGATAGTCTGTGTAAGTCTTGCTTTGTTAGGAAACCAAACTAAAAATATCTGTTTGATTTAAAGGTTAATGCCATTATTGTAAATTGTTTTCCTTTAAACTCCCAAACCAGTAATACCCTAAGCAGTGCTTTTAAAAGGAAAATTACAGATAATTATTGTGCTTTACTGTATTTTCTTCATTTTTCAGGTCCACCTCTGCCTCCATCATATTTCAGCCACTTCATTAATAGCATAAAGGTAATTATATCCCATTTGTGTTTGAGTTCTGTTAAGCTTTTTTTTAAGTGCACTTTGCTACAAATTAAGCACAAACCTATGCAACATAGTGAAATACACAAATATAAGAGCATCAGCAATTAAAAATTACATTAATTTCTTAAACTCCAGCTGCATAGGCAAGTTTTTTACAACTGTAGAGATAGCAGTTGTCAGAGGTCTGTAAAGATTACTTTTGAAATAAACTTTATTACTGAGGCTTTTTACTGTCCCAGTGGTATTAAAGTGAGTCATAATTCACTGTTACCTAACATATCTGCCTTAAATGAATGCTTTTGTTTCCATGCCAGCTCAGGTAAAAGGCATTCATTACCTAAAGGGCTTCTAGAACACTGGGTGAGGGGAAAGGGGAGTGAAAATCACTTCCATGTTATGTTATTTATCTTTTAAGCACATTGAATGAAATTAAATTATGGAAACTACTTTTCCTGGAAGCTCTTACAACGAAGTATACCCATACCTTGATTTCTTTGGTCTCTTTCTATTCCATTATTCTCTTGACTGCTTCAAGTGACAAAAAATAATAACAGTCTAATATTATTTTAAATATTTTTGAGTTAATAAGACTCTTTTTCAGTGGAAAAACTGAAAAAATTTTGAATCAACTTCTCATTTAATGATGCTACCGAAAGTGTTGTGCTGATAGTCTCTTGGAAGGACTCTTAGAGCTGCCTGGTTTTAGGATTTTGTTTCTGCTTGGCTGAGTACACCCAAGTTACTCCTGTGGCATAAAGTGTCCCGTGTATGTAGCAAAGCTGATATGGTTTCTTTGACCTTATAGTGTAATGTCTGTAGCTTTACAGATTTAGCTGCCAAGAAGTCTTTTTTCATCTAGTCCTTCAGCTCCCCAAAATGGCCTGGCATAAAGAAACCTTTTGAGTCATGTTTACTGGGAATCTAAAAGACTAAATTTGGAGGAGGAGCTATACATAACCATCTCCTCTGGCTGTCTGCAGATACCTGCCATTCTTGCTTTGCCCTTTGCCTCTTCTATCCCCAGGTTTATTTCTCAGAAACACAAAAAAAAGTAGACCCAAAAAAAAAAAAAAATTAAAGGGGAAAAAAAGCAGACAAACAGAAAAAAATAATGTGAGGAGGAATGTATAAGTGCTGTGGCTCATCTTGCACAGAGAGATAATAATGTAGTACTTAAATGTTTCTTCTTACCTATTGCTCTGTTTCCAAACTAACTGATAATCAGTGATGCAGAACAGAAGGCACGCAGTTTAAAGTGTCTGCAATTCTGTGTGGTGCCTCTTCCGTTATCCTGGTACACACCCCCACCCTGCTGTGTTCACTTTGTCACATACTTTCAAATAGCTGTCCATTCTATGTCAATCTTGCTTTCCTTTTTCCTTGATGACAGCATATAAGCCAGGCTTTTATGCTTCCTCCAACTCTCTCTTTGCCTCCAGCTACAGCACTGAACAAGGTTTTTCTGGGCAGAATAGCAGGAAACTGCAACAGAGGCATTTTCTCTGCCTCCACCTAATCACACCTCCCCTACTGCTTGTCCTGAGAGAGCCTTGCAGCCTCAAGAGAGAAAGCATTCCTTCTCATCCCATATCACAGAAGAAGAAAGTGATGTTAAAAACATTTCAAGCAGGTGTTTTCTTTATCAAACTCAGAGATTTCATGTAAATTTAAAAGTTCAGTGCATTGTGTTCTCATTTCACTTCAGCTCGACGTTTTAAAATACATTTTCTTCAAAGGGTGAAAAAGGAGACAATGGAGTCACTGGTGTAAAAGGAGAAAAAGGAGAACCAAATGGAGGGTTTTTTCTAACAGGACCTCCTGGACCACCTGGAAGACCAGGATTAATTGTGAGTCATGCAAATTGTAGAATGGGAGTATTTGTCACTACCCATTTAGAATTAATTTAGAAGACACTAAAAAGAGACAAACATCAGGATTCCTAGGAACTATATGAAAACTTACATGCTAAGCATTAGGTGAACAGGAAAAAACTGCATTAAGCGTAAACATGGACACTTCACTGTCATGCATAGAATTACTCTGCTATGAAATACTGATGTGATGTTGTGCTCAGCTGCCTCATATATCTACACCAGTATGTATTAACAGCACTACAAATCAAAGCAGCATATATAATTTGTGATGCTACTACTTACACCCCCATAAATACCAAAATAGGCCATATAAAGTTAGTCAGAGGCTGACTTGAAAATTACTGGCCATCTAAATAATTAATCCTATTTTCCTAGTAATCCAAAAACATGAATGAAAAGACCAGTGTGTAGCCATCTGGATAATTTCTATAAAATTCAGACACTGTCTACTGTCTACATTTTAATTTTATCTTCTGGCAATTGCCACCACAGCTGCTTTGGAATAAAATGCACTAATTCTTTGGAAACAAGTTTATCCCTGGGATCTGGCAACAAATACGTGCATTGCATTCCTCTATTGCCATATCTGTGTCAAGAACCATGAATGAGTGGGCCACAGCTGATGATGAAGTGTTAGGTTAGCAAGACCACCCTCAAAAATCCCCCTGGTTCTATTCCACGTTGCTGAGAACCATCTCCCTGTTTAGAAACTGTTCTACTGGCAAGAAGGAGCTGGATGGCACAGCTGAGCTCCAGGATCCAGTGTGTTCCATGTCTGCAGGATGGTGTGAGAACGGGGAGCACAAGCCCTCCTCGATCAGGCTGAGGACATACTGCTAAACTGGAAATGAAGGGAGTTGGAGCCTTTTTATTCTGCAAGTCTGGCAGCTGGAGAGGTTAAGGGCTAACATTTGATCACAGGAGGGAGAAGACAGCACTCGTCATGAGGTGTACACCCTGCACAGACACACTTTACATTAAAGTTTTCCACAAACTCTCTGAGCCCATCAAAACAAGCAGTCTCAGCGTGAGCAGAATAGAGATGCAGGACTTTGAGAGCACCGTTGAGAGTTTTGCAGGTATCAGCTGCTCAGGGATAGGTATGAGAATTTTCAGAAAGCTTTCTGAAATTTAAATCCTTGACTTTAATTCAATATGTGATTAAATTTTCCTTTTCCATTATACCCATGCCTCCTTGGAGAAATGTCTAAGTGGCAGTGTAGGGGCAGGCATTTGGTAAATGTTGCCACCACAGATGATGGCCCTGCAGCAGTAAAACCAATACATTCAAGGAAATACTTTTCATCACTGACAGGGACCAAAAGGGGACTCAATTGTCGGACCCAGAGGACCTCCAGGGTTACCTGGCCTACCTGGCCTACCAGGTTATGGAAAAATTGGACCTCCTGGCCCACCTGGCCCACCTGGACCACCAGGCCCCCCTGCAATATATGGCTCAGGTGAGCTTTTCACTGTGTAGGTGAGTGTACAGCCATGTGCCCACAACCCACACATGACCAATTCTTTCACACCTGGCAAGTTGTCCCACCTGCCCACCCTCTCTGCATACCTGAATCAGGTTGTTCCCCGCTCTCCTCCTGCCCTCCACCAATTTCTCCTGGGGTTGAGTTGGAACTAAGAGCACAAAAGGTACAATTTCTCTGCAGACAGTTTTCACTGACTAGTGCCAGGGCAGTGATATTGTGTGAAAGATCTTGCTGTGGCTGTGGCTGGGAGGAAATCTGCATAGCAGAGACAGGTTACCTTGAGAGCTTTGCAAAATCCATCAAAGTGAGCAGCTTGCTAAATTTGGGGCAAAACATTCTTCTTGTGGGGAAGGGAATTAAATCCAGCTGATGGCCATCACAAGGGGTTTTTCCCAGGGCTCAGTATTGAGTCCAGACCTATCCAATATCAATTATCTCAGGTAGGGGATCAAATGCACCCTTTAGTGAGTTTGCCCTGAAGTTGGGCAGGAAGGCTGGTCTGCTGAAAGGTTCTACAGATGGATCTGGGCAGACTGAACCAATGGGCCAAGGCCAGCTGTATGAGGGTCAACAAGGCCAAGTGCCAGGTCCTGCATTTGTGTCACAACAACCCCAGGCAGCTCCACAGGCTGGGACAGAGTGGCTGGAAAGCTGCCCAGCAGAAAAGGCCCTGGGGGTGTTTGCTGGCAGTTGCTGAACATGAGCCAGCAGTGCCCAGGTGGCCAAGAAGGCCAGTGGCATCCTGGCCTCTATCAGCAGTAGTGTGGCCAGCAGGACCAGGGCAGTGATTGTACCCCTGTACTCGGCACTGGTGAGGCCACCTTGAATCCTGTACTCAGTTTTGAGCCCTTCACTGCAAGAACAACATTGAGGTGCTGGAGCATGTCCAGAGAAAGGCAATGGAGCTGGGGAAGGGCCTGGAGCACAAGTCTGATGAGGAGCAGCTGAGGGAGCTGGAGGTGTTTAGTCTGGAGGAGACTCAGGGGAGACCTTATCACTCTACAACTGCCTGAAAGGAAGGTGTAGCCAGGTGGGGCAGTCTTTTCTCCCAGGCTACAAACAACAGGAACAGAGGAAATGACCTCAAGTTGTACCACAGGAGGTTTAGATTGGATATTAGAAATTTTTTTTCACCTGAAGGATTGCCACTGGAGCAGGCTGCCCAGGGAAGTGGTTAAGTCACCATCTCTGGAAGTGTAACCATGGCACTTAGGGATATGTTTTAGTAGTAGACTTTGCAGTGCTGGGTGTCACTGGTGATCTTAAGGGTCTTTTCCAACCCAAGTGCTTCTCTGACTCTCTGATGAAAAGGCAGTACCCACAGTAGAGTTTAGG
This sequence comes from Dicrurus megarhynchus, assembly GCA_013399195.1. Lineage (NCBI taxonomy): Eukaryota > Metazoa > Chordata > Aves > Passeriformes > Dicruridae > Dicrurus > Dicrurus megarhynchus. Next base: position 187,659 of record VXAD01012619.1, on the reverse strand, counting down.
TCTAGAATGAGACTGCTGGAGAACTGCTTCTAAAAACTAGTTGCTATGCAAATGCTGAGTAGAAATTTAAGTTGCTTACTCTGCTTTTAATGGTTTTCTACTTACTGGGTTAGAAAAGGAGCAAAATGTGCCACAAATAGTCACATCAAGAAGGAATTTTGCAAACAAGGTGACATCAAAGGGAGTATGTGGCTAGAAATCAAGTGTCACAGTTCAAGACATTTGTGCTTTTGACTCCTTTTGGGTCACAAGTTTACTAGTGGCAAGCCTCATACTGTTAGTGTCCAGCCTTGGGTTCTGGTGGATGGGGTCCTGGGCTCCTCTGACATTACCTGACAGGTATGCCTGAGAAAATGACTGATTCCTCCCTCTGGGAACTGTGACCAGCATGGGAATCCAGCCAGGTAAAACCAGAGCAGAGCATTCCTTAATCTCAGCTGAAGATGGTGTACTAGTAGAAAGGGAGTTTTTAACTGAACAGAGACTCTATAACACAGATCTGTTCTTCCTAAAGTTTCAACAGGTCTAGCAAATACAGGTCTCCATTCCTGAGAACTAACAATTAGCCTGTTTTTCCACAAGACCTGTACCTCCAGTATGCTAGTTTGGGGAGAAAATATCTCTGTCTTCAATTTGTTCTCTCCAGGTATTTCTTGAACCTGGTCAGCCTTGTTTATACAGCAGGTGAGAATTCCAATCTGTCATCCAGTCAATATTATTAAATTAGTGTCTATCAGAAGTATTCATCCTCTGAATAATATTTGAGAAAGAAAAAAGTCTTTATATGTTCAGCATTGGAACATAGGCTTTATGTGAATCAGCCCCTGATCATCACGATGTGGACAGATCCACAGCATCCATGAAGGTCATAAAGGTCTTTGGGCCTTTTCCTGTGTAATTTATATTAAGCACTTCTGGATATTAGCTAAGAGACCCGGTCAGACAAAACAAATTATTATTAGTATTCCATCCCTATACTTTCGTTTATGCTCTCTGCCATTAGTCTTCATCATCCTCCTACACGTTTTCCTCTTTGCTTTGTAAAAAGGTTCTTTAGGCAGCACATATTTTACTAAATGTTAAGAGCAGATGTTTATTTATTTCCTATCTTCGAGGCTCAGTTATCTCTTTTAAAGCTATTACTATCTGTAATTATGGAGTTCACATACTGTAGTATGGGGTTCACATATTGTAATATGGGGAAAAAGGAATAGCTTATCTGCAGGTAAGTAGCTCTAAACACTTCTGAGAACTGACCCCCTTCCCCCTGCCATTGACATGCGGGACCTGCTCTGGAGTATCCTTGCAAGTGCCTCAGCTCATAGATTCTTCAGTCTGTAAAAGGTGATTTCAAGGCTCCTCTGGGTTTCACAAAAACAAACAAGCAAGGTCCTTGTGTAGAAGCTCCTTCTCACAAACAGCTTCAAAGTTCCATTATCGTGCCATGCATTTGCACAAAATGCATGCTTTCAGTCTTCCATATCTTTGAATCTTTTCTGCCTTAAAAGAACAAAGTTTTTACTCCAGAAAACAGCTCAAGGTGAAGAAATTCACTTTTGGAGTAGAGACAGATACTAGGTGGTGTGGACTGCATTCTTAGAAGCCCAAGTTCATACCTCTGAAGAATTCTTTTTCTCTTTGAAACATAAGCTGAGCTTACACACGTGAATTTTTCATCTAAGGAAAAGTAAATTTTTATTTGCTTTTAGAGCAAAAGATGCAATGACTCCCTCAAAGCTTATGTGGGCAGGAGCAAAAAGTTCTTCCTCTTCCACATGCAGAAGAACTAGCTAGCAGAACAGCATTCTGGTCAATTTAAGTGGGCCTGGTTCTTCATTTGCAGTTTCTACAACAGATGGCAATCTGTTGGCCTTAACATCCCAAAAAACCAGAGAAAAGACTGTTTCATCATTGCTTCTAAAAAAATCCTTACAATGTATTTTCTGTAGTTGACTTGAGCTATTCAGGACATGACTATGACTATTTAAAACTTCCACTGCTCCTGGACACCACCACTAAGTCCTTTCTTTGTGTCACTCACATTTTCTCTCAAAAAAGATGACCTTCAGCATGTATTGTATGCTTACTTTATTTTAGCTGCTGCAATGCCTGGGCCACCAGGTCCTCCCGGAGAACTAGGGTCACCTGCCACCAGGAATCTGGTAAGAGAGCAAAATAAGGATGTTTGCTATAGAAAATTTTCTTCAAGACTTTTGGTGGTCACTGGTAGCACTGAAAGAGGAGTGAAAGTCCCATCCTGTGCTTTTATTTATTAGAATGTTTTATAAACCACATAATTTTAAGATGCAAACTGTAGATTTCCCTAGAAAGTCTAAAAATCATTATGCCAGAGAATATATGTATTTTTTTTCCTTTTCTTACATTATGAAACAAATCAGAATTGGATCCAAGATATCCATGAAGAAGTAAAACCAGCTAAGACAGAAGTCTTAGTAATTTCCAAATTAAGAATTCATAGTTTTTGGGAAAAAAAAACCCAAACAAACAAACCACAAAAATACCCCCAAAAAATCCTATTCAAGCTAGCAAAGGGCATTCATTGCAATTCTCAGGGGAAAAACAAATGTTCAAAGACTTGTTCCCCAAGGCAGAAGACTGTAGTTGCAGGCTGGGATCTACTCTCAAATAGAAGGTCCAAGCTTACTTAGGTCAAAACTAAAATTAAAAAAAAATACGAATCTATAGTAGGGTCTGCATTATTCATAAAATATTAATATGCTTTCTGACAGTGAAGAAATGAGAAAACAAAATGCGAAAGAAACTACATTTTTCCTGAAACTTGCCCCAGTCTAAACTACTGCAGTTCTCTTCTGAGCTCTGCCATTTTGACCTAGGATGCTAAATTGTAGCAGTGCAATGATCTTCACTCTGTAAAAAATTTGTACAAAATTGCTGTAGTTCTACTACAATCCACAGAATGATGATGCTGGTATGCCAAAGTAGCAAGATATTTATATTACTAAATATTAATCCCTTATGGATTAAATTACATAAAACTGATTTTATGAGCATTTCCTGCAGAAGAAGTCTTGACATTTTTGTCTCCAAATGAGACTATTTAACTTGCAAAATGTTTTGTGTGTCTGATGAAGTATGTTTCATTTTCCTATTTGACAGGTTACAACATTCCAAAACATTGAGGGTATGTTGGAAAAAGTTCACTATGTAGCAGAAGGTACACTGATCTATCTGAGGGAAACCAGTGAGGTTTTTATCCGTGTTCGAAATGGATGGAGAAAATTACAGGTACTACTGCACCACACCCTAATCTTTCCAACTCCCTTCCTCACAATGAAGTTGAGGGAGATATTTTTACAGAGGAGGAGAAGTGTGGGTGCAAGGCCCCTTTTCTGAGTTCAGAAGCTCCTGGTGATATAGTTTTGTTCTACTCTCCTTTTTGGTTCTTTCAGCTTGGTGAGCTAATTCCTATCCCTGCTGACAGCCTTCCTCCTCCAGCCATATCAAGCCATGTAAGTACAAAATATTGGACCATGAAAAACTGAGTCTAGATGCATGATACACTTGGCAGAAGTTGCATGCAGATCTCTGCACAATGTGATTTTCCACTGAGATTTGTCAGTTCAAAATAAGCATCCTACCACTACATAAGCTTGCAAATTGATTTGCTTGGACAGTCATCTGTTTCCAGTATCTTCTGAGACTCCAAACACTACAGAGACAAAGCCACATTTACAAAAAGCAGAATAAAGTAAGTTGCCCACAAAAATAACCCCAAAAACCCAAACAAACAAAAAAACAACTAACAACGAACAAAGAAAACCAAAATAAAACAAAACAAACAAAAAAAAGGAAGAAAAAAACACCAAAAAACCAAAAGAGAACAAACAAACAAAAAAACAACCAAACAAAAAATCACAAACCCACAGAATTCTGTTTCATAATCCTGGAATCAGTCATATCAAGGCCAGATTCCCTTCAAGGAAGGTCAGAAAAGGGTTTATGAAAAGCAGATTTTCTTTGAAAGGTTATAGTCCTGTATTCAGAGTACCATAATCATCACCTGAATGTAGCTTACCCCGCAGCGTGCAGAGGGTGTACTCTAAAACCTCAATTGTTAGTTTGGACCTGACCCCATTCTGCAAGTTATTGTACCAACCTGCATGTGAATGTGCTGTCTGTCCCAAAAAATTGCAGGAGGATGAAAATCAAGAAGTGACAAAGGGAATAGAGAAAGGTTTTGTTGATGGCAGGTTAATTGGTCTGCTGAGAAAACGAAAGGCAAGAAAGTGCTAGGAAGGAGCAGTGAAAAGGAAGATGGCCAGAAAGAAATAAAAAAAGGTTAGAGTAGGTCAGGAAGAAGTTCACCTAGCACACTGGGAAAATGTCTAGACCTCATGTTATCAGAAATTGTCTGCAGCCTCCAGTTGACACCACTTAAGTTTCCTATCTGCTACAGCTGGTGGCTTGTTACTCATACTTGCCATAACTACAGAAGAAAACTTTGCTGCTCCCAAAACAATTAACTGGGTTGAGAAGTGTTTCCACCCATTACATTTTCTGTTTTCACATCCTCCTTAAGCTTTCAGTTTTGATTTTCCTCAAGTGCTCTTCTGCTCCTACCAACAGCAGGCTGCTTTCATGCAGGACCCCAGGTGTGATTAAACTTTTATTTAAAAAATAACTGAGTGTCTAAAATTCTGATTTTTTTTTTGCTTGTGTTCAAATAACAGGGATTTCAGTCTATTCCAGCACTGAGACCAATTGCAAATATGAACAACAGAAAACCAGCAGTAAGTATGAGATCTGTATTGCAGCTGCAGAGCTGTGCTTTGTAATGTGATAGTTTGCATCTTGAGGGACAGCTGTGATATTTGCTCTTCAAACTCAGAGGTTTTACTTCAGAAATTTACAAATACGCTTCTTTAACTTGTTTAGATATCTCAGACACAATTTGAAATTCTTCCTTTAAGATCTATTTTCATCATCCCAGCCCCTTTCCCATCTCAAAGAAAAAAAATCCTGACTGAGCTAGGAATACCTCTTCACTTAGTGATTGTACCTACAACACAGAGTAACTTCTAAGCTAACAATAGTAAAATAATTAAATAACTAAAATATTCATTACCATATTTTCAATCTTCATGGTGCTGCTTGGATTAGATAGACACTTTATTTAAGTGTCTATCTAATCCTAAACCTTTATTTAAAACACTTTAAAATATTTAGACAAAGAAAACAAGGTAACTGAGTTATATCTAAAAAATGAAACCAAGGAGAAAGAAAAAAAAAAGCAAGAATGTGGATTAGTTCTTGCATCTGTGCTGCTTGACTTAAGCATACTACTTCTTGTATTTTTAAACAGTATCTGGTCACTTCTTACTACTTTTTTCCATGTTTGTAGGATTTGAGATTTTGTTCATGTGAAAACTCCAAGACTTTCGATTAAAAATATTACCTGTTTTTAAAAGATTTTTATTTTTAGGAGTATGTAATCTTCATGGTTTCCCTCATGTTGAGAGATAAATTGATATTTCTGCTAAGGGTCTCATGGCTCTGAGAAATGTAATGTTGTGGCAACAAATAACTTTTATACCTGTTATGAAGGGTACGTATTCTGTGCTGGCAGGAGGAGGGAACACAGTTTTGTTTCCAATGTACGTCTTCCTAGTGTCATAAACTTTCTAAAATGGTGCCTTTTCTTCTTTTTTCTTCCAGTTACATCTGGTGGCTTTGAACTTCCCACTGTCTGGTGACATGCGAGCAGATTTTCAGTGTTTTCGGCAGGCCCAGCTTGCAGGTTTGACGTCTACCTATAGAGCCTTCCTCTCATCGCACTTGCAAGATCTGGCCACAGTTGTCAGAAAAACAGACCGGCACCATTTACCAGTAGTCAATCTTCAGGTAAAAATGGGTACTTAGTGCTTGCTTTTTTAGGATAGGCTGTAGGTTCCCCAAAAATCTTGGAAAACAGCAAAAGCACAAAGTTTCAGCCCAAACTGCATTTTATAAAGAAGCAGCTTTGCTTCGTATTTCACAGTCAGATTCAAGAAACAAAAAAGTAGTGATGAAGTAGAAAACTACTGAGTTATTATGTTCTACTTTTTAGTGTGATCATAGGATAAAATACCTATTTTTCTCCTTTCTAAGAAAAATGCAAGTTCTGTGCTTAGGAATGATGTTGGATATACCCCAATGAAACAGAGGAGAGTCTAGAGCATGAGTCATTTTGTGGTGTCACATAAACAGACACACTCAAACTGAGGAAAACAAACCATGTCTTTGTAGCATTGGCTGGCTCCCAGAACAAGCGGCCAAAGAAACCTACAGGAATAACACATGATGCTTGGAACATGTTGAACGGATGCTGCTCTGAAGTGCATGCAAACACAGAGCCTTGGGAGAAATCTGTGAAGACAATATTGTTTCAATTTTGACTGGAAAAACTCAAAAGCCGTTTGAGAGGAAGCCAAATGCAAAGGTTTTGCCCTGAACATTTGCAATACTTTTCACAAAACTGTGACCTTAACAGAAGTTCCAGTACAAGTTATGTCTATATTTTCTCTACTGCTGCAGTAGTTATAAGCAATTTTTCAAACTGCCGTAGGAGGAAAAGGACAGGGGATGATCAAGCCTAATTTTTGGAGTGACAATAGAACAGAGAGACAACTTTGAGGCAAAGGCATGGGCCCGAGAGCTATTTGCATAGAAATGACAGATGAGACAAGTTTGTTCAGGAACATTATGCAGAAACTGATGTGAAAGATGAAATCACAAGTGTCCTTAAATGCAGATCTAATTTTTAATTTACAGATAAGTCTAGAAAGGTAGACTTGGGATTTGATGTAGATTTGGGATTTGTTTAGTTTGTAAAAGTGGCTTTGAAATTTTAACAGGGAGAAACCCTTTTCAGTAACTGGGAATCTATATTTGATGGAAATGGTGGACAATTCAACATTCACGTTCCAATATACTCCTTTGATGGGAGGAACATCATGACTGATTCATCTTGGTGAGTTTACATTACCATTTACGTTTTATGTGTTACATATAAGGGGGTTTTTTCTACTTTTACCAGATAGTAATAGAAATAGTAGCAGTATCTTGGGCTACTAGACATGTGATAAAAATTTCTCACTTTCTTTATGCCATTGTTCTTTGCCATTTCTGATAGTCTAGAAATGGGATATCAGGTTATGTTCTCCTTTCCTCCTCTTCTTTCTGTCTTCATCTTTACCTAACCACTCTTTGCTTCAAGCACAAGGAATGCAGATCACCACACACAGAGGTGTGCAGTTGAATAAAGCAAAAGAGACTTTTCCAGTAAATAACTTCTTAATTTTACCTTTCAGGCCTCAAAAGGTAATATGGCATGGTTCAACTGCAAATGGGATCCGACTGGTTAGCAACTACTGTGAAGCCTGGCACACAGCTGGTATGGGAGCTATGGGACAAGCATCGCCGCTGAACACTGGGAAACTTCTTGACCAGAAAGTATATAGCTGTGATAATCAGTTTATTGTTCTCTGTATTGAAAACAGTTTTGTATCTGATCCCCAAGGAAAATAATTCACCTGCTGCACATAGGAATATTCCATTTGACAACAGAAAAAGCTGACACTGAAATTTCATTTGTAATGATGTAAATATTTTAATTTTTGTAATTGCACATTTCAGGAAAAAAATAGCCAGAGAAAACATACCTCAACGCAAACCACATTCCAGTTAGGTGGAACATCCAGTGCACACACGGCTGGCTTAAAGCCCTTCCTTCCACTTGAACCCCATGCGGTTTGAAGTTTGCCAACAGTTAACTCGTGTTCCTCTGCCTGAGCTGGAGGTCACCCAAGGGCACGGGTCAAGTGTGGTCTGTGAGGAAGATCCAGGAGCCTGCCTCGTAAGCAGTATGGCTCAGCAAGGCTGCTGCTGCTTCGCAGCTGAGAAGCTGCATGCTCCGTGCTCTCCCTTACACTTGCATAGATTTTGAATACCCAAGGCACCGTTCATATATACTCATGTATACAGCAAATACTGGGAGGCTCTTGTGTCTTACAGAGCTCGCATTTGCAAAACAAAGCTTTAAGAACAAAGGTGCTCACCTCCTCTGAGTTTTAGTGGAAGCGGAGTACCTGATTCCTGTAAGCTTGTACGGATCTCAGCCTGGTGCTTACACAGAAATATAGCAGCTCCCACATCTTATTTCAGCTTTTCTCTTTGCAGATTCTAGGCATAGGACTTTACGCAGGAGGAGTGAATTTCACATAGACAAAATCTGGTGTTTATTTTGGTGCTATTGTTACCAGGAAACCTGAAAGCAATGTTAAGAGAAAACATCCTGTTTAACTGGTAGAACTGAGCAAAGAAATGCAGACAAATGAACCACCTGACCTTTATTTATTTCATTGCATATTAGAGGAAGTTGTTTCCTTTTGTGTCAGACTGACGAATTAAATATGTCTGTCATGGTTTCTTTAAAAGAGGTTCTACACATTGTTATCCCACTAAGTTATATGTAAAGTGATTTTCCTTTTTGTGAATTTACCCTTCTGGCATTCACATGATTAAAGAATTGTTAATATAAAATAACTGCAACATGTATAGGAATGATCAGGAAATGGTAATATTCTTCACTAACAGTATCATCATAATATCTGAAGTATTTTGCTGATATATTTGTCTACTGCATACTTTAAACAATGTATTTACTTATGTTTTATCAGGCAGTGACTGTGGAGGTCAAACTCCACATTATCCCTTTTTTTAAGATTTAAACGAGAATCCATGTTGGAAATACATGTTCATTTACTGAAAAATAGGGTGTTAAATAACTAGACAGTTTTTGTCAACAGAAAAAAGCAAATCACACTTACAATACTAAAATGATGTAATTATACAACTAAATATTTTGAAATCCAGCTTTATTTTTCCAAATGATTATATCCCAGGGTCAGCTGAATGATATCTTCATTTTTTTCTGGAAAACTAAAAAATGTAAATTACTCCATTATTACAACATGGTAAAAAGGCAAAAGCTATTTGTATTACATTTAAAATGTATGCATAACAATTCACTGCACTCATTTATAGTCAACTTTCCTAAAATACTGAGCACGCTTGTGCCAAATTCCTCCAGTTCACAGAGCTGGAAGAGTTATTTATGTAAAGCAGGGTTTCGCTCTGAGTCACAGAAGGTTCAAGGAGGGGAAATAAAGTGCTTTTACCTGCTTCAAGCAGGAACCATCTACTTTTAATCCTTTGCAGGCCAGAGGGGTCTCTGCTTGCAGCCAGTCATCTGCATCAGTCCCCGCTCTTCCTCTCCTGAGCTCGAGCAGCACTCAGGGAGCTGGCTGTCTCTTTGCCTGGAGTTGCAGTGACAAGAGGTGGCGGGGTCATGGGATCACACAGAAGAGCTCTATGAAGGGAGACAAGAGAAGACTAATGAAAACATGGAGGTTTTAGAAGATACTGAACTAGAGTTTAAGTTGGGTCCAGCAAAATGCATCCAGAGATCTTTGTGCCAGTCCTTTCACAGAGCTAACCCATCTCTGTGTCCTAAACAGAGCTTAGCAGGGAACTGAAATTGTTAAGCACCATCAATAAGTTGCTGAAAAACTCTCAGTGTTTGTTTCCCACCTGTAACATTAATCTGCAGGCTACAGGAATTTATTGCACACCTTTAACAGAATAACAGAGCATGAACCATTCACCACCTGGGCTGCTGTGGTGCTGAGTTCACAGGCTTGCTCACACACCAAGCTAGAGACTTTTAGCAGAGAATGGCATGAGAAGTCTGTTAGAAAGATGAAGTTTCCCTTGGGGAAAACAACAACAATAACAAAAACAACAACACACACTTTTTTTCAAAGAGTGATGCTCTTTAGATTCCCTAGTATAATTTAAAAGAAAAAATAATATTCATCAAGGATACAACAGAGAAAAAAATTAGCCCAATACTTAGGTTATTTTGGCTTTCTATGTCAAAGGAGAGTACTTTTTTCAGCACGATTCCAACACAAAGGTCAGGTGCACTTGAGGAAGAACGTTTGCTAATTCAGGTAAGAAACTGTGTATAAGGCAAAGTAATCACCAAGAGAGCACTAGAGCAAGGTTGAAAACAGTAACTGCACAAGAAATAAATGTAGCAGTCCAAATTGTGCCTAATTGTGAATACTCCAAAATCCTCTTCTGGCCCACTGGTTTTGTTAGCAGTAGGTAATCAGCAGGTCTTTCACCCTTTTCAGTTCAGAGATCTTTTCTTTGGGCAGTCACAAACCATGTCATGTTACCATCTATCAGTAGTGTGCTGCTCTGCCCAGGACTGCAGTGAGAGGAGAAGTTTCTCCTCCCATTGCTGCTGTAATCAAGGCAAACCCGTGAGTTTCTGCAGTGCAGCTTATACATCTCAAAGGACTGACAATTAACAAAACTCATTTTGGTGTAATCAAAGACTGCCAGCCTTGCTTCTGAGCTGTGCAGTGAAAGAAGAAAGAACGAGTTGCAGTATGTCCTACCTGGAAGATTCCACCGTTTGGAATTGGCATTGAGATTTAGGTATTACTTCTGCATTAACACTTGTAATTCTTGTTTTCACTCCAGTACTGTCCTGAAGAGAACCTGTCTTCTAGATTTTTAGAAAATTAGATGCTAGAATTGCAATTTTATTTATTTTTATTTTGGTGTTCAAGTACTGGAATTAGTGCCGTGCATGCATCCTAAAAAGCATCTGATTGGGGTTTGGCTGTTATTTGCTGCCTGATACACAGTTTGAGTCTGCACTCTAACAGTTCCTCCCTGCTGTCTCTCCTTAATGCTTCAACAGTAGCTGCCTGGAGATAGAAATATTTCTAGATGAACATCTACTTAAGTACTTTGATACTTTAACCTGAACCTAGCCTCCCTTTTTTTAACCAGTCAGAGGGCTGCCATTTGCTGCATCTTAAAAGGCCTATTCTGCACCTTGGTGCAACTTCCACTGTTACCAGTTGATCTAAAACTTTACTTACCAGATTCCCTTCCACTTTATCCATATTAAAAAAAAAAAAAAAAAAAACAAAAAAACCACCACACCATAACACCACCCTGTTCTACTCCTAATTTTCCTAGTTAATGGTTATACGTACACACAGCCTAACCTGGAGGTGCACCCAGAGTGGATGACTCAGCACCAACAGTAGTAGACTTTGCCTGGGGGAGAGGGAACACAAAGCCAGAACATCTCTTCATCCTGCGTGGGCAAAAGAGAGTAATGGGGTTACAGACAGCACAGGCTGTGGGAATTTCTACATTGTGCCAGTTTGCCTGGGGTAGAGTTCATTTTCTTCACAGTAGCTAGCATGGGGCTGTGTTTTGGCTGTGTGCTGACAACAGTGTTGTTAACACAGAGATGTTTTCGTTCTTGCTGATCAGGGCTTATACAGAGCCAAGGCCTTTTCTGCCTCTCACCAGCAAGGCCACTGGGGGTGCACAAGAAGCTGTGTGAGTGGACACCACTGGGACAGCTCACCACAGGGATATCCCATATCAGATGGTGTCATGCTCAGCACATAAAATGGGGGGAAGCAAGAAGGGGGAATAATTGCAGCAATGGCATTTGTCATCCCAAGTCACCATTCCATTCCAGCCCTGCTCTCCTGGTTATGACTTAACAATGCCTGACAATGGGAGAAGCAGTGAATTAATTCCTTGTTTTGCTTTGCTTGTGTGTGTGGCTTTTGTTTCACCTATCAAACCCAACCCATGAGTTTTCTCATCTTTACTCTTCCAGTTCTCTCCTCCATGTCACCCTGAGGGAAGTGAGCAAGCAGCTGTGTGAGGCTGAGTTGCCAGTCAGGGTTAAGCCACAACATACATGTGAAATCAATTCAGCATCACACCCTGGTGTTGATCAGAGGTAACTTATAACCTTCCCTCAGCTGGTCTCAGGGATACTAGTAATGCTTCAGCAGAAAAGGGGGTGACAGTCCTCTTGCACCTTAAAAGAAGTACCTAAGATCACATTCAAATTCAAGCCAGGATGATGATGATGATGATGATGACATTGCCTCTGCAGGAAAGGTATGTTTTGTATTGTGCACTTTGAGTATGTTCACAGTATAGCAGTATAATAACAGTGTTTTCCACAGACCAGCACCAATACCGCCTCACAGGTGTTTGGTTTGGCCTTCTTTGGTTCCAGATATACTCATTGAGGTCCTAGTCATAGTGACCTCACTCATGAGGAGTGTCATATCTCCCCACTGAGTTAGAGGATGGGTTGGTTTTAATCTCCAAAATATGATTTGCCAGTATTTATCTTTGCTCTACAGTTACATATTTTCACTTTTCAGGCTTCAAGGTTTCAATTAGGGCTAGTCTCATCCCCAAGGCTACCACTGTACTAGAAAATTATCACAGTCAAGGTAGAGCTATTAGCAGAAATATCACATCTGACTGACAGCTGAACTGTTCCCTGACACAATTCTGGTCAGTACTATTTGTAGTCCTTCCAGCCACTTCTTTGGGGGATAATTTGTGGGGAGAGTGTGTGCCAAGAACTACTGTTGTGGATAGTTTGAAAATCCACCCTATTTTGGAACAGAAAGTTTTAATTGTACTCACAGGTGCTTAAGCGATGAGCCTGCTGTCAGGGCTAACTGGAGTCCTCATCCCACTGAAAACTTGTAGGGGGGCTGCAGGACATGCATGTCTGATACACACAGAACACGCATCAATGGTTCTTTACGTCTTTTTGCCAAATTTAATAATACACATCCCTCCTGCAAACATTCTCTGTTCATGTAAACCCTTTGGCCAGACTGCATTCATTTAGGGCACCCCCTAAAGCCATCATTGTCCTACACACTTGTTCTCAAGCCATATATAGATATATTGTGTAATTCCATTATCCTCACCTCTCTCAACACTGATGAGCACCTTGGTTAGGGCATGGATTGACTATTCACAGAGATGGGATGTTTCAAATATCTGAGAATTAAAGGATACTGGTGCAGTCATCCTGTACAACTGATTACTACCATGATGCCTTCATCAGCAAACAGGGCAACACAACACATTTGTCTGTGTGCTTTACCCTAGATGGTGGATCAGGCATCATGTTTGTGCACAGCCTGCCTGTTAGGAGTACTGAGCAGCTTCCAATTCTAGAGTCAGCAGCATCCTCTCAGTGACTTTTCAGAGTCTAGAGGTGTGCTTAGATGCGCCTGAGACACCAAACATGAGTTCCTGGGATCATTCCACCACTCTTTCAGCCAGCCTACCAGAAGCCTACCTGATATTTTGAAATGTGAGGCTACATCCCTTGATCCTACACCATATTAGGGTAAGGTGAGTGGTGTGTTTGAGCTCCTGTGTTTACTAAATTCTTACTGTAATGTTGAACAAAACCAAGCCCAAATTCATACGACGTTTCCTTTTTTCAGCTGAATGAATTGGGAATTGTTCATCAGCTTCATCAAAGCAATTTCCATCTTGTTGATCCCATTATTTTGAAGTCCATGTTTCCTCCCAAGAAGGTATAACCTAGTGGGCTCTGAACCTTCACAAGTCCCTGGGGCTTGGGAAGTCCCTGGAGTACATCTGTGAACAGGTTATTTCAGAAGTATTCACTACTGTATTTCGTTGCCATTGGTTCTGCCTACAGAGTAAGAACCTGACTTGCTTTCAGCAGCTTTTTCCCACATTATAACTTGGCAAAGTTTCTCTATCATTATAGCAAAGCTGTTCTTAAACCACAAATTTATTTTGGACATTTTCTGTTCTTGATCTCAAACATCCAGGATTTAGAGGTAGCCCATATCAGGAAGACACATCAATTTTGACATCATACACTCACAAGCCAAGGTCTTTTAAATATATCCTGAGACTGTTTGCCTCCTTTGCTCAGATATATGGAGCCAAAACCAATGTACAGAAGCTAATTGGCTGAAGAGTTTGGAAGAGCATGCTAAAATTTGCTGTGGCAGAGCTGATCTGAGTAATTAAAGCATGTACCACTGACATAGCTTGCGCTATGGGGGGTTGTTTAAAAGTGTTTTCATCCTTGAGGCTGCAGAATTTCCATCTTGGTCTTCATTTTCATCCAAGTAAAGCTTACAGAAATTCAAAAGAGCAGACATAGAACTGCTGTTTGTGCAAAGGCTTAAAATCCAGCCAAAACTGATTCCATGCATTAATCCACCTGCGTTAGAAATGGGCATACAGAGTGTTATTCAAAAGTAAAAAAAAAAAAAAAAACTTATTAATAACCAGATTTCATCAAGATTCATAGTCAAATGCTTAGTCACTATCTCTCTCCTCACTTTCCTGTAGCTTGATATGTCTTAGAATAGTAGAATAATTTAGATTGGAAATGGTCTCAGGAGGTCATCTAATCCAACTCCCTGCTCAAAGTACAGCTAAGATAACTTCAAAGCTCGATCTTCTCAAATTGCAGGCAAATGAACTGAAGGTGCAGCAGTGTGCTCAGATTTTACTCCTCCATTTTAAGAAGGTAAGAAGTCGGTATTGTGTGCCATGATTCTTTTCTGTTAGGCCAGGAGAGTGTCCAGTTGATGGATAGAGGTAATTGCCACCAAAACCAGAATAAATTTGTGGCCTGGGCCTCTCAAAATTTATCTCCTGACGGAAGATATCTGTTCTGACAAACAAAAGGTTGGGGGAGAGAAGCAAGATAAGTTAGCAGCATCTAACTCAATCACCTCCTAATGTTCGCACGTTTTTTTAAAAAAGAGAGTCAGCTCTCCCAACCTAGGTATTGGTGATACATCAGAGGACACTGCGAGCCTTGGGCACACAAGAGCAAAGTCCTGTTCTCAATCAAGTGCTATGTAGTGACAGATAATAAGCTGCTCATTCTGTCAAAGTTACTGAGTCACAGTATCTTTCTTACAAAAACCCAGTTGCACATCACCAAGAGAAAAGCTCTGGAAAACTGATGAATAACCTAGAGGAGGGATCAAAATACTCACAGCTGTAACCTGTTGTACTGGTGCACTCAGTAAGACATAAGGTGGGAAGGGAGCAGGGTGAGACAAGTCAAAAGGACTGGGGAGGAGGAATAATAAAGCTCTGAAGTTGTGGTGAACTCTACGAATGAGAAGCTAGAGGAAATACAGAATTATTGGCTCTGCGTAGGTTCTATTAAAGCAACTCTGAAGGCGGTAAACAAGATTGGCTACAGTCAGCTACAAAAGCGAGAGTGAACTAGGAGGAGAGAGTTGTGAAGAGCAGCCCAATTAAATCTGATAGATGTCAAACACAGTGATGAAAAGGATTTATGTATCCTCATCCAAGATTCATGGTCCTCTAATTTCTCCTTGGCCACAGGTGGACATCCATGAGCAACCACGCTGCCATTGACACTTTAGGCTATTAAAGAGCAAAAATCTTTCTGAAGCTCATGAATATGAATCCAGAACTATTGAAATAGCTCCAGTAGGAAAGACTCAGAGTGGCACTCCAAATATCCTTAGTCTTGAAAATAAGGTCTGTGAGCACAAATCATTTTGGTATTAAACCTCTATTTTCCACTAGAATAATGTGTTAAAATGTAACAGCTCCCAGGAATACTTTTGCAGAAATACCCTGATCCTAGATAGAATCCATTAACTGTGAGGGGAGAGTGAAGAAGTTTAGGAAAGCCTGCTTCAAAATTTTATGTTAATTTTTAAGTGAGTATCTCTCTGCACATTGTGCAGAGAACTTAAGCGCTCAACTGCAAAAAAAGCTACAGGGACAAGATTTTAGCTGTCTACATCTAAATTAAGTTATTTCTACACTACTGAAACCTATTTTAATCAAAGGCAGGTCAAGATAAGAAGTAGAGCAGCAACTTTTTGTCATGCAAAATTAGAGCCTGCTTGAAAACTAGTCATAGTTCATAAGCAAGAGAAGTCTAAACCTGTTTTAGCCCAAAGTAAAATGCAGAGGATGAATGGGGTAACAATCCACCTATTCCACTACTTCTGGGAAAACTTGTCAGTGTCTTTCATTATTATCAGTGAAGTCCAGTAGCAGCTGTGACTGTCCCATTCAAGCCAACTTGGAAGCATACAGAGAAGTTAACTACAGGATGACATTAGAACAGTACTGAGCAGGACAGGAGCCTGATGAGACCCAATTATTCCTTTACAGTTTTTGTAGCAATGTTCAAATACACACTGCATTTCAGGCTCAAGTGGTTTATGGCAGTTTCCTTTTCACAGGGTTTCTTCCTCATTTTGCTCACAGGAAAGCAATATCCAGAGAACTAGGATTATTCATCAAGGCATGACTAAGGCATGGTGTGGCCCAAGAGAAAGGATGATCTCATGTTTGTGGCAACAGAACAGTGCCCAAAGGAATGCAGTTCTGTCCCTGATTCACTCATGGAAGAAAAGCTCTGCATAAATGGGTCCATTTTAAAGCAGGTTACAGATAGTGTGGGGTAGATCAAAATACAGTAAGTACCAGGATAAAATAGACTGAAATCAGTTCAACCTGATACAAACACCTTTGAGTTCCATGTCGTGCATTCTCCCTTATGTCCACCCATTTCAAAATCATGAAACCCCACAGAGACCACAATATATCAAAAACACCTTGCAAACTAAAAGATACTTGTTCCTTTCTGATTTTGCTCTTTGATGTGGCTCCTGTGGATAAGATATGGGCAAGCATCAGCAGAAGGGAGGGCAGAATCCCGTAGCCTCTCAGGCTCAGAGAACAGTTATCCTGCAAATTCTAGGAAGCATCTCTCCTTAGCCAGGCTGTAAGAACAAACTAATTCTGCTGTGTTTGTAGGCCAAGCCATTTCTGAGAGTTTATTCAAGTGGAAACTAAAACTGTATTTAAAAAAGAGCCACAGCCAGTCTCCAAAATGTAATATTTACACAGTCCTTTGACCTTCAGCAAAGTTCTGAGAAAATACTTATCCTGCAAAAAGACAAAGCATTCAGCTTCTCAAGAAAATCTGGACTTCTCACGGCTTCAACTACAGCTACAAAAGAGTAACCTCCCCTATGAAATTAAACTGCATCAGAATGATACATAGAGATATTCTAGTCTTTTG
Organism: Dicrurus megarhynchus; assembly: GCA_013399195.1. Taxonomy (NCBI): domain Eukaryota; kingdom Metazoa; phylum Chordata; class Aves; order Passeriformes; family Dicruridae; genus Dicrurus; species Dicrurus megarhynchus. The sequence goes on along the minus strand of VXAD01012619.1, from coordinate 170,633 downwards.
CCCTACTGAATTTTGAACATTATTTGGGCTCTTCATTTTCTGTCTTGTAATACAATCATTAATTTTGACAAATTAGTCCCATGACCAGTTAGTTGAACTGGAATTATCTCCTTGGCAAAGAGGGCTTTTCCTTTCCCGTCTTTTACTCTTCATTAGATCAAATAAATATGTTTTCTTATTACCTCCATTTCCAATATTTTGTTGGCAGAATAATTTAGTGCTGTGATGGACATGTTCCTGATCTTTGTTTAAAATGCCCTTTTTTTTTCCTTAATATTATCCTGTCTTTAAATTAGGAATGCATTTCTTTCGGTTTTTGGCAATGGTTGCCTTTAAACACCACTGACAACAGTGGTTGTGTTGTGCAGGTGTGATGAAAGTATTTTTGCTACTACTATTGCAGAAGTTCTAGGCTATTCATTTATCTAGAATCTTAATTTAACATGCTTAAATTCTCAAGAGAGACTGTTTCTTCAGCAATCTAGTATCCAGACTACTAAGAGTTCTTGGGTAAAAGTCAGCCTTTGGAATTATACTCAAGGGAAATGGCTGATGGAAAATGACCACTGTAATAGAGAAACAGAATTCTGAGAAACAGAATGAAGTAAGTGACTGTTATTTGCAACCAGAAAATGTTGTTCAGGAGAATTTCCATGCTAATTCAGACCCGAAAACAGCATGAATTATTATTTTTATATAGGTCCAGTGGCAAAAGTCCTTGCACTTAATGTCACTTGGAAATGTAGACATAACCAAGGACTTATGCAATCTTAAAACTATGTATTCCTGGAGAAAAGTTAGAAACTTAATAGCTCAAGAACTGGTAAAGAACAAAGTTCTACTAATTATTTCCACTATCTCTCTTGTCACTGCATAATTTGTCATTTTATTCAAATAGATCTTTAGCCTATTTTTCTCCTTTTCAGTTTTTATTCCTGAGTAGGTACAAATTCCATTACCTGATTTAAAGGAAAAAACACCTTTTTAGAATACATTACAGAAAATCTCCATACAATTTTCTTGGGACTGCTCAAGGTAGAGTACCTTTAGAGTGAACTCTAGCTATTGTTTGCAAACTAACAAGTGAAAACTTACAGACAATACTGCTTAGAGAGACTACAGAAACAGGATTTTGAAACAACCTGGTAGAACCTGAACTGTGGTAGAAAGTTTAATGCTATCACCTCAGGCAACATACAGCCACATGCACTGAAGAATGAGAGTGGATGAGGAATACATACCAAGTCTAGAAAAGGTGAAGCAAAGCAAGCAGCTCCTATAGTATGTGATAGAAGAACCTCTCTCTTCTCTCATTTGCAATTTGAGGGAATTAAATATTATTTTATTAGTTTAAATTAATTCATTGGTTTTTTCTTGTCTCTTTATTTTTTATTTTATTTTTATTGAGTTTATACTCTACTGAATAAAATGCTGCTTCAAAAAAAAAAATGAAAGTGTTATTAAAAAACTTGATTTTTTTTTTTAAAGATAAGTGATATTAAATCCAAGTTGTGATCTAGATCCCCAAATTTAATTTTGAGGTCTTAGCAGCTTGTCACCACAATTCCCACTTCCTACTCTAGTAAATTTATTGTCTGCTTTATTCCATGGAAGAAGTCAAGCTTGTCAAGTCCACAGGATGCCTGCCTGCTGATGGGTACACAGAGAATTACAGTAGGAAAACCTCATGATCTGTTTGTTGCTAGAAAGACATTAACTTTTGCTAGGTAACACATGCTGCTCCTTCCCCACTCTAGGCAAAACTGAGTCCAGTCTCTGGGGGAAAATTACTTTCCTTGATAAGCAGAATTAAATAAATTATTACTTGCACCATCAAATTGGAATGAGTAGTGTCCAAACAGGTAAAAGCTGTACCTCCACAGAAATAAAAATAGCCTTTCTTAACTCGAGACCTAAGCTACTTTAACACGTGTATCCTTTCCTGTAGCCGTAGGTGAGATGCCCCTGCCATTTCAGAGTTACCAAAGTTACAGAGTTACTTGAGCAATGTAAGGCCTTCAAACAGATAATGACAAGTCTGAAGTAATTTCCAGATGTGGTTGATGTCAGCCTTTTTTCTTCTGGCAACCACTCCCTAAGCTACACAGTCTTCCTAATCACTGCTGTGTTTAGCAGCGTGTCTTGGACTATACACTTTTTCCCTACTTTCAGTATAAATCAGACCTCTCTGTAAGGAGACTTGCAGCCAACACTGCTCTCCTTGAATAGTTCATACCTGATTTCAAGTGAAGTTGGATTAGCATATGTGTAGTAAACAAGCTCAGCAGCTGATGGACTCTACAAGCTGGAACGAAACACCAAGTTTAAGGGGTTTAATTGTCATCACTGAGATCTGCTTAAAGAGCTTAGGACATTATGACATGTTCACAAACCCATTATCTGTGTAATAAGGTGGGTGTTAGCTACAGGGATCAAGCAGCTGTGTGCTGATGTGGTGCATTTCTGGGCTGCCCAGTTCATAACTCTGGCATATGGAGTGTTCCACAGTGAATTAAAAGTAAAAAGGGCTTCTTATGTCTTAAAGCTTAAACTAGCCTTCTGTTAAAGGAGATGATTAACTGGGTGTTCAATAACTAAGATCTTGTAGTATTTAGTTTTGGAAACACTGATGAGTCAAATCAGGCACCGTTTATAAGGGTTATAAAATGAGTAATTCTGAGTGTTTCATAAAGCAGTGACTTCAAAAAAGTGATTCCTTTTGCTTGTCTCTGATATAGAAAGGTCACAGATCTTTGTGAAACTTTCTGGTTTGTGTACTTACAGAAACTGCACACTAATAAGCACTTTGATATTTCTGTCCCAGTTTGAGTAAAACTGCTTGGAAAAATCAAGGACTGGGTGGGGAGGGCAATGTTGGGGTTTTTTCACTAACTTATTCTATTTTGGTAAATGTTACACATTCAGTACTTTTCCTCTTGCTGAGTTCCTTGGTGAAAGTAATTTGTAAATATCATGATGTACTGAATAGTTCTTCCAAACAAACAAACATAACATTTAGCTAATTACCATGGACAGAAAACTGTAAAAATTGAAGTTTTGCAACACCTTTGTTTTTTATTGCTTTAGCACTAGTTGTGCATACACCATTGCTGAGAGAAAGATTCTTTATTAACCTGATACAGTACCTCTTACACTGAAAGACTAATAAAACTTTTAGTCATCAAAATTAATACTATTTCTTATCACATTTCCATATATTTTTAGTTTAAAACCTAAAAAATAAAAATTTATTGGTGCCCATTTTTGGAACTAAATCAGCTTATAATGCAAGAACATTCATATCCTTGATCTTTCTCAAATACTAACCTATAGAACAAGTTGGTTTGTATAATTGTCTGTCTCACCACTTGTCCCTTTCCAAAATGTGTTTTATTTCAATGCCCTACATAGTTTCTTACTTTGTGGAGGTTTTGCAGTACAGAGTTCCATTTGAACCTTTCATGCAGTTGCAATTCTTTTGTTTTACATCTTCCAGAAAAAAAGAAAAGTGTAAGTAGTGTTCATACACTGACAGTAATTCTCACAAGAAATAAAACTAGCACTAAGTAAAGATTAATTGTTTCATTCTCTCTCCCTGTGGGTGCTGTACATGTGTATGACTGTCACATTCTAGAACAGAAGAAAGAAATTAATCAGTGTTTAAATTGCAGATATTCCCTGTATAATAACCTGATTTACTCAATCTAAAAAGCAAGGATTTTTCAAATATGTCCAACCAATTTGATGATTTAAACAAACCTCATAAATCCAGATAGGTTGGTTTTCTGTGTCATCTTGCTTTGTGTTCTACCTTGTGTTAAAAAAATGATGATTTTTGTTGCATATTTCTGTAATTGGAATATAATTATGTCATTAAATAATTTATTTATTAGAAAAATGAGGCCAGGCAAAAGGGGGGGTTTGCCTGTTCCAAATTTATGTCCACTGATGACATTATTTCCATCCTCAGTAAGCACTGAGGATTGAAGTAGGTAAGACGTGCTTTTAAGGATTCCTTCACTGGAAATACTGAAAAATGATATTTAATTAATCCATTTAAAATGTCATACGAATACAATGGTCATACATTGCTTTCTATTGAACTTGGCAAATTTGTACAGTGAAATTGTTTTCTTGCTATTTTGGCAGTAAAAGGCCAAGTAATTATTATAATTTTGAAGAACCTGTGATCACAGAATAGTTACTTTCTTCTTAAACAAAATGTCACTTTACAGAAAGGCATATCTTGGTGACTGTTTTACTGACCATGTCGTTGTCTGACTTAGCCTCACTTGACTGACTAGCACTTTTAAGGATGAAAATAACTAGATGCAGGCATCAAGGTCTCCTCATTTTCTTTGGATTGGCATTCAATTTGTTTGCAGACATAGGGAGGAACCAATGATTTAATCTTTTCAGGCCATCATTTATATTTTGAAATTTTTGTTTAACTGCTCCATTTTGTATAGCAAAAACAAAGGCAGATTTTATTGTAACCAAAATAGGACATGTAACATGAACTACTTTTCATCTCAACCAGTGAATCTAAGTTCCTCACCTATAGCCCTCCTAAAGATGCCAGGTACTGCCCAGATGAGCAAATCCCCTGCTGCACCAAAAGCAGTTACCAAAAGCTCATAAGAAGGAACGAGAAGACCTAAAGTTTAGAAAAGGGGAATTGACAGCAGAAGTGACAGTGGGAGAAAGATGATGGAAAAACACCAGGATGAATCTTACAGTGACAAGGGGGAACTAATGGAGGAAGGTGCCAACAAGAACAAGACCCAAATGTCTAGCAGAGCCCATTGAATATCAAGAGCCTATATCATAATCAGAAGTTCTTAGACCTCACCTTAATCAAGACCAGAAGCTGCAGTCCTACGAATCTGGACACATGGAACCATAGCAAAAAAAGGAGAGATTTTGGACATGCCAAACCCATTTCAGTAGCTTTGCTTCTGGCCCATGTTTACTTTGGCTTTTAAATCTAATGTATGCAAGATCAGAGAGAGGTACCTAGGGATCAGGACAAGGCATGATGCAATTTTAGGTGTTTCTTCTGTAGTGGTCTTTACCTCATGCATGATAGGAAAGAAGAGTGAGACCTGGCAAAAAAATATTCCCTTTGTAGTGGCACTATTTGGAAGTGACCCAAGTCCATCTTAGTTGGTGAGTTGCTACCTGCAAGTTATTGATTTATTTTACTTTTTCTGTGTCTGTAGCCAAATGTCGCTCAGGATGTTAATTCAAAACATTCCCCATAGGACTGAACTGGGAGCCCTGAAAAAAATCCACCCCCATGCTCTGCTTACTGCTCCCTGCCTTCCTTCAGAGATACAGTCTGTGACCCATCCTTAAACACAGGAGATCTGCCATGGGGAAACGAATAGTGGATTTTTTCCCTCCTGAGCATTTAACTTTCTCAGCTTACAATTTCAATGCTCCATATGAATTTAAAAGATGTCTTGGGATTTGACCAATTTTAACAGTGCTTCAGTATTTCTTTCTGATGCTAATATATTTATTTGAGGACTAGCCCTCTAAGTATTGCTACATATGGTTAACTAGGAACATGTTTGCCTGATGTTGTCAGCTTCAGTAGTTCATTACAGCATGAATCTATATCAAATCCAGACATTTGGTCCAGTATCTGTCACAAAGTGTATGTCATTAAAATGTTATTTTGCAAGAGAAAATATAACTAGGATCCGTTTATGTATGATATGTTGTTCAGAGAGAAAGGGAAAGAGAATGAATTAATAAATATTTACCTCACTTTGAACTGTTATATTATCAAGATTCTTATCCAGGTGAGGTGTACTGTAGGAGAAACAAGACTTTATAAAAACAGTGTTGGTTGAACAACTGCATGTAAAAGGGAGGCAGGAGATTAGTGTGCCATGTGGTGCTGGGGAATGTGGAAGGTGCTGTCCTGAACACTGTGAACTGGGAAGGCATCATGTGGCAGAGACAGTACATGGGGCTTGCAAGAGTGACTGCAAGTAATGTGGAAAAACACCTGTAATCTGCCTGACTTGGCCTGTGATGGGAGGGTCACACTGCAAGCAGAACAAGCAACAAAAGGAGTATAAAAGCATATGCTGAGGGACTCTGAACTGATTCAGGATCCGGATGCAACAGTCAGGCAATGGAGCTGAGGGGTCGGGTGGATTTCCATAGCAAGCAGGTAACTGCTGGGAGACTGGTTACTTGATCCCAAGAGGGAAGGAGAGCCTCTCCTGCTCTGCCACCCATGCAAAGCCAATAAAGCTGTGAAGAGAAGTAACAACCTCAGTCACGGTCATTTTCTTCAGGAGGTGGATCCTGGTTGCCCCAGGTTTTAAGATTCAAGTGTTGCCTCAGACGGGTATTTGGACTGCGCGAGTTTGCTTCCCGATGCCCAGTTAACTCCTGAAGTTACGTGCAGACTGTGCAATAAGCTGGGAGCTACACCCGTGGCCTGGCGCCGCTGTTCCCTCGCACGGGGACAAAGCCTGTGGGCTCAGCGCTGTGGCTCCCGCTGCTGCGGGAGAGCAAACCCTCCGCTCTGGGACGGCGGAGCGGCTGCGGGACTGGCCGCGGGAGCGCCGGGCTGTTCCGTGCGACCGGGAGCTGGCACGTGCGCAGGGCGCGGGGCAGGAGCTGCCGCTGCCCGCGCGCCGCAGCCCCCGCAGGGACCGGCCCGGGGCTCCGCACGCTCCCCTCACCCACCCGCAGCGCCTCCCGAGAGGAGCAATTCCTCGGCTACCGCTCTTTTCCGCCGCTCCCAAGGCAACTCGAGGGCTACCCACATGCTCCCGCACGTCCCCTCCAGCGGCGCCGGTGCCCCCGCGGCTCCGCACGCTGTGCTGTCAGCCGGTCCTTCCCCGCCGCTGGCAGCGCCTCAGCCTCTCGCCCGAGCACACTCGCAGCGCCCGGACGCGCGTGGAAGCTCCACGCCCGCCGCCCAAGTCCCTTCGGGATCCGCACCGAGGGGACGGAGCG
>VXAD01012619.1:105276-163485 GCA_013399195.1 Dicrurus megarhynchus | reverse complement strand
GGCCCTTTGTTGGCCGAGCGCGGCGGCAGCTCCGCGGGAGGGGCGGTGGGGAGGGCTCCCCCTGGCCCCCGCCGCTACTTCCTCGCTCCCTCCGAGCAGCGCTTCGGGCGGCGTCTGCCCGGGGTAACTTTGTGTCCCGATGTCTGCCCGGGCGGGTGCGTGTGGCCTTAGCTCGCGAAGGCAACTTAGTTACCGCTAGCGAAGCTCCCCCGTCTATCCGTCCGCCCTTCCCTGAGGAGCCCCTGAGAGCCCCCCGGCTCCCGGGCGGGGTACGCCGGCAGCGGGAGGAGCGGCAGCCCCCGGGCCGTCGCAGAGCTCTCGCAGCGGTGCCGCCGGGAGGAGCGGCCGGTGCAGAGACGTGTTGAATGTCCCACGTCGCGGGTGTGACAAGGGGCTGCCCCCGCTCCGCTGCACGCCACAGCACCGTGTGCTGCTGTCGCGGTGGTGGGGGGACAGGTGAACTTTCGGTCCAACACCCCCTCGCCTGTGTGCTGGGTGTGGACCGAGACGTGTGGAAATGAAATCTTTGCGTGAATATTGTACAGTGAAACGGTTTTGTTCCTCCAGCCTTTTGTACCTGTGCTTTCGTGCCAGAGAGGTTTGATATCAGAGCTGTGCTGTTGAAGAGCCAGTGCATGAAACAGGAGTGCTTAACAGCATTCATAAATGCAAGATTTGGGTAGTTTTCTTCTTTCCTTTTTGTTTTTTTTAAGTGTGCATGTTGTTCTGCAGTTAGCAGTTTGGGACGTATGGCCTAATGGGCTCTACAGGTGTTACCCTACCCGAATTGATGTGGGCTTCGGTTTCATCTGTACTAAGTTAGATGATGAAACCTGCATTTTATAATCAGTTTACTTCTTAAATTCTTCTGTAGTTGGATTGCATATTGCTTTGGGTTTTAAAGAGGAAGTGGAGAAGCACCGCAACTTCTTCAGTTACAGCTTTGAGACATCAAGATATCCCTCAGTCTGGATCTATACCATGCTGTTCATAATTCAATCTCAAATGGTACTCGTGCTGAAAAAAAAAAAAGTTATTTAAAGCATAACTTGGTATACTAAAATGTGGTGTTAATCACCCATGCTCTTATTGAAGATGATAAAAGATCTCTGATGTAGAAACAGTGAAATAAGCTTAAATTACCCATGAGTTGTTCTTGTGTTCTTGAAAAGGTGCGGCGGGCTTTAATAATTTAAAGCTTTCTTACGTAATACATTCAATTTAGATGTTGAAGGAAATTTTAGCTCGATTTGAGCTTTGAACTTTTTCCCTTTTAATGCCTCTCATCAATCAACAGTTTCCCTGTTTTCATGCCTTAATCTGAGGCATGAAATTAAGGTCTAAAAGCTTTGTGTGAAAACAAGACAACAGACTTCCATACAAAACCTTATGGGTGGAAGTGGTGGTGTGCTAACTTTTGTTTTAAAAAAAGAGAAATCCTCTCTGTTCAACAGAATGAGGAGAAATCCAGGGTTCCTGATCCATAACTCATCCAGAGGCCCTGGTATGGGTAATGCAATTAATTTGCCTGCACACTGTGGTCTAAGTTGATGAAGTAGTTTGAGGTATGATTTGGCTACTGGTACTTAGTGTTCTTATTGGAGGTTGACAGAAGTTGGGCATTTTCTGATTGCCTCTGCTGGAGCTGTTCTGCAATGTGCTGATGTTACTGTGTGGATGAGTCGTCTTGTGATATGGTTTATATGGAGATCAGGCATGTAATGAATCCCAGCAGCTAGCTGAAGAGTAGAACAGCCCTAATTTGTAAGACAGAGTCTGAAAATAAGCTTTATGTTTTTCACTGTGTAGGCCATAGTCTTTAGTGTTCTGAAGTTCTGGGGAGTCACCACTTGGAAACTTCTATTCAGACTGTTGCTTCTTACTGCAAATAAAGATAGCAATCTGATTAATATGGTGGAGCAAATTTAAAAGTACAAGTAAAGATCTTCCTTTTTCATAATGCTAGTAAAATTATTATCTGGGCTTTTAATTTTAGCTTTCTTCTGTTAGTTTGGTTTTTTTAAAAGCATGAGCTTCTACCAAAGATAGCAGAAACAAATTGTTACTGTAACAGCTCTAAGAGGTATGAACATACCTCTGGGTAGTGTTTTGGATAGAGGGCAAGAAAACTGAAAGTTCCATTTGGCACCTACACTGCAGAGAATATAAAATCACTTTTTTTGAAGCTGGGATTTTACACAAGATTTTATCATTACTTGCAAGTTGAGGGTAGGGCCTTAATAAAGGAGTTTGTCTGTTTTCTTGAGTGCATTACTTTGGTTGACAAGACCTGCTGTTTGCAGTGGAAGTTTTGCTTAACAAAGATGGATGAAATGTACGTGAAAGTTTTCCTGAAAACTTGATACCCGGTGCTGTTTCTTTACAACAGTGAAACTTAATTAGTGCCTTTGTGAGAAGAATGTGTTAGTAAAGGTCATGAACTATTGTGGTTTTAAAAACTGGAGCTATGTCCCAGATATTTTAAGACCTAAACCTTTTTGTATCTTGAGCTAAAAGAGTTCAGAGATGAGTCAAGTGTATTGTTTGAAGGGATTGTCTGAATTACAGACTCAGAAGCTGACATTTGCACTGTTATGTATTATGCTTTTTTTTCCGTTGGCAAATTTTATTGGACAAGGAAAAAAACTACCAGTGAGCATTACAGCCCTCTTGCTCATCTCCCCAAAAATCTGTTATTGTCTCTTGCACATCACAGCCTTTCTCCTTTATCCCTTGAACCTCTGCATCTTGTGGAACCAAGAGTTGTGATTGTTCTTCTGATGAAGTTCTACTTTCTGGTGGAATTTTTGTTTCAAAAATTGTATTTTCCATGGAGGAAGCATTATAATATCACAAGAGAAGTATCTTATTCAGCAAAACGTTGCTTTTGGGAGGCTGAGACTATTTGTCTTTTTTAAGCTTGTAAAGCAAAGATATATTATTAAATAAAGTATTAATAATGTGAAATTGGTAATTGTTTGCGGTAAGATGTGAGTTTGAGGTTTTTTAGAGCATGTCAAAAGTTTTAACTTCTGTGCTGCTCCTTGTTAGCATCCTTTGGAAGACAATGTCTCAGCTTACAATTTCCAACTAATAATTCTTTGGCCGAAGGTGGTGTTCTGCTCTAAACTGTCTGGTTGAAGTGGTGATGCAGGATGTTAACAAATGTTACATAGTGATTCATAGGGTTTTATGTAACTAAAAAAGCAGTCTTTCTGCAGTTTTCTTTCTTCAGAAAGACAGCAGATACAAAAAAGATTGTTTCAGTAGGTAACAGTCTGGTTTTGATACAGACTTGTAAAAATTAAGTGGCTAGAGTGTACTTAATTCTCTGTTCGTATTTTGTATATAGTATTAATATCCGGGCTCCTGGGAACCAGCTAATTTTAAGCCTTGTCAACCTGCGTAGTTTCAGGGTCTCATTTATGCTGCCTGCTTGCTTTACCCTCACTGCGGGCTTTCCAGACTGCAACACGCATGCAAGAGGGACTTGGTAAACAGAAGGCAAAACTGTCAAACTCGGAGTCTGAGCAATTACACTAGTAATGGTATTCAACACAAGAGGTAATCTTGTGATATGAGATATGATAAATATGCTGTTGATAACTTGTATGACATGATAACGTCATAACGCACACACCCCCACTTTCACAACAGCGTTGTTTCACTTTCTGTTAGGGTAGTCAGTCTCAAAAAAGCAGGAATGACTGTAGAATGGTAATGGTGCAGTGACAAAATGCAATACACAAGGAACTAGATTGCTATGTTGACCTAATTTCTGCTCTTGGCTATGTCCCTGGTTGTCGGTATGACTTTCAGTGCATTTGTTTAGCTGTTTGTACTGTTGTTTCCCCAGCCTTGTATCACTTAGGCATGAACTTTCATTAGTTGGTAGTGGAGCTTCATGCTAGTGGTTCCATCCAAAAACTGTTGTAATAATTAAAAAACCAAACAAACAAGAAAACAGTTCTCTGCCCTGGACAGACTTGATTGAAAACTTTTTTTCTCTTCAATAGTTTTGAAAGTGCTTTTTGTGGTAGTAGATTTAAATGGTGTTTACCAAATGCATTGAAATGCATTTTACCTGAAAGATTACTGGCTCTGGAAGATCAACTTACACCAGAGTTGTTAATTTCTCATCTCTTTCTGTTATCAACCCATTCTAGAAATGTATGTATTCATTAAAGTGAATTTGGAGATACAACTGGTTTCTGTCTGAGTTTTTAAAATTACTGTAACACTTCTTTGAGAAGAACAGAGACTAGTTGGACAAAAAGCAAAAATTTTTATCTCCAAGAGGACAACAGTGTGGGGTGTTTTTTTTCTTTTTTATCAGTTATAAGTGAAAACAATTCCTTATGGGAATTAAGTGATTTTACTTTATTTGGTCATTGACATCTCATCACACTGATGTTAAATCTTGCGTATGATGTGTTCATGTAGTTGTAGTTTATGTTCTTTATGCACAGATAACTGGAGAATGAGACATAGGCAAGGATGTTCCGATTCCATATTCTCACCTCCTGGTATGGATTGTTGCTGAAAATGCTGAATTAGTTTACCAGTTAATAAAACATGGAAATTCTACTGTTACCTGCTCAAGTTGGAAGGCTTGAAGAACTGTTAAGTGGCCAGAGTAGGAAGGGGGCCTGAAGCATTTTTAACGAGTTGATTATTTTTAAAGTGTGTCTCCACTAGAGAGCAGCAAAAACCTGTATTCCTAGAAGCTTTGCTATTCAGCTGATTAGACATTGTTTTCCCCTCTTATTGGAGGGGGAGAGTAGCTTCAGAAGGTAGTAGTGATTTATTTGTGCCAAGGAAATCATTCCATTGTGTGTGACAGTGAACTGTGCCTTGGCAGGAGAAGATAGTGGCATCAAACCAGAGCAAAAGTGTAAATTGTATCAAATTGCACTAAGTGGAAATTCTGTAACAAAAGAGAGGGGGGAACAAAGTGAATGAGGAAGATGGGGCACAAAATGCTTTATTTAGTCATGGTTGGAACAGTGTGTGTCTACAGCTTCACAAGACCAGGAAGATGAATAAGTGTAACGAGGTCAACCCAAACGTAATTTTTCACTTCAAGTAACTTGGCCTCTGCACAGTGCCTCAATGTAAATATATCTCACTGAATATCTGTCTCTTGCTGTAGGCATTCAGATGCATGTGCAGTTGTGATGAGCCACAGTTACTGTTTAAATAGAAAAAAAAAGTTATGGATGAAGCAAGTGAGATAAAGGTGTGCACATTAAATAATTTGAAAGAATAGTGTGTGCAAATATTTTAGGAATTTTTAAAATGGTTTCAATAGATTAAGAAATAATTTGTTCATGTGTAAATTACCAAAGGCACAGCAACAGGAAAATAAGTGTTAAATGTTCTTGTAGTTAAACTCTGAATAATAAGATTTTCCTTACTTCCCTGATGAGGCAGGGAGAGATGTGGGTGAGAAATTGCATCTTCAAAAGACAAAGTTTTAGGATTTACCTTCCTGAATGCCAGTTCTCGTTTCATCTACCTTCTAATTATTTTTTTCAATAATCTTCATAGTAAAAAAAAAAATCTGTAATCCCATTTGTAGGGTTTTTTCCTCCCTTTTTCTGACTGCTCTGTGTGCTGGTCAATCTCTCTGAAACAGGGTTATCTTTCTATAATGGATCCTAAGAATTTGATCAAATCTTTCCAGTAACAGTAGATGATTGGTAATGATTTGGTTTGATTCAGAATCTTGGGGGAAGGGGATGTTTTGAGAGAATGTTTCTCAGAATTCAAACTTTGAGATATATAAATGGCAACCTGAGCTCAAATATATATGTATGTTAAGTCTGTGATATCCTGTGACAGAGAGGGGTGTATAATCCAAGGCAATTCATGTGGTTATATTAAACTCTTGAATTTAAGTGAAATGTCAGATTTCAGATTTTGAGAACCTTTTGTTTGCCACCTGTTAATCCTCCTCCTTTTGGTGTGAGTTTTGTATGTAGCTTTGAAAGAGACTTTTTTATGGCTCAGGACATTTTTTGGTTTTTGATCATAAATGTTTGAGATTTTAAATTCATCTAAGTTTCTGTATTTTAATGTTTCTATGTGCACATACACAAGTTCTAGGCCAGCTTTTGCTCTTCGCAGTTGAACAAGTGGACTCAGGGTGTATTGATACTTTAATTGTTGCCATGGCACCATTGTCTGCATGGCTTTGGTGCTGTAAATGCAGGAAGGAGTGGAGAAAGAAATTAGAAGTAGTCTTCCTTCTCCAAGAACTTCTGCAATGTAAAGAATGAAACCTGATCATCTTATGGGTGATTAGCCTGTCATTCTTGCTTCCCTCCCCATGCCTTCTTCTTTACTACTGCAATTGATAGCTTTAGTAAATCACCACCTTGAGTAATGTAAGGCAGCATTTTCCTGTGGCTTCATAAATAACAAGTCTAAACCACATTCTGCTTCTGTGAAAGGGTCATGCAGTGTTTGGTTTTCAATGAGGATTAAGCTGTTATTTGCCCTTTTGGCACAAAATGGAAACCATCAAGTAATGCATAATGTAATAATCTTGGGTAACCAACAGTATCCTATTTGTCACTTACTAAAGCTATACCTGTGTTTATTGGCGAAAAAAATGGCATTATTTGTATTTGGTTTGAAAATAGCAGACTTGCATGCTGTAGGTGATACAATGTTGTTTTAAAAGTCTAGATCTTTTGTAGGAGGAACTGTAGTGGTGGTGCATTACCTGGAGGAACAGCTAGGATTTTAGACTTTGTCTTTTAATACATTACTGTGTAAGGAGAGATGACTTAAGCTCTAAATTTGACTTTCTTCTGCTCATCTCCCAATTTTTTTTTCCCACTAAAAAGCCTTGTAGTGTTGTTTTTTTAGTGTTGCAGTTCGGTGTTTGTGTAACCAAAAAGGCCTCCTAGCATTTTGAATTTGTATTTCTTTAGTCATTAAAATTGTGTCCCAACTTGGAACATGTACCAATACTAACATTAATGTTTTTTTCTCAATACAGAATTGGAGTGTTACTGCCAGCTATGTACAAAAGACAACTTTACGTGTGTGACAGATGGAGTATGTTTTGCCTCAGTAACACGAACTGCAGACAAAATAATGCGCAATAGTATGTGTATAGCAGAAATGGATCTGATTCCTCGAGACAGGCCATTTGTTTGTTCCCCCTCCACCAGAGATGGAGTCCATACTGTGTCTCATTGCTGTAACACACCTCTCTGCAATAAAGTAGAACTTCCAATTCCAACACCAGGTAAGGGGGTTGGGATTTTTGCTTTGTTTGTTTGTTTGATTGATTTTGGGTTGGTTTTTTTTTCTGTTTCTTCAAACAAAATTCTGTAAGAGTGGAAGTTGTAGGTAAATTTGAAGGCCTAAAGTACACCTTAGATTCTGCAAAGCCGATTTCATGATACTTGAACAAAAGTTGTAATCTTCTGGATAGGGATGTTAGGGACAGTTTTGAAGACTTAAATGAAAAGTGTAAGTAAGCACATTGCTTTCGTCCTTTGTAGTACTTACTTTGATTCTTGAAAAAGTTGCTGTGCAAAAGTTTTAACAAATACATTGAAACAATTTGAATATTGCTGTAGGATACTATAAATTTAGTAGTGTAAAATGAAATTAATGGTTTTACCATTTTCTTTTATTTTAACTCTCAGGCCCTACTCCAGGAAAACCAGCTTCTAACCTAGGACCTGTGGAACTGGCTGCTGTCATTGCTGGACCTGTCTGCTTTGTCTGCATTTCACTGATGTTGATTCTATATCTTTGTCATAATCGTACTGTAATTCATCATCGTGTGCCAAGCGAAGAAGACCCTTCATTGGATCGTCCCTTTATATCAGAAGGAACTACTTTAAAGGATTTAATTTATGATATGACAACTTCAGGCTCTGGGTCAGGTAATGTGATGCTTCTAGTAGTAATTACTCTGTGCTGAAGAGCCTTGTAAGACGTCTGGTTTTTTTTTAATGTTGTCAAATCTACTTAAACTTATAATTAACTGGAGAAAATACTAGAAAAGCAACTTCCGTGTGCGCTCAGTCAACATCAATGAAGATTCAATGTATGGAAATAAGTGAAATAAAAGAAACTCTGAATTGTTGCTGCCATTCCTTATTGTTCTCAGAGTAGCCTGATATATATAAATTATATAATGCAGGGAATACCATAGTCATCTACTGTAAATGTTTTGTGTCCTGTAAGGCTGTAATTTACCTTTTTGTTCTGTACAGCCTATCTTAACTACCATCTTCTGTGTTTTTTAGATAATTTTGTGAAGGGTATTTTTTAGCTTTAAATTGAAACTTAATTTATAGATGTAGCTATTGATGTATGAAAATATTCTGAATTCTGAGTTAATATTTTAGCTAGTTCTTTCCTTACAGAAGATATCTTTCAGTCGCAAATAGCCATTTCTGTGTATAGAATGGATGCAGTATGCGGACCATGTCTGAGGAATGGCTATTCCTTGATTTCATGTTTTTTTGTTTTAATTCTTACTCGAAGAGCTGTTGCTCTGGGAAGATGTTCGCTGCATATAGTCTCTGCTATTGTAACTCTGACCATTAATTGCTTATAGGATTATGGTGGTCTGTGTCATAGAAATGTAGTTTAATAGGTGTTAGGGGATGATGAGCTAGGTAAATCACTGCATAAATTAATTGATCTCTGGTCCATGTTAAGGAGGGAGACATCAAATTGTGTACTGCAACCTTTTACCAGCCCTATACTATATAAAAAATTTAAATAATTTAATACTGAAAATTATTCCTACTACTTGCAAACATATGTGTTGAAACATCCATGCCCTTTCAGAACACTTTCTGCAAAGAAATACTGCTGTTTGATTGTCAACTGCTGAATCCTTTATTTTCCCAGAACTGGAAAAAATTAAAACAACAAAACCCAAGCATCTACATTGTGTTCCTTTCCCAAGGGCAGTAACTGGTAAAACTGTTTAGAGTCTATTGCTTTGTCAAATAAAATTAATGTAACTTGCTGAACATGTTTAAAATCTAGATCAAAAATTCATCTTTAGTCATATCCTCCCTAAAGAAGGTGAGCTTGCAGTAGGTGTGTAGGTAGTTATGTTTCAGCTGAGAAAGCTTTTCTGTGTCCAAACAAGATTTGATCCTGATAAGGGTAAGTTGTTCTCTGATTAGAACTGGAGTTTTAGTAATTTGTATTTATCTCAATTTTCTCATTTACTGGCAGGAGTAACTAAGTCAAATAATGAAAGTGATTAATAGAACTTCCAATATATTGGGCTAGAGCTTGATAAATGCAAAGTCTGGACTTAGGCCTCCAGTTATGTTTGTTTTTAGGAAGGGTATGCAGAAATCAGAGATATAGATAATATGGAGGAGATTTATGCATCTTGGAATGCAGAAAGATTTGATATATATATTTGTTACACTATTAGAAGTGTAAAACTCTCTACTTAATGTCTGCAGATCTAGACTTTTCCTAAGGAAGACTGAAAAGAATTCTAATTAAAATTCAAACTTCATTGTCAATTGGTCTTTTCATTCGTTATCAGGAATATTCTTTCATTTTTCTCCTGGCCTTCTTACCTGTGGTGCTTCTGAACCTCTCTTTTTGTCTGAAAACTCTGGAAGTACTCCTTCAGAATAAGCTCTTGATAAGCAGAGAATCCAAGTTAGAAGAAACTTATAATTCTTCCCCTGGAGCAAATGGCTAGAAACTACTGACTCTTCCCTTGCCTATTTGCAAATTACTCTTTAAGTAAAAAGAGCATGCTAGGGAATTGCTAAACTTTCCCAGCCGAATTCAGGGCACTTAGGCTGGGCTAGATTCCCAGAGCACCTGACGTACAGTACCTATGGTATTTGAACATTGGTTACTGGTGAGTGCCTCCAAGGAACAAAACCAACAAATGTGGTTGAATTGGACTTATCCTAAGGAAGCATCTTCACTAATTTGCTTTTATGCTTGAAAGGCTGTAAAGCAAGGCTGAATGTTTCCTTAAAAGGGATCTTTTAGCTTCAGCTGCAGTGAGTTCTATGTTGTTGAGCTGTTTGTAAGACAAGTATTAGCCTTATTTAGGATTCTCTACTTCACTTTGATTATGACAGTAAAATAGGAGATGCTTCAGGTACTTACTTTCTGTACTGTTGGCAGTGTATTTGCAATGGCTTGTGTCATTTTGTCTCAAAATTAGTCAATCAATGACTGTACAAATTTACAATTCCCTAGCACTTGAATTGATAACTTTTGTGTGTCCTGAAGTATGCCTGCAGTGTTGAATCTCACTGAAATGTGTATTTTAATCCAGACTTTGGGTACAGCACATTTAAAGTTGAGAAGACTGTACCTTTATGGAATAAACTGGGGGTAGAGAAAAGGGTCTCCAAAGGGAGAAAAGTCAGAGCTGCTAGTTAAAACAGTGCTTAACCCTGTCAGAAACTGAACTGTGTTAAAGGGATGGTGTTGGTACGAGAGGTTGCAAAAACATGGTGGTAATGTACAGCACAGGCAAAATAATCCAGACCCAAGGGGCACAGCTAAGGAAGTGTTTAGTTTGGTGATCCAAAGACCATGTTCTGCTCCTAAATTCATGCTGAGGGACCAGAAGAGCTCATAGTAAAATAAAAAGGATTCTACCAATTTTGTTAATTCGGTACTCTCTGATGAGAACTGTATAAAACAGAGAAATAATCAAAACTCTAAAAATGAGCTTCCTATTCAGACCAAAAAGGAGTAGGATTCATTTGCTGCAATGATGAATAGTAAGCTGCTATTAATTATTCGGTCTTGACTTACGTTAGTGTTGCTATGTTGTTCCATGATGAACAAGACCTGAAACAAGGAGATACTCCATGAAAGGAATTAATGAAACATCTAAAATAGATCCTTCTGGTGAAGCTACAGCTTCTAAGAGAAGGATTTCAAAGTCTCTTGGAGCTGAGAATGATTTTCAGATCATGATGCAAATCTCTAAATATCAACTACATATTGTATAGACAGATGGGGACGCCCATCTGTTACTGTCTTAACTCACAAATGACAAAGTCACTTAGTTACAAGGGAGTAGGAAGAATTGCCCACAATGGGGGAGAGCTTTGGATAGTATTGGTAGGTGACTTCCAGCAGGAACTTAAGCTATTTAGAAATCCAAAGGGTCACAGAAATCAATGCAAAGTTGAATCAATTGAAATGAATGTAAAGCTCCTTAAAAATTATTTTGCAATTCATACAAGCTTGAAGGGAATGAGGATTTTCACAGTTCATGGAATGTTTTTTTTTATTACTCATCAGAGGAAGTCTTCTGGGCGGAGACTTATGAACAAGAACAAAATTCTAGCAGCTGCTTTTGTTGGCTACCTGTGGTGCTCTAGAACTTAATTCCTGAATTATCCATTTTAGTTACAAACTCCTTATGCATTGGAAAGTCACTAAACTAATCAGAGTATGCTTAAGATATGGAAAAGAAGATGAACTTCCTTTTTTTGTTAGACTTTCAGAAGGCTTGAGGATACTTTGTTATATGAAAATGATGATGAAGGTTTCAGGAATAAATCGGATGACTATGGCTAAATACAAGGTGTCAAACATTGAGCTGCTGTTGAATTTAATATGGGCTCAAATTTTCTTATTCTTCTGATTGGCAAAATGGCTATTATCTTTCTTCATGCACAGTTAAAAGAAGGTGTATCCAAGAGCTTGGCGTACAGCTGTGCCCAATGTGTATGTGAAAGGCTGAGGCTGTAGCTGTCTCCTGGGAGATGCTTTTCAGGCAGTCTGGTTTACAGTACAGCAGTTGCTCAAGTTCCTGGTGATACAGGGCTGTGTTTCTTCTGTAGCAAAACGAGGAAACTGCTCAGTTGCAACAGAAAGTCTGTAATGAATTGCTATGAATGCAAGATAAATATGGATTCCAATCTTCCGGAAGCAGCAGTAGTAAGAGAAAAGTCAGTTTCAGACAAACAGAAGCAAGTTGAATCTTGTAAATATTGTAAATATAAATATAGGGGTAAGTGGATAGATCACAGTAGGGTTTTTATCCTACAGTGACATGTTAACGTGATGAATGGGAGTTTGTAATGTGAAATTGAAATGCTTTCTATCTAGAAGGTTTAGAGCTTAGTATATTTGTAGCCATTGGCTGAAGTCCTTGGACATATATTTTAAACAATGAGAGATGTCTATAAAAAGTGAAGCAAGTTGAGAGCAGTGCATCTGAAAGTGAGAATGTACAAACAGTTTTCTGATACAACTGTATGGCCTGTCACCCATTTCAGGTACCCAAAATCAGCTTGTATTTGATATTTGCCTATAGATTTTACAGTAGTGCATAAATTCTAAGGAAGAAACTTTCTCTCACCAATGAAGTCAAATTTTACATTTTCAGGGTGGAGTTTGGTCCTGTGGTTGTTCTGATCTGGCCTCTTCTGCATTTCAAGAGTCTGTCCATAAAGAATGCAGGTTAGGCGTCATGGAAGAGCCTCTATAGTTTGAGCATGCAGCACGATTCACCTGAGGACTATTACAGCAAAAGTTTTAACTTTCTCAGTAGAAATTATTACAGTACCTGACAATGATTAAATTGCTGGTATGGTGTACGTTTTTTTTCCTTCCTGTCTTCATGTAGGTATGTTGTCAGCATAGACCATACAGAAAATTCCTGTAAGTCTAGCATTTTTGAGGAACTCTCTGAACACTGCAGTGTTTTAATTTGCTCTTCTCAGACTGAGACACGAGCATGGCAATGCTGCCAACCAGATCAGATGTCCTTCTAGTGCTGTTTTTAGCAAAGAATGTCCAGAGGTGGAGAAGAATTAGTTATTTGAGCTATTAGTTGGGATTTATTTTCTATAACATAAGGAAATGCAGGTGTTCTGTCAGCTATTTGAACAATGATTATAGAGTAATAGATTACTTTGTAAAGTGTTTGGTTTAAGTGAAATAATCCTATACCAAAAGAGCTTATTGTAAGCAGATAACCTGGCTGATACTTTCATCCTACAGTGTAGTATCAGCGTGGAATCCAATGACAAGCCCTGCTTGTTACAACAGGAAAGATTTAAAATAAACAAAAACCCAGCCTGGTTGAGGGATGCCAGTGCTGCTTGTTGTATAAAATTACTGAAGCTTATTGAGAGGTGCTCTGTGTTGAAAGCCATGCGAATGTTTCAAAGCTGTAAAACCTTCATGAACGTAAACATTTTTCTCAATTATCATTACAATGAGGTGCACAAGAATGGCCTGTAAAGTGGGAAGTTTGCGTTACAAGGATGTATTCCTATTTCACAGTGACTCAGGATTACTAAGAGGCTATTGGCATACTTGGGCATGAGTGTGGATTTTCAGCAGTCAGTGTTGCTGATAAGTGTGGTTTAACTTTAACTTAGAAATGGACTATCTAGTGATAAGCCAAGTAAATTAATCAGTAGCAAAAGTGCTCTTAAATTGCTTTGCCAGGAGAGTTATGGGCAGATCTTTTTTCCAACAAGAAGGAAAAAAACCCAACAACCAAACCCCAAAAAAACAAGCAAGCAAAAAAATCCCTAAACCTGGTCCTACCTGCCTCATCGTTGCTTCTTTTTTTCATTTAAATAGAATTTTATGGATCAGCAAGTGACAACATTCTTAACAGAAAGGAAGTGTGTGTTGTGGTTTTAACCCCTGTTGAGGTAGTTTGTAGCATATCCTTGAGTACTTGTTATGCTGGCTTTTTAAGGGTGAAGGCAGAATCTTACCTATGTGCTTGCTAACAGTTCTCAACAAGCAGTTAAAATCCTAGAGAGTAGGTGCTTTCTAAGACAAACACCCTAATAGAAATAGGATCTCATATTCAGTATTTGGGGGGATAAGTGCTAATTCTGTAGAGTGATATTTAAGGTTAATGTAAAATCTTCTTTTTAGGTTTACCTTTACTTGTGCAAAGAACAATTGCAAGAACTATAGTACTTCAAGAAAGCATTGGTAAGGGTCGCTTTGGAGAAGTCTGGAGAGGGAAGTGGAGAGGAGAAGAAGTTGCTGTGAAGATCTTCTCTTCAAGAGAGGAACGCTCATGGTTTCGAGAAGCAGAAATTTATCAGACAGTTATGCTACGTCATGAAAACATTCTTGGATTTATAGCTGCAGACAACAAAGGTTGGTGAATTAATTTTTGCTGATTCTGCACCTGGTCAGAACAGACAGTACATGAAGGGGAAAAAAAGTTGTGAGGATCCATTTAAGAGTAGCAAAAAATAGTTTCGTTAACTGGAGCAGTTCAGGGTTTGGCATGCTTTTCATAGGTTTAATGAAGGAAAAAGTACACTGTCTTTTTTTTCTGAAGAACATGCTTTATTTAAATTTGTTTAAAATGCTTTGGTATCAAAATGGAGATGCCTTATCCTGTGAGCCCACACATCTGCTGAATACTTGTACCTGTCATTACCTCATAGCCTAATAATATAGATGTGTGGGACTGAAAGAGATCATGTCTAATCCCGTTGTCCTGATACAAAGTAGGAGGTAGAGGATTTATTCTTGAAGGCTGAGTTATGAGAAGTTATTCTTTTAGCAGTCCAATTAGAAAATAAATTGGAAAAATTGAATTAATGATTTGTTCCTAGTAGTAAAAAACTATACCTGCTTCCTGAAGCTCTCCTGATAAGCCTTTAATTATCCACTAAGAAGAACCATTTTTTCAACTTGATTTGTTGTGATTTCAGTCAAATTAAGGTTTCTTGGATTTTCCTGCAGTTCAATTAAAGATGCAAGAATCTGACAAAACCAAAACAAGTTTTGAATTTCTTTCATTAAGGGGAGCTAAGATGTTAAGTTACTGTTTCATTCAGTTATTTTCATCTGAAATTGCATATTTCACCACAAATGGCCTTTGACCTCTTTGGGAAGAAAGCATTAACAGAAAATTCTATGGCATTAGGGAGGAGTCAATGATTCACACACATGCTGAATTTTTAAAGGGCTCTCAGTTTTGTGGAAATTCCTAAATGGTTTTAGTGACGTTAAAGTATATGTGTAAATGAAGTTCTTTTTAATTACTATTAGATTAATTTCAAGTTTCTGTATCTATATAAAATTGGAACTGAATCCAAGAGATTGTGCAGAACACTTTTCCAGGAAAGGGCTGTCTACAGTTAACTTGCTTCTAACAGATATTTGTGCAACTTGTTATTCTCCAAGAGCTTGCAGATCAACACCGTACCAGGCAGCTTTTTCCTGCAGCTTATTATGCTTACCATTAGAAACTGTCTTATTTCCGTGCCTAAAATTGTATTTGATATTACTAGCACCTGCAAGAGCTTGAGTTTGCTTTGGCTGGCGTAGAGGAGTATCTGGAGCCTGGGTTTAATATTAGATCAGCTGCATTAAAGCCATAAATGAAGAGATATCTCTGCAGAAGCTTTAACTTCTATTTCTCACTTAAAAGCATAAAGGATATATTGTAATACCTTAGTTGTAACTTTTAACAAAATTCATCTGTGGTTAAGTATACCAGTGTCTCATTTTGCCTGAAACCTCCTGGTAGTTTGTCCCAAAAATACACTTGACTACTGTGCAGAGGAGGTATGAGGAAGGTTTCCTAAGTGGGTGGGATTTTTAAATAATTTCCTGATTCCTGGTTTGTGTTGCAGATACTATAGCATTTGACTTGGTCATCTGTAGTTTCCTTGTAACAAAATATAATGGGATATGAAATTTTTTCTGTTTTTTCTGTTAATATGCTTTACATACAAAGAAGAAATCCTTAACTGATAGATCATGGCATTAGTTGAGGTTTTAGGTTTTCAGGGCAAGGCTCTTCTACTTTGAGAACTAATTGGTGTCTGGTTTTTGAAAAATAGATAAAAATGTGTTTTGAAAATGCCACTATTCTTGACTATGTTCTCTCACATAGACAGTATTGCTGTCTGAGAAGAGGTGGACATCTGTGTTGTTATTTTTAACCCATCAACAGAGAACTGATTTGTAGTATAACCTTCTGCATTCTCTCAGTGAGGAAATCTGTACGCACTGTTAACTCCCTGGGCTAAGAATTCAGCCCTGAATATTGAAGGAGGTTAATATTTCAAGTCTTATTTAGAATACTTCAGGCCACCTGTATCCCATTAAACAGAAAAACATAGAGGGACCATTATGGGGTGGTTCTCCCAGTTTAGCAGGTGTGCTATCATGGTACTCTGAAAGGAGCAGGTGTATCACTGCATGGCTTCAGAGACCAATGGCTTAAGAACACCTATGAACAGTCTTTCATTGTAGATGCTGGTGCTGATAAATGTTTGTGTGGTGCCAGGTGCAAGATTATGTATTCATTCACATCAATAATATCCGTGGAGGATTTGTATCCATTTCTCCATAGGGCTGATTTTTGAATGCATGCAGGAGTTACTACAGCCTAGCTGGAATGCACAAAGTCATTAGACTGCAAGAATCTGTGTGTCTGAGGTATTGCAAAGATGACTGCAGAGATACAGGAGTACTAGTAATTTTAAAACTGGCAAAGGACTAGTACAAGAGCTGTAGGACCAAGGTGTGCTGCAGTTCTTGCTGCTGCTGAAGGCATTAATTAGGTCTTTCCTCTTACCGCAACTGCAGTTTTTCACAACTGCTGAGGAACATCTGGCTGGCTATTTAGTGTAAAATTGGTGGAAGGGGTTCCTCTGGGTAGGAGGGTGTGTGTTTAGATTAGGGCTTGTGACTGAGCTGCTGTTTTCACTCCTTTTTCTACTACACTGTTTAGTTCATGTGCCTTAATAGCCTTTTCTTCTTCTCCTCTTCTACTTCCCCAGAACTGTATCATGTTCAGAAGGCTACAGGAGCTGATCTAATCTATCTGCTTCTCGTCCTGTAATCTACTGGGAAATAGGTGCTGCATTTAAGGCACCTTGAGGGTTGAGAAGCGATGAATGATTTTAACTGCATTGTGGTCTGCCTGACAAGCACTTTTGTGTTCTGGGTAGCTCTTTGCATAGTGACAAAGTATGTGCTAACTTCCAAATACCACTAGGTCAGGGAAGTTGCTTTCAGGGCCATGTGTCTTGTTTTGAACCATCTAAACATACGGGTTTTGTGCGTGGTTTTTTGTTTTGTTCTTTCTAACCCAGATACTTGAAGGTAAAGTGTATCAGGGGCTACTTATCTCTACTATTCTAGTAGCAAAAGAGTAGTGTCAGCAACCTTGGTTTACAGTACTAAAGGTTTCTCTGCATTAGCTGGCTATAATCATAACTGTCTGTAGACAAATTCAAATAAGGTGAAGTCTTTCACTGCACACTTCCAGATTAACTTTATACACTAAAATACCATGACTTCTCCATTCCTTCCCCTTAACTGAAAGCTGCACTTCCCTAGATGATTGTTTGGTTCAGTCAGAATACCTTTCATGGTAAGTAGATCCCCAAGAGTGTTGTTAAACAATATGCTGCAAAGAAATGAGCAGAATTCCTGCCTCTTCAGAAGTAGTATTTCAGCCATTTATTCTTTCTGAAGCTCTGGCTTTAGCCTGAGAAGAAGGAGTCTGCACAGCTCAAGTGCTTTTCATCATTTAATCAGATGACTGTGTCAATGTGATGGAGTCAAGCTGTTTTGCTAATGAGACACCAGTCATGCTCCAGTTACTGACAAAAGCGCTATCTCCCTAAATATCTCATTTCTAAGAGATTTCTAGTTGTAGATCCCATCTGAATCTGATCCTTTCACTCCTTCTTCCTGTTGATTTTTTTAATGTTACATTATCTGCATGCCAAAAAACGCTAGATCTCTGCTTTGAAACTTTTACTACATGACACCACAGAAAACATTTTTGTTTTGCTAGTGCTGATGTGAAAAAAAAAAAACATTTTTCACAAGTGATTTCAGCCAATTGAATTTTAATTGAAACTTGATTATATATTTGATATAGCAATTGTATAAATTCCTTTCCTCAAGAGTCAACTCTACTAAGACAGATCTTGCTTGAACGTCACTAATGTTTTTCCCAGACTGTAATCAGTCTCCTGACAACAAACCTGAAAGCTTCTTTACTCAGAATTTCAATATATTTTTTAAGTTAAAAAAGGAAGACCTTTTACTTCTGAGTGATTTTGATAGTATAAAATACTTTCAGGTCTCTTGAAATAGGTGAAATAAACATAATTAATCTCTTAAATATATTTCCAATAACACATGTAATTTTTTGTTATTTTTTTTAACATTCTGAAATTGTTTGAAATTCTTGATCACTGTGTGTATGTAAACTAAATTAGATTACCTTATCATGGAAAGCTGGGCTGCTGTATGTAATTACTATTGAGTGTAATTACTTTTTCCTACCTGATAATGCAAATCCTGTGATTGAAAGCTTCATGGCAGATGCTGCTTACTGTGCAGCCAAAAATACTCAGGGTCAGGTTAATTATTACTTGGTAATAATTAACTACTGTCAACGGAATAAGAAGACTTAAGTTTATCGTAACATGTTCTGCTTAGAGTGCTAAACAAATGTATAGCTTGTCAAATACAGCAAGGCAAGGAAAACATAATAGGTCTCTTCTGATAGCTGGACACTGGACCTATTGCTGCATTTCAGCTTGTCTGTAATTAATATTATTCATGTAGGTTTGGCTGTAGCACTGTCCCTTCTTAAAATCTGGTTGAAGGGCCACAAATACAGCATATAATACAAAAGAATCATTGTTCCTCTCAGAGTGGATGGTAAGCCCAGCTTATATTTTTTCTTTGGAAGGAAGGTAAAGCTTGAATATTAAAACTTGCAGGTAATAAGATAAAACTGAATAGAAGGGTCTGTAATCAGCAGCGTATTTCCCTCTTGGGAGGGAACGTAGCCTTAAGAGGGGAGGATCTGTATGCAAAGGCACCATAGTCTTGAATCAAAGCTGTGAAAGCTTGAATCAAATAAATTCTTCAGAAACTGACATCTTTTATAGAGTTGTTTAAACACAATACGTCTGGCAGACTAATTAAAATTACTTTATTTTCCCTCCTTACAGCTAGGTGTCTAGTATAGATACCTGCTGAGGTATCCCACTCCTAAGAAACAGGAGAAGAAATCAAGTACAGGACCAAGCAATGAGTGTGTATGGTGTTAGTGCCCAGGAGAGGATTATTTCAAGCAATGTAGGGTCATAACTGATGAAGCAGTAGAATAAAACTGAGTGAAGGAAATATTCTGAAGTGATAAGGTTAGTTTACATGGACCTTTTGCAGCTCTTTGGAGCTCTTTGACTACATGTATTTAAGAGCGTCTTTTCTGTGCCTGTGAACCCATACCTGTTTCTAATGGTTCTGCAAGACTGGTTTAGTGAAGCCAATACTGTTGGATTGACTCTTCAGATACCGTAATTGTCTTTGGAAAAAGTCACATTTAAAACTATGCTGAGTTCTGTGAGTTTGTGCTTGCATATTGCAAAGAAGCAAGAGATGCAGCAGTGTAGTGGGGTTCAGTTCGTAAACCAGGCAGAAACTATTTTCTAATTAGAAAATAATTGAAGATATTTTAGAAAAAAATCTTTAATGTCCTTATTCCTTTTTAAAAAACCAAAACTTAGGTTTCCCTTCTGTGGACATAAAAGACTCTTCCTGCAGCGACAGTAGCTTTTTACAGGCCTTTTACAGGTTGTGGTGTGTGACTGAGTTGTTTTTAT
This sequence comes from Dicrurus megarhynchus, assembly GCA_013399195.1. Classification (NCBI taxonomy): domain Eukaryota; kingdom Metazoa; phylum Chordata; class Aves; order Passeriformes; family Dicruridae; genus Dicrurus; species Dicrurus megarhynchus. The sequence goes on along the minus strand of VXAD01012619.1, from coordinate 143,857 downwards.
GGTTTTTTGTTTGGTTTTGTTTTGGGTTTGTTTGGTTTGGGTTTATGGTGCAGTTTTTGGTTGGGTTTGTTTGTTTGGGGGGTTGTTTTGGGGTTTTTGGTTGGTTGGTTTGGGTTTTTTTGCCCGTTTAAACAACTTAGTTGAGACTATTCTGTAAATGTAGCAAGCCAGAGTTCTCTCTCCATTATGGGAATTGTTTGAATGTAGAATAGTCTTTTTCCTATTCTGAAGTATTTGGAGGCCTTTTAATTTTGGGTTGTTTGGTTTTGGTTTTTTTTTATGTTTTATTTTTAGATTGTTTTTTAATGGCATCACTGACTGCCTTAGAAACATCCAAATACAAGGGAGGCTTGCAAGTTTTCCCTCCCCCTACCAAAGTGTTTAGTTAAAGATAAGCACAAGTGTTTCTATAAAGGTAGTTTCTGTTAATCTGTAGAGCAGGTGTTTTGTGCTTCTGGCTTTTCTGGACAAGTGTGTTCTTTGGAAAGTAAAAATTTTTTAGCATGTTTATGATAGGAAGTACTGAACTTTCTTCCCTTTTTCATGTTCTTCATACTTAATTATTGAGTAATCTTTAGGGACTATCACATAATGAGACATCTTTTTGACTTGTGCTGAGTGTTCTCACTTGTTCTGAGAGAGTAGGGGCTATATAATTCAGGATAGGAGTCCAACTGATATCTTTTATGGGATAACTACTCTTCTAAAGAGATGAAAGATTCTTCTATAAAAGTAGCTGGCTATAAAAATACTTTTCAAGTCTGCCACAGGAGAGTTGCTTTTATAACACAACAAAATTAGAAAACCTATTTGGTGGCAGGACTGTTCTTTCCTTGGGTGTACATCTAAGGTAAAAAATACTTTTGCTTCCCTCTTGATTTGAATTCCTTTGATAGTCTTCTTTGTGCAGCTTAAAGGTGTTTTGTGTCCACTGCTTTAACAATGTGAACAATTAAATTCTTATATGTCATTTGTATGCCTTGGGATATCTACAATTGTATTGTGGCCTGTCTTGTTTGTCATACCTCGATCAAAAGTCATCCAGCAAACTTATTTCCTCAGTGTTTTTTCCTTTCTTTACCCTTGTGCCTCCTGGAAACCTCAATTTTGGCCAGCAATTTAGAGGTCATCAGAGGTGGGATTTAACTTTGTGTCTGATTGCTGCTTGTAAGCTTCTACTCCAGGAGGAAAAATCCACTGTGGAGATTGTCTCCCAGGCTGAGGGTAGATAGGTTATTGGAAGACTGAAGGACTTAGGGAGCAAAGTTTGAAACACTTTTTTTTTTTCTTATGGTTAGCCTGGACAATATTGTGGTAGAGTGATAATGACAGGATCAGTTTTGTATCATTCATTCAGCACTGTTCCTGTGCCCCCTCTCCAGCAGGAAACTTAGGGAAAGGCAAGGCCTGGCTAATACCCTGAATAGTGCACCCTGAATATTCACCTCAGAATTATAGTGACATCTGTTTTCTATGGTTTGTGTTTTAGTTTAAATAAAATAATACTCACTAGGCTTTTCAGAAAGTTTCCCATGGTATTACCAGCCCTTGCAGAGGCATTTAAATGTTACAGGGATAGAAGTAAAGATGTAAGAGTCTAATTTACAGAGGTTACTTGCAGAACATAATTTGTACTTCATAAGCATTGTATAAAAGTGGAATATATTGTTTATTTGTGTTTTGTGTGTGTATGTGTGGTATTCATGCCAGTTTTATTTTGCAGACAATGGTACATGGACTCAGCTGTGGTTAGTGTCAGACTATCATGAGCATGGATCACTCTTTGATTACCTGAACAGGTATACAGTAACAGTGGAAGGAATGATAAAATTAGCTTTGTCCACTGCCAGTGGTCTTGCTCATCTGCACATGGAAATTGTTGGCACACAAGGTAATCTTATAATTATTCTGCTTGTCATGTGGATAGGACTGGTTGGTTTTTTGGGGTTTCTTAATGACACATAAGTAGCTCATTCTACCATGTGATGATTTCTGAATTAATAGGACTTCTTAATTTGGAAGGCTTTTTGCCTTCCTTTCTTTGGTATCATGATGTAACAATCCTTCCTACAAAACACCTGTTAAAAGGCACCAAGTAATGGTGCATGTAGCATCTTCTTAACTTTGAGTTGAGACAAGGTCTGAGTAGGATGTGTGCACAATAAATACTTGCAGGAAGAGGGAAAGGAGCAGTAGAGTGGTGTAATGTAGTAAACATGAAAGGCATTTTCCTGAACAGCCTGACAATCTACAATGAATGATTTCAGAAGGTACCCTGGTGCATGTAAAGTGTCAGAAATTGAAGGAATTCTGTAACTTTAAACAAAATTTTGCACGAGGCTTAGAATAAAAGCAAGTTGGTTTGGTTTGTTTTTTTTTTTTACAGATATGTTACTTTTATTTTTTTCCCTTACAGGCAAACCAGCAATTGCCCACAGAGATTTAAAATCAAAAAATATATTGGTGAAAAAGAATGGAACATGCTGCATTGCAGACCTGGGATTGGCAGTTAGGCATGATTCAGCTACAGACACGATTGACATTGCTCCAAACCACAGAGTGGGAACAAAAAGGTAAAATCATTTATGTGATGTGCCAGGCAACTTTTATAATAAAATGCTTTGGTTTTTCTTGTCCCATATAAATTTGTGTTGATAGAAATATAAGCAGCAGGAAAATGTAATGGCAGATAGAGTTCTTAGGCACTTCCTTGCCAACTGGTATTTTAGTTAGATGGCAGGCGCTTAAATAGCACATTGGATGTTGGCATGTGTAAAAGACTGAAAACTTGCTAAGTATTGTAGGGCACAAGTATGTATTAAAACAATTAAGAGACTTCATGACTGATGATTTTAGAGACTTCAGTGCTCTTTCTTTCTTCTTGCCGTGTGTTGCATGGAAGTGTTACTTGCAGCCCAGTCAGGAGTGTAAGACAGGATATTGATAGTGACAGTAAAAAGCTGTGTTTTTCAGTGGGAAGCCTGTGTGGTAGAACATACAAGGTGCAGAGTCTTGGACACGAGCTTTCTTGGAATCACATTTTTGAGAGAAGTGCAAGAACTTAAAACAGTCATCTTTGTCATCTAATGCATAAAAAGAATCTTAAGTGGATGAGTCAATATTGTCTCTCTTAAAAGCTCTTTCTGAATTTGGAAATACAGGTTTTTCTTGCCCTCAGAAGAATTCAGAGCTGTTTAAGTCAGCACAAGTGCAATAAAACTTACTGTCAGTAATTTATCGTTGGTGAACCTTCAGGCGATAATAACTGGAAGTTATAAATAAATTTCCCTTAGCAATCCATGCAGTTATACAGCATCCAGAGATAGCAGCACTAACAGTGAACCTCAGCAACCATTTTGGATGTGGGCAACTTTTCATTCTTCTGATGCCTGTAGGTTCAGTTCTGTGTCAAACTGGAGTTTGGACACTGCTCATGGAGAAGCATGTTACAGCCAAGCCTATATGGCTTATCAGCATTGAAGAAAATTGCGTTGATGTTGTCCAGTCTCCAGTTTATATATCAAAAATACTTTTTTTTAATATATTCCTTTAGTAAGTGATACTGCAGGGCGGGGGTTGATTAAGGTTTTACAGTGAATTAGGATGCCCCTTGAGCTGTGTCTTTTTGGAAAGAAAAAAAACCCTAAACATACTTTAAGGCTCAGTTAACTAAAGCTTCTGGAACATGTACTGAAAATTTGGTTTACTGACACATATCGCTGAAGTTACTTTGTTCTAAAGCTCTGCCGTACTATCCCTATGCCAATTTTAAAAACACCACACAAATGGTCAGATAAGATTTATTTTCTGAAATACTCCTAGATTATAAGGTACTGGGTATTATTCCTTCTCAAAGTCTCCAGTAAACAGCAGGCTTTCTTGGGAATTTGCCGTTGCAAATTTAGCTGTGTGCAGGGAGCATGCCACGTGTGATTTTTGAATTTTCTACTACACCTACGTGCAAAGAAAAACTATGTACAAACCAGTTACTTTCTTTAGTCTGGTCGTTGGAGAAAGCATCCTTTCAGCTGTTTTTGCAGATCCCACTTACCAGATCTTTTCTTGCACAGGCATTATTAAATTGCTTGTTCATCTGCCTTATGCCTCTTCACAAGGGTAAAGCTGTAGCAACTCTTGCTTGCTGCAGTGGGCAGCAGGAGGGCTAAATCTGTTTCTCCTTTTAAAGACATTAGTCATTTCTACCTCTCTGAAAATTGTACATTCTTGTAAAAGGCTTAGACCCTTCTTCTCCCTCTTGTGCATTCTTAGGTAAGTAACTCTGCACCTCTGATTTAATTTTTCATAGTACAATTCAAGTCTTACTTGTTCAATGACAGTTTTAACTCCCATTGATTGCCACTGGTGGTACCTCTTCTGCACATGGAAATTCTGTGTACAAGTTCAGGGAGATTTGAAAAAGTCTATATTTTTCTAATGATTGTTGTAAAAATGTATGTCTAGGGAGCAAGCAAAATTACTCTTATGTGAGTGATCAAGGTGTTGAGTCAAACTGATGATCCCTCTTTCTGACTGAATTTTCTGACTTTATTTCTTTTCTGTTCAGAGGCTTAGCTTTACCAGAGGGTGTGAACTGTGTGCTTTCACAGCTCAGCCTGCAACATAAAGCAGGGAACGTGAGCTTTAAACTGAGAAGGAAATAGAATCCCTCTCTCACTCCCTGAGGCAAGTAAAAAAACCCTCATTCTCTTTCTATTTATTTTTAGAAGTGTGGCCCAGCTGTTATTTTTGATAGTTCAAATAGGTTGTGTTTTAAAAGAAGTTTGGCAGCAAATTCTTGCCATGGGTGCTTCTCTGAAGTTTACCTAAACAAAATATGGGCAAAACTCTACCTTGTAGAGTATAGGCTTGATGAAGGGAGATGCCACACAACATGTTGTGTATGGGTCTGTTTGATGACACCAAGCTCCCTATATGTTGTACAAGAAATTTAGACTACTAATACTGAGCTTTTGGACTAAAAGAGATGGGAGAAAGAGGTCAGCAGGCACCCAAAGTTTGGCAAGACCATGCTCAACATACTTGGTACACTTCTTTGTAGACTTATCCTTTCGTTCTTGGATGATATTGAGCTGCAGACCTTGCTCAGAAGGTCAGAGTTAGTCTGTGTAATAGAGTTGCTCTCTCCAGAACCTAAGATACTGTTTCTGCCAAGCAATGTATTTCCAACACATAAACTGACAAGGAGATACCTGCTTCTGTCCCTTTTGTCTAACAGCCATGAAATGGCTGATCTGCTGACCTCAGGACCTCCTTGCCTTTTGCCTCTCTTGTTCCAGCAATAATCTCTCAGACCTTTTGAGCAGTCATTCAGCATTCTGTGTCATGGAAGCCAAAGCCAATCTAATGCTTTGATGGAGGATCATGGAAAGAGGTCAATTTGCCAATGGAAGTCACACTGAGGGGGGGGGGGTTTGCCACATTCAGGCCTCTTATGGTCCTTCCTGTTAAAAGCCTTGTTCTTTGAATGATTCACAGAAGCTGAGACAATCTCCTTTACTGCTTGTTTACGTGTTTCTGGCTGACATCTTGCACCATGGTTGATGTTTTTGGTTTGTTGTTTTTTCAGGTCCATCACTCTTCCCATCCCCGTGTCATCTTAAGATAGATCAAATATTCTTTCTGCTAGGCTCCAAGATAATCACTTACAGTGTCAAGCACATGAAGTAGCATAAGAGTATTCAGTAATGCAAAATCCTTGGAGAGCATTAAAACATTCTCTACAATCTTGCATTCTTGACTAAAACATTTTTGATATGGATGGACCAGAACAATTTGAGCCTTGTCCATGTCAAAGATTGCAACAATACTTAATATTCCACTTCCATTCAATAAATACTGTCAAAGTAAAGCTTACACTCAACTTCAGTTGTCCTCTGTTTGTGCTGTGTTTACTACTTGTGAGGAATTGGTATGCCTTAGGAGAACTCTCATCTCAGCAAACTCTGTTGAAGTTCTGGGTAGTTCAAAACAAATGCAGCTCTTGGTAGCATTTTTTTTTACTTATCTTGATAGCCCTTGCTTCTTTGTATCTATGTAATTTCTGTAAGACACAGTAGTGCTGAGGGAGCTCTGGCAGGTGTGATAGTCCTGAATTTTCTTTTAAGTAGTGTGTCTTGTATTCTGCCTACTATCCCTGGTACTGGAAAAGAAAGTCCTACCGTGATATTGATTAAATGAAACCGTGCCTAGGCTTCTGTGGCTGTTCCAGAGGTAGAGCTATTGCCTGGCACTGTATTCATTTCCAGTAATCTGCACATGTTGCTTTTTTACCAGTCAGCACTACTCTTCAAAGCCCTGGTGCCACTGTTGGCCTGCTTCATTGATATGTCAGCTTGAGACTGCTGGGGTGGTGATGCGGAGAAACGCACTGAACTCTGCTAAACATCATATACTGGATTTAGCTGCCAGAACCCTACCAGAATGAGAGAGCAGTGCTACAACTGATGTTGACTTGATGCAGCAAATACCATTCATTCTTTCCAACAGCCAGTGGGGATGCTGCTGTCAATAGCTCTTGCAGTAAGGTCCACACTGCTATTTTGCTTGATGTTCCCACATCAGACTTATTCACTAAACAAGGTAGCAACCATTTGGATGCCGTGATCAGTTTTCAGGCTTTATTTCTTAGGGGAAAGTTTGTTACAGATTTTTCTTCTTGCAGGAAATGTGGGTAAACCAAATTTGTGAGCACAGTTGTTAATTTGCAATACAAATAGGATTTACTACTAAAAAAATAAAGCCTGGCATGGTTTAGGGTGGGACTTGCAGACTGCGTGAGGAAGAATCAGGTACTACAATGGTAGTAAGCCTTTGTTCTCAAGAAATTTTTAACAGTGCTGGTTTCTTAACCAGCACTTCATTCACATCTATTCCGGCTCTAGGCATGTCAGGGGATGTTTTAAGTGGCTGCTATAATTTGTCAGATTACAGGAGCTGGGGCTTCGTCTTGTTTGACCTCTGGAGCCCAGCTGGTGTGTCCCAAAGGGCTGGGGCTCTGTTCATCTGAGGCCCATGGATGTGGCTGCTGCTTTCTTCCTTGGGATCCCAACCAGTCATACACACACATACAGTACTGACAGAGCTGATTATATAGATTGCTATGCACCATGTGCTGTCTTCAACACCCACATAAAACACTGTCAGAACTTGTATAAAACATAAGTATAGACAGCCAAGTCTCCTTCCTTCTTTTCAGCTGATCAGGCTTGAACTTCGTTAGTGAAAGTATGTACTCCCTTCTGCAGCCTCACAACTCCATGCATGTTTATGAGCCCCTCAACCATCCATCCAAGGCTTGCTGTGTCTAATGCTCTGTCCTGTGTTCCACAGATCTCATACTCCCCAGCTGGGTTTATGCACAGCAGCAAACAGCTGATGTACTTGTATGCATGTCTCTGTGCATGGTTCCCTGAAATACCAGCATGGGCCCTTGCCCTGGCAAATATCCCCGCCTATGTGCTGGCTAGACCAGCTTGAAGGTTGCTAGTGAACTACAGCCCTGCACACCAGCTGTGCAGGGTTGGGGAAATGCAAACCTTCTGGCCTAGCCCAGCAACTGGCACCCAGCCACACAGACCTTACAACCTGTGACTCCCACTCCAGTTGCTGGTGCTGAGAGACCCTTACTCTGTTTTTCTCATCCCCTTTCTCCCTTGTAGCTGGTAAGCTGTGTACCATGTAGGTGCACATGCGTACATGTAAGATGTGACCATGAAGCCTGTGATACATGGTCTTATTTCAGTAGCTGAAGTAGACCCACTCATTTGCTCCAGTTGCTGGCACCTTCACCTTCTGGCAGACTACAGTTGCTGGCCCAGAATTCATTCACACTGGTCCCCCCACAGTAGCTCCAGATATGTGCTCTTATCACCTGCAGACATGTGCTCCTAGGATCTGTAGTTCCCCTTCCAGCTACTGATGTTGAGCCCCTCCTTGTCTCTATTTTCATTTTCATCCCTTGTGCTGCTCCAGTTGCTAGACCTGAATGGACTTGTGCCTGCCTCCAGTTGCCGACATACAGCTCCTACAGAATGCGTGCACGTGGGGTTGAGAGTCAGATTGCACAGAATAGTTAGAATTTAATAAAATAGGATGCATTGGTGACCATGTGCAGACTGACAACCTCTTATACAACTGGCCCCTTTGCTACCCATTTCTGTTGCTGCACTTCTGTTCCCTTTCTCCTAAATGTTCCTTGATAAGCATTCCATAGCTGCACAGGCCTTCCTTGAACATCCTCAATCCTCAAGTTCCTCTCATTTCCCACTTAGAGTAAGTCACAACATCCAGACTACACCTCTATAAAGCTATGCCTGGAGTTTCTTAATAGCCTATCAGTTAGGAAATGGAGACTTTCAGTCTTTGTCACTGTCTCAGTTGTCCCTTGTCTGTCACGTTTATGGCTCTACTTGTTTATTGTTTTGCATTTTTCTTATTCCCCCTATTTCTTTGCTTGTTCCTCTCAGTTTACTTATCCCTTTACATTGAATAGTCTCTGTTTGGATAACCTTAATGAAGCTGTTTTTCCTTTATCTCCTTTTCCACAAAAATACATTATTTTGGATTTGAGCTGATCACTAGAGCTGAACTTTTTCTACTCTTAAGTGTTTATGAAATTAAAACTTTTTTTTTTTTTAATTGCAAACAGGTACATGGCTCCTGAAGTTCTAGATGACTCAATAAATATGAAACATTTTGAGTCATTCAAACGAGCAGACATCTATGCAATGGGATTAGTGTTTTGGGAAATAGCTCGGCGGTGTTCAATTGGTGGTACGTGGCAATCTTTACAAAATGGGTCATATTAAGGAATTAGAAGTAACATAAACTTTTTCAGGTTCTGAAAACAGTGTGCTCAAAAAACAGTGCATAGTAATAGCCAGTGTGTCTCAGACTTTCTAGTTGTTAACACTGTAAATGATAACTGGTCTATTCAACCTCTTTCTAGATTGACAAACCATACTTGTTGAAGAAAATAGGAAATATTCTTGTCTATGTTAATTTTTTTTCTTAACATTAACATAGAGGGGGAAAAAAGGGTAAAGTTTAATATTCTTGTGAGCGAGGGGCGAACGCTACTAGACCTAGCTATAATGTGTTCAGATAGCATCTATACTTTATTTAAAATGAAGCATGCTGTTATAAACCATGTGCTCTGAAGAAGCATGCTTTTAGTATAGCATATGAAAGATTTTATGTAGCTTATATCTCTTCCAATTTTTATAAATTTTAGATCCTTAAAAGGGTAATATAAACACTCCTAAGGTATGGTTAAGGATTTTTGTTTATTTATTTGTCTGTCATTGTGAAGTAATTTTTAAAAATGAAAACCAAAAACTGGTAGAGTACTGATAAGGAACACAGTAAAAAATGAAGAATATGTAATCTAGTGTTAGCTAAAATAAAGCTTTTTTCAACCTATTACAGGAATCCATGAAGATTACCAGTTGCCGTACTATGACCTCGTTCCTTCAGACCCTTCTGTTGAAGAAATGAGGAAAGTTGTCTGTGAACAGAAGTTAAGGCCCAATATTCCAAACAGATGGCAGAGCTGTGAGGTATTAACTAACCTTACTAAAGCTGCTTTAAATGGACACTAGAGCTTTTAGTGATTTCAGTGGCTTAAAATGCTTGTTGTTGAAGGGAGAAGAGCTGCTTCTAGGAGAACTTAATTAATTTCATTCTAATCATTATGGCTTTAGTAAAAGCATTGTTCCTTGGTTATGCATTAGTATTTAAATGTAATTTCATAGAAGTTAATAGCTAGCTCTGCATGGCGGGTTCTAGGATCCCTTCCTGTGAAGCATAGATGATGCTAATACAAATTACATCTAGTCTGAATTACATTATGCAGGAAGCATCATTGCAAATAAATTGTACTGTGTCTGTCTGGGATTGAGTCAACATCCTTCATAGTAGGCTACAAGATGCTGTGTTTTGATTTTGTGACCAAAACAGTCTGATAGCACACTGATGGTTTAGCTGTTGCTGCACGGTGCTTGCACAGCTTCAAGGGCATTCTCTGTTTCTCACCTAGGTTGGGAGTGGACAAGAGCATGAGGGAGCAGAGCTGGGACAGCTGACCCAAACTGGTCAGAGAGAATATTGCACAGCATTGCTCTGGGAGCCCAGCAAGGGCTACCACCAGTGCGTTCCGTCTCACAGCTCGAGGGAACAGCTGCAGTGGGCTACAGGAGCAGGGAGGCACTGATAACAGTGAGGTGCTTTGGACAGAGGAGGGAACTTGGGTTGTGGCATGTGTGGAATAAATGCACAGCTGAGATGAAAGTTGGGCAAGAGTGCACAGGAAGGAGAGAAAGGTGATGAATGCACCAACAAACTGTGAGACAGGAAGTTATTGGGTTTGAAATGACTAATGTAATACAGCTTTCACGGTATTTTGGAATGTAGAGCTTTTACTTTATTTCCTGTCATATTTGTTATTTGCTTTGTTACAAATAACACATAGAAGCATTCCGATTTCAAAGAATGGCTGCTTGAAGGATAAAAAGACTCCAAAAATTTTTAGAATCCTTACAGAGCTTCAATTTGAGGAAGACATCTCGTAAACTTAATTGCTGTGCATTGAACTAACACCTTAGCTGCAGGTACAATAAAAAAGACTGTATTTTTGTCTGATGTGAAAATTCAGAAAACAGTTACAGACAAGCTACTAATATTTCATTAAAATATTTTTTTCATGGGCCAAAAGTCTACTGAAAAGTATCAGGTTTGCTCTACAGTGTTTAGAGAGTTTTACTTTTCTGTAAATAAAGTAAGAATTTTTTTTTTTTAACAGCACACTCTCCCATGCAGCTGTAGTACTAGTAGTGGGCTTCAGAAATGACTGAAGAGGCTAAGGCAGAGCAGCAGTTACAGGGCCTACACTGGAACAGCAGTGCATATAATGACTTGTGTTTCCTTCCCAGGCATTACGAGTGATGGCAAAAATTATGCGGGAATGCTGGTATGCCAACGGAGCCGCTCGGCTCACAGCTTTGCGCATTAAGAAAACATTATCACAACTTAGTCAACAGGAGGGGATAAAGATGTAATCCTGGATTTGCTACCGAAGAACACTGTAAAAATCCCTATCTGCACCAGAGTGGCGTGTTAAGAAGGTTAATTGTTCTACCTCACTGGGGGAACAGAAGGATATTGCTGCCTTTTAGTACTTCATAGGAACGTCGCTTATTAGGATTTTTGTGGATGTGCTAAACAGTTGTGTTGGGTCTTTCTGTGCACTATGAACCTCTTTCCCAGGTTACTTACAAAACATCATGTACTCTAGTTTCATTAATCTATAATTTTTTTATTTGGGAAGTTGATAGCTGGTCTTTGCTAGTTAACTGTGCTAAAAGTAGGAGGTCACTTCTAAAATGAAACTGGTTCACTATATTGTTCTACAGTGCATTGATGGCTCTTAAAGCAACTTTATTCCTGCCTGGTACATTGACTATTCTGAACCACTGGCTCGATTCCTTGATTCAGATTGTGAATGTACTATTGGAGTATATACCTTGCTAGCTATTAAAGTAGTGTATCTTTTGGACTCTTACCTTGACTTACAAATTGACCTCATTCAGTTGTGGGAACATAACTTATGCAACTATACTTTATACACAATTACTGGGTTTTTTCCACTTTTTCAGAACATGACATTGCCTTCAAAATAGATTGTATTACACCAGTAAGTGCCACTTTTGAGTCTTTTAATGCAAAATAGTAGGGACGTACAAAGCCTATGGTACTTTTGGTTTCAAAAATACAAGTTGAAAATTGTTCCTTTGCCTAGCTAAGATCTAACTCTCACTCGTTGCAACAGTGAGTATATAATTCATGGAATATCTTCAATTTTACCAAAATCTGACTATTGAAACCACTGTAGGAGTTTTAAATAGTGTAAGCTAGTAAATTCACTGTCATATTTTGTAATCGTCAAGTTATGAGTCATAATTACATAGAAGATTTTTTTATCAAGTGGTACTTCTAAAATGCTTGAAGTACCTATCTACTTCAGAAAAGTGTCAAGAGAGTAAAATGTTACGGGAGATTTTGCTTCATTAAATAAGTATGAAAAACATATTTTCTGTGCAGTTCTGCCGAGTCTTAAGGCTCAAAGAACAATATTTCCAATTACACAAGGATTAAGGGCACCTGTAATTAGAGAAAGGTTATGTGGGCTTTTGTACTAGAAAGTTCAAAGCTGCTTATAAATTTTATGTGCATGTTTGTTGTGTGTGCCTCATACACAAAGTGGTGAGCTGCAGGTCTTTGGATACAAATACCAGAGGATTCCAGCAATCCTCTTCATAGTTAGAAGAACAAAGCTTATGGTGTCTTGTGTTATCTTAAGAACACAGAAGAATATGCATGGCTTTAGTCAAAATTTCCCTGAGTTTTTAAGGGTATCATAAGATTTTCGCAAACTTGTTTAGAAATCTAATTACTTCCTGCCCAAATGTACAACAAAAACCTGCTGTTACCAGGATATTTTTTTAATTGCAATTTTAGGAAGAGTCTGGTTGACCTTTGGTTTCAGTAATGTCCAAAACAGTAGTATTTCAGTATGTAAATATGCCTGGTAATTAATATGCTGCCTAACCTGCCACTCTCCAGAACACATCAATACCCATCTCATCACACAACACACATGCCAACCTTTAACTTAGCTTCCTTTTCCTCCCTCAGCATAGAGCCCACTGAGAGTTTCTCACCAAGATGGTGGCAGTGGCAGGGTGGTTGCTGGCAGCAGCACAATCGAGGTCCTGTTCCATGGTATGTGATGTGTGGCAGCCAAAGCAGGAGGAGGAATGGGGCCCAGGGAGAAGAGGCTACATACATGATGCAAGCCTTACCCAAGAAAAGCCTTAACACTTAATTTTTGTTTATTTCTGTTTTCTTACTGCTTGCTTGGAGACAGGTTTAAATGATGTAAGAATTACAGATCCTCAGAGGTCGAACTGCAAATAATTAAATGCTTTTGTCTTGTCAACAACAAAATGGATGAGTTTAGTCCTACTGGAAGACAGTATCCAGGAGAAAAGGGAAAAATAAGATAAGTTCTTAGAAAACAATTAGGCTTAAACATAGGTACAGCTGTCATGCTTATGTTTATTTGGCATTATCTGACAAGTCAGGCTTATGGGCTTCGGGCCTCTGTCAATCAAAGCTGGATTAAAAAATGTTTCATGTAGGTGTTTTAAATAAACAATGCCTTTGTGCACTTGGACAGTTGTGCACCACAGAGTTTTTCAATTATGACTGTTCAAAAAAAATGTTTGAATATAAGGTAACTCCCAAGCCTACCTACTTGGCAGCCTCTCTAGCAAGTTCTATGTATCTGCAGAGATACTTAAAGAAAATGGGTCATCATGAAAATAGGTCAGGATCTCCAAGCTAATTTCAAAGGCTTCTTAGTTAGCAATTTAATTTTTTGTTTTGTAACTTTGTTACATTTCAAATTTTCATACGTGTCCTGGGGTCCTACCATAGATGCAAATGGTACAGCTCCTGCTTCAGAAATATCAGGCTACTAGAGTGCCTCAGATGTCTATAGCAATTTTGATGGTAACAGGAGAGCTTGCAGTATAATACATCAAATAATTTTTAGTGGCTTTTTTAGCACCCACAAAACCTTATCAACATAATATTTAATTTCCTAAAATATAAGGAACAGTTCTGTTGCATTTTAAAGAGGATGTACAGCAGCTGAACAGCATCATGGCACACAGATGATTCTGTCAACAATATAAATGTGTTATATTGTCTCAGCCACCTGCAAATCTTCATTCTCCTGAATTGCTATCAACTGTTCTTACTTTGTTCAAAAGTTAGCTCTGTAATAGAAGCTTGCAAAAACGAAGCACAGAAGGATGCTTGACACAGTGTATGACATAAGGAACAGTATTTTAGAACAACCTTATCATTCTTATTGGGCTGCAGAACAGGAAAATTCTGAAGAGAGCTATATGTATCCTCAGTTCTGACACCACGACTTCAAGCTTTGTTCTTCTTTTCCATTATATGAACTGAACACCTTTTACAAAGGCTGTGTCTGTATATATTATGTAACTTTAAATGTTACCTGTGTAAGATCATATCTTATATATATGGACACAGGTACACATAAGTATTTTTTAAATTAAGATTGTAATATCACCAGATCTGCTCTTGGAAATCCAGGGGGACCAAAATATTTTAGCATTCAAAATATTAATTTTGTATCATTTCAAGTATATACCAAAACAGTTTCTGATTAATACTGATGCAAATGTTTATTGTAAATATTACATACATTATACATTCACTTAAGTTTGTGGATTTAATCAACTTTACATTTTAGTAGCATTGAAGCCTCAGTTTGGTTTACAGACTTGTGACCAGATGGATATGGACATGGAGAAGAAGGAGCATTGGAAATGGTCTGATGCTGAAAAGCCTGAAATGTGATTTTTGAAATGCTGGAATTCTTCAGGGACCTTCCAACCTTAAAAGCTGGAATTCTGGGATGTTTCTCAAGCAGACTTTCCAAGTATGACACACTGTCACCCTCCAATGGTTCTGCTTGTGATCCTAAGAAAGACTTTGTATATAGGTAAAGACTCTGGGATTGACTATATGGGGACATGAAGGTGTCAAATGAAGTAAGAGGCTATTTTATTTTTTCAGTAATGGCTCTGGGTTTGATTGCCATGAAATTCACCTTTTAGTTAGTCCCTTGTTTATATTGTGCCATTGAAATGATTGCAAGGCGTTAATCATTTTGTGTTTAAAAAACAAACAAACAAAAAAAACCCCTTCACCATATCGGTTGCTTTAAACTCAAATTACCTCTTAAAAGACCAAGGTACATTTACCTCACGTGTATATAATGTTTAATATTTTTCAGAATGTTCTCCAGGTTTGCAGTTACGTGTTTCTAGAAATATGGGTATTACTAAATTTACAACTTCAGTGGTACTAAGTGTAATATCTGGTGCCCCAAAACACTATAATTTTCTGTATTTTATTGTATTAGCAAGTTTGCTGCTTTGTCACTGTAGCACCTGCCCTTACATAGCTGTGTGGATACTGCCTTGTAAATTTTACTTTTTGGATGATTTGAGGATCCTGTACAGATGAGTGTCACTTTTTTAAACCTTACCAAATTGTGCATTTCCCTTACATTTCTGAAAATATGTATTGTATTTGTAGAGTATACATTTCAATGGATTGTAAATAGGACAGTAGAAGAGTGGATGCTTATGTTAAGTGCTAACACTACAGTAGACAGATTAAAGCAGTGAAAATAAATAACTTTTTTCAAAATGCGTGAGTTGTCTTTCAGAACAAGAAGTTGCAGGAAAATATGGGTTTCTGTGTGATGTTCCTACCTGCTAAAATGTGGATATACTGTGAATTCATTTCTCAGAAGGAATTTCTTCTAATACAAAAATGCTAAACAGATTTGCTACTGCCGAGGCAATCCACCTCATCTGTGCTATGCACACAATGGCAAAGAGCCTGCTCTTCCTTGCCTCCTACAGCAGTGTTGGTATAAGAACCTCGCTGGTGTCTCTCATCTCCTGGACAAAATCAGTAATGACAAACTGTGTCCTCTCTACATTTATATTTGCATAGAAATAACAGAGCTGCTGAGGATTTTAGACTACTTCAGCATCTCAGTGCATCCCAGAACAGCAAGTAAAATGAGCTGGTGTCGGAGTGGATTGTTTCTGTGCAAAACTCAGTTTCAGGCTGGTGTTACATTTCTGAAGGAAAGTGGAGATTTAGGCACAACAAAAATAGGACATCTTGCCCTCACACAAGTTTTGGCTCAGACAGAATTACCAAAAATTACTTTTTTCAGCAAACTTTCTCTGCAATCAGAAGCCATAAGGTGTCCAGAGAAAGCCTATGGCTATGTCGAAACACTTCATTCCTTTCAAATGCTTGTACAGGAGCTATGATTATTTGGCTGAGGACACGCCCCTCTCCCATGAGTGGCTAAAGGAAGGCCTTTGCTACCACTGCAAGCAAAGAAAACTCAGTAAAATCCTGAATCCCTCTACTGCATTTACTAGTAGAGGAAATGTGTGGCCTGGAACTAGCATAGTGATGTTGCTGCCTACCAAACTTAGTTTTCATTAAGTAGTTTTCTCTGCTTCATGCTTTGAGGGCCTGAGCCTAACAAATGAAAATTCATAAACAACAAACACTTACCATGAGTAACTTAAATGTGAGGATGTTTTAGGATCATTTTAGAGGAGACACTGAATTCAGGAGATCTGCATGCTGATTTGGATGGCAAGTCAGCATGAAGAGTGGCAGACTTTCAGCTGGCTCTTTTGCCTGGTATAATTTTTTTTTTTAATTTTTGAAGTGTGGGGCTGTTGAAAGGGGTTCTTTTTAATACCCACTGCAGCCAAGCAATGAATATTTTCTGTAGGTGCAGCATAACTAACGAGTATATAAGTAAACCACTTCTATGCAGTACCAAGTAAGTACTGCAACTTTCCTTTTATCAGTATTTGTGACATTGGTAACTGATGTACAGGGATGTACCCAGTAATTGTAGTACAGCATAAGGGTGGTCCTGGCAGAAGATAGATTCCTTTTTAATAGGAAATCAGAAATTCCGAATTTCTCGCTCAGTGCTCTTACTAGCTTTCTTTATCTACCCAGCCAAAGCCAAAATGTTTTAATTGGAACTAGCAGTGTTCATTGTTTTGCTGATAAAGGGTTACTAGAATCTCACACTGCAAATCCCCTTACTGACATGATGGGTTGCTGTTTTGAGTCTCATTGTTCTGTCTTGGAGTGGCTGGAATTGTTCCCAAGCCTTCCAGGTTGGAAAAAAAGAAATGTTGGCACAGCATTTCCTTTGTCAACTTGACTGGGCTGCAAATAAAATCCAGTAGTGCTCAAGAAATCCACATCCTTAAGTCTTCCTCAGATTTTCTTGAAAATAAGATTTAAATCCCCAGTCTCTCAGATTAAATGGTACCTGAAATCATTACCTCTATTTTGAGAAGGAAAAAAAAGCCAGAGCAAACCATGCTGATAGGTTCCTATGCAAGATTGCAGTGTTTATTGGTATTAAAAGTGTTCTCACTGGAGATGAAGAGTCGACATCCTCAAGTTGTGTTTCTAATTAGCTCAATTAGGAAAATGAGAAGAGCTCTCCCACCTGCCAGTAGCAGAAAGTGTGTGTAAGCTGTTGAAGAATTGGGCACATGATACTCAATTTTATATAATATCGAATATATTTATGTAGGTTTTTAAATGACGGGAGAAGGAGTTAGAAATACGCCTTTAAATCCAAGCAGGATGCAGGACTTACGGGATGCATAAGGAAAAAAGTGAAGGAAAAAAGGTCAGGGAAAGGGAGAGGTTTAGGTGACCTGGAGAGGAGCGAGCCTGGGAAAAGAGAGGAATAAGGAGATCAAAAGGGTGAGTCCTATATAAGTAGTGGACTAGTCAGTGTGCCAGTCTGTCTGTGGAGCGGTGGGAAAGACCAGAGTGAGCAGAGCCAAGTATCAGCAGCTGGAGTGGGACCACAGGTCATGGTGACCACATGTCCATGGTGCTGGTGACTGGGGTGGGAGTCCAGGCACCAGCAGCTGGAGTGGGACAGCAGCTCCAGGTACCAGCAGCCAGGAAGACTGGGATTCTGGGCAGCTGCTTGCAGGGTGTAAATCTGAAGTTGTGGGCTCCTTAGTATTGGCTGTTCTGATCTATCCTTATGTTCTGGTGGCTCTGCATTCCCTGCTAGTGTGGACATACAGTTACTTGTTTTCCCTGAAGATTTGTGGCCCAGTGCAGTTCCTGAGATTACCTGTCTGGCTCTTGTGGCTTGGGCAAAAGAAGTTTGTACATCCAGAACTGGGCATCATTGTTTTGATTCTTGACAACGGTCATCTACCCACAGGGACTAGAAAACATCTACTTTATTGTGGTATTATATTAAATATCTGGAAACCTAGAAAGCAGAGACAATAAGTAACAGTCTTGAGATGTTGTAAAATGAGAGTTGGTGATAAATTCCAAGTTGACTGAGTTTCAATAGCTTATCTATTGCTCTGGACATCCCTAGATGCTAATTTGCATTCATGCAATTTTCCCATTCCCTTATGCTGTGGGCATGGGAAATGTGTGTGTAGTTCCAGTGTTCAAACTCTTAATTAGTACAGTAATGGGGTAAAAATGGCAATAATTCTGTGATACCACAGTTGCTGTCTGAGTCTTACGTGTTTCCAAAGAGTGGAATCAGGCTGTGCTTTCTTTCATTCATACCCTCCCATGGCTTGGACTCTCTGACCTACATCTCCTTCCATGGAGAGAGTTTTTATCACTGTTACCAGAACGCTCAGTGAGATTCAGTTCCTGAACCTCTCTGGACAATTCTCCATGAAAGTGAGCTACCTTTTTCTTACCTTTGTTCAGGAAACTGCTTTGCCTATGCTTTTTTTTGCAAAGATAACTCTTTCCTTAGATGTTAGAAGATGTCAAGCTAGATGTTAGAAGGCTTTAAATTTTTATATTGGGAGACCTGAGACCTTACAGAAATCCTCATTTCCATCTATCCAGGTCTGAAAGGCCCATGGACTGTCGGTCTCTTCACTGCAATAATATTGTCAAATTGCTAAGTTCCATCTCTTGGAAAGGCTCCTTGTGCTGAGGCTCACGTGATCGCAGGCATGCAGCCTCCTGAGCCTCGTATCATTGCTGGTACAGCAGGTAAGCACAGCCCTTTCTCTAAACACTCTGAACAGCACTGAACTTCTCCCTCGCTGGAGACACTGAAAACCCACCTGGACACCTTCCTCTGTAACCTGCTCTAGGTGACCCTGCCTTGGCAGGGGGGTTGGACTAGGAGATTTTCAGGGGTCCCTTTCAACCCTAACAATTCTGTGAATCTGTGAACTTCAAGAAGTAGAAGGGAATAGTACAAAGAAAAATATATTACAACATTCCTTTTTTAACTTCTCCAGGCTGTGTTGTCAGTATGTACAGTATGCTCACAGCCTCTCTTCTGAAGTCCAACTCTTCTGGTTCTTCAATGAAGAGGATGCTTGAGAAGGGGAGATGGATGTTTTGCTGCCTTTACTGTTGCTGCAGTTGCAGGAGGCTTGAAGTACAATACTGAGGAAACTCATATGGTAAACTTTACCTGAGAGCTTGCATACAGATAATCTCAGTGTAACTGTACAAACAGTTAAGACATTTTAAAGAAAAGTTCCAGGAAAGTAACCTGTCTCTGTTCATCATTCTGCTAGTCTTTGAGTTCTAGCACAAAAGCAGTATTACGTGGTTTCTTCCTTCGTACTGATGTGTTGCTGCAGCCATTTTTGCAGTTTCATGTAGCCAGACGTGTTTTGTTGTTTCCTCTTCCAAAGATGTTGCATTCAGCAGCTGAAAATAATTTTAAATTGTTTTAAAAAGAAATAATTTGTGCTACAGGCAGTATATGTGATACCCTTCAAATTAAAAACAGATGTTTTCTTCAGACCATTTGAAACCTGGCTGAAGTTAAAGAAACTTATTTAATATGTGGTTCAACTGATAAATGTTGAGGTATCACTGTTTTTCACATCATGCCACTCACTTTTACAAGTTGAATGGCAGCTTGGGTTTTTTTTCATCCAGTGGATCTTCTCTGTTGGGAATAATTATCTTGGTATTTCTGTGTTCCATTTTGTGTGTATTTAGTGTTGTAGTATAAAGACAATTTCAGCACTCATCTTTCTCACTTGCTTACTTCACCCGTCTGTTTTAGCTAATGCAAAATTCTGCCTGCTATCATGTGTGCTGAGTCACTGGCACTCAGTTCTCCCTGTCTCCCCACAGTTCCACTTCCTGCTCCATGTCAGAAAGCCACTTGGAAAGCTGGAGGCAGTTTCTTTGGTTTAGTTCATTTGAAAAGGTTCTTTTTCTCTGTGATTTCTTGAGCTTTTCTTACCTTTTGTACAGCCTGGCTCTTGGAGACTTTACTGAGAAATTTTACCCAGCAGTGGGTCTCCCCCTCATTGAAGTCCTACCATTTTTGTGGATGAGGGAAGAAGAATTCTCACCGACCATTCTTGACACGAGCTCCCTTACTTGTGCACCCCTTCACACAGAATACCTCACACATGGTTGTTCTGCTTTTGCTTTGGCCCCTTACTGCTCCAGATTTACAGGGTGAAACATCTCTGTTGTGTGAAGTTTGCAGAGTAGAATGTCTTTATTGATATGGACTGTGACTCCAGCATCCTTAATGTTCAAAACCTCTCCTCGATTTTTACACATAAAGCAATTCTAAAGTGTACAGTAAAATACAGCAAACTGTAATGCACTGTTTCTTTTATATAATTTTCTGTTTGAAATAAGTTGTGATTGCAAGATTTCATGGAGTGACTTACAGAAGCAGACCTCTGTACTGGTTTATGATACCATCCTGGAAAATACCTGAACTCAAGCTAGATAGAATTCCTTTAATGAAATTGCTTAGGTGGAAAAGGAAGGAGGGTAACAAGACTAGAGATCATTCGGTGTTATCTGGGGTGAAAGGATCATTACCATATTATCCCTATTTTAACTGTAAAAACGTAGAAAGTTGTTCCGGTTAGAATTCTTAAAATCTATGTTTTAAAGAATACTTTGTTTACAACAGCCCATTAGAAAACCAAAAAGCTAGAGGTAAAAATAGAATCAAATCAAAAGACCAGTGATGTCACTTTGAAGCTCCTTAGCTTCAATATATACCAACACGTGCTTCCTTCAGTGTCCATCTGTTAGACATGATTACTAAGGCAGCTACACCCTGGGATAAATATAAAACTTATGAGAAATTCTAATAGATCTGGATTTGCTTGAATTTCTCATTTAGAGGTTAATACAGTCCCAGGTTATGACAAGACTTACACATGGTGACTGAGCTCTTGCAGATTCATATTTAATCAGGAAGCGAAGAGATTTAGAAGAAATTTGAAGATTTTTTTTTTCTGCCCTCCTGAGGGTTTTAGTTGCAGCCACATGCCTTATCGAAGTGGTATTGGAAAAATTAGCTGGTCTGCCCAAGGCAAAGACAGGCTTTTGAAGCAGCAGTGTTTAAGGAGCTTCCAAGACTCCTGTGTGACTGATTCCTGAGGCAGAACTGCTCTGGCAGGGGTCTGGTCACTGGGGGGACCGTGTGTTTTCATGCGGTTGTTTTTCCTTATAGTCTTGAGCACAACTGGACGTGATGTATATAGGCCAAAGTTCAGGAAGGTGTCATCTCTCCAGTGACCTGTTTACTGAGTCTAAGCTGGAGTACAGGAACTTCATAAATTATTGCAGATGTTTTACTTATGAGTGACTGATTAGGTTATGAATCAATCCCTCAAATAGGGACCTGTGTGCTTTTTCTGGCTCCCTGTCAGCCTCTTTCAAAGTGTCTCTCTAGATGAATCCTGACATTTGGGAAGCAGGAGCTACAAGTCCTTTCAGAGTACGTGATTGTGGGCCCGAAAAAGGTGGCCAGGCTGAAGGGACATTGCTCATCTCAGTTTTCTCAAACTTTGCAGAATTGATGGAAGAAACCCAAGCTGATTCTTAAGGAAAGGTTTTCATGTCAGGCCCTTCTCAAAGAAATGCATTGGAAAAGTTCCTTAAAAGCAAGGAGGGTTTATCTGAAGTCAGAGGCAATCACAGAGAAGATAGGAGGTGCGATAGTTTTCCATGACTTGGTGTTGCTTAGGCACAATTTAGTGTGGATTGACAGCTTTTTACCTGGTCAAGTACCTCCACTCGATTAGACAAATATCCGTCTATTCACAGGTGAGACAGTGAAACACACACCTTGAGAAAAGAACTCATCTCTCTTCCTTAAGGAAGGCTTGGGAGTCATCTGACAAGCTAAGACTAATTATAGAGAGAAAATCGTCATAGCAAGGAATGTAAGGGAAGTATTTTTAAAGGTCTAATAAAGAAATGGTTGTGCAAACACGTGAACATGCAATAAAAATTCAAAAGACATGGATATGACAAATCAAGGATGAAAATTCAAGGCTAAGAAAGTGAGAAAGAAAGAAACAAAGCTGTATCACTACAGTTCTCATGCCATCTGTGCATACGAGGAGGTGCTAGACAGAATTTTGCTGACACATCCTATTTTGAAGGCGATGTTGAAGATAGCACAAGCAGTTCATTGTCTATACTGTAATTTTTGGTCTTCCATACAGAAAATCAACCCAGAATCATTTCTTTTTCGTATGGACTTTGAACTACAGCAACAAAACCATGCGAAAACATGGCTTGTTGTAGTCTGGGCAGCTGGAACACTGAGATAACAGAGAAAGCACAGCTCCCCAGTACAGAAAAGAGGAGTGAAATGATAGCCGCTGAAGGGGAACGTGCTCTGTATCTAGAAGGAAAGCCATGACTCTTTTTATATATCAGACATCTGTAGTGAAAGGACATAGAATAAGCTGGAAGAGACTGATGCAGTAGATTATGTTTCTGCTGTGAATGTGGGGGAAAAATTATCCCAGATTATTCCATTCTGCGGAGGCCATCTTGCTGATGGCTTATGGGAGCCAGAAAAAGCAGTGAGCTTTGGCATCCAAGTCTGTGACAAGGCTTCTTCCCTTGCTTTCACAGCAAACCACAGATAACTTTATCTTGTAGCAAGTAATGCTGGGCAGATTTAACCTTTGTGTCTGCAGACACAGCCTGTGTTTTAGTCTCCCACTGCACACTCTGATTAGCCCTGCAGCTACTCAGGAAAGCACCATATTAATTCATGTGGGACAAATACACAGTGCAAGTGTAGCCAAGTAGTGTATCAGGGAATGTGAGGACCCTCTCTGCAGGTAGGACAAAGATTTGCTGCAGTCAGGAAAATTCCAGCATTGCTAATGATTCCAGACTCCCCACCATAACATTTGTGCGTTCCCGGCTGGAAAAAAAGTAGGGTTTTCATTCAGGCATGTTTTTGTGCACTCACAGTCATATCATGGCTGCAACTAGCAAAGCTACACTTGGATCTCTTGGGAAGGGAACGCTTGTTCAGCCAGGAGGTCTCCTGCTACTGGTGTTTTCCCTGGGTTTACAGCACAGTCCTCTCCTGTCTTGTTCCAGGGTTCCAGTGGAGAAGTGACATGCAGGACTGCACTCTCCATTAGTCAGGTTGTTGCATTTTGTTTTAGCCACCTCCACAATTCGAATATCAGTGAAAAGCCCCTATTTTCAAGTTAGAGGTGTTTTAATTTCTATTATTCTGGTTAATGTAATTAATACACAGACTAATAAATATGAAACTACTTTCCATATGTTTGTTGTGTAATTACAAATCTGTCTGGGTACAGCAAGCATTTTGGCATGGTTGCCATATGATTTATTGCATTCATGCTGTTGGGGTTTTTTGCTATTTCAGTTCTGGTTTTATTACAACTGACTGTGCTATTTAGACCTAAATGCGATATTTCCTTGCCAAAAAATCCCCTTATCTACAAAGACACAGTACCATTCTGTGCAGGTGATAACAAGCATTCATTTCTTGTAAAATATTTTTATTAGTCTCAGTCTAGTTCTTTATTGCACTATACAAGCTTGAAGTTCGGCATCTCCTACACTCGGTTTTGTATGTGTCTTATTTACTGATAAATTTTAAAGTTTATAGAGAAGAAGAAGGACTCATTGAACAGATTAAAAAATCAGGTTGTGGCTAAATTTTTCTTGTTTGATTTTTCTTTTTATTCTCCTGGCGGCAATAGCTGGAATTTTCTGTCAATGTACGTAGTAAAAAATTGGCACAATTTACATTTTCTTTGACTGCCATGTTCAGGCAATGCTTATTTGTTGCCTCTGTCTTCATTTTTTCTGTTTCCTTAGTTTCAAAGTCAGGACCTTGACAGTCATGTAGGTAGATTCTTCCAGGTACCTGGAAGAAACAAGACTGGCTATGTAATGATGTCTGTCTCTGGTTTATTGTGGCTGCTTCATGGTAAGCTGCAACCAGAGGCAATTAAATTTCTTTGCACTAAATCCTCAAGCTTCTACAAACTTCAATACCTCTATGGACTTGGAAGAAATTTAAGTTAGGTGAAGTAAAAGCAGGTATGGAAATGGACCAGATGCTTGCTTTCTTTCTGTGTGTGTGGGACACAATACAATCCACTGCTGATACTTCTCTTACTTGTCATGACCCCTACTGCAGCACTGCTAATTCTGTCATTTTTGGCTGTCAAAGCCTGTCACAAAGTGGATCAAACTCAAATGCATCAATTATATGTGCATATTGATGCTGAACATCTAAAACAAGGTATTTCTTTTCCAAATACTGCATTTAAAACTCATTGCAAAATTGAGTTGATTTTTGGACAATAAGATTTTCTTAATACTGAGAGGGGAGGAAAGGGAAATTTTAACAGCTGCCAGTCAAGAATTCCAAAACTCTTCTTAAAAGCTGCTCCTTCTTTCAATGATTTCTTTGTTTTAACTGGGAGAAAAAAATCTCCTCCCATGTTTAGGCACAGTTGGATTGTTCTTGCACCTCACGAAGTGGCTCAGCACTGCTATTTTTACTGCAAAATGCTAGTAGATGTAGGTAGGTTGAGAGTTAATCGTGTCTTACAGCAAAAATGTAAAAGCATCAAATCAAAACACTTCATCAAAACTTACATTATACTTGTGAAGCATTCACACCTGAATTTATAAATTTTACAAATCTTGTTACGAGAGATCATTCTGCCTTTAAATAATTTGATACACTTTTACTCTGCTGAAAGGAAGATTGGATTTGATAGTTACTCAGCTGCTTTTAGTGATCTGCCTATGTATGGTACCAAAACAACCATGCTAGCTCACACTTAAATGCAATTGTACCTAGAGTCATTGAATGGTTTGGGTTGGAAGGAACGTTAAGGATCACCTTGTTCCAACCCTTGCCATGGGCAGGGACACCTTGCACTAGACCAGGTTGCTCAGAGCCCCATCCAACCTGGCCTTGGACACTTCCAGGGATGGAGCATCCTGTACAAGCTTCTCTGGACAAGCTGTGCCAGTGCCTCACCACCCTCAAAGGAAGTATTTTCTTCCCAATACCTGAACTCAACCTGTTCTCTTTCACTTTAAAGCCATCTCCCCTTGTCCTGTAAAAAGTTCCTCTCAAGGGGACTCTTGCAGGCTCCCTTCAGGTACTGGAAGGTGCTGTAAGGTCTCCTGTCTTCCATATTCCATGCGTCTATACCACAGGTGATGTACAATTGTTATTCAGTATTAGAAGCCATCTCAGTTTCTCAAGTCATCTTTAATTTTCAGGTATTCATTAGTGTATCATTGTCCACAGACCAGAGGGGATCGCTAAACAAATTGTGTGATTGAGTTATTGCACTCAATTCATGGGGCTAGAAGGTGGCCCTAGTCTGGGTGATACTGTGCTTTACACACAAGAATGAAAGAGATTTTCTGTTGGACTTTCAGGTTCTTTGCTTGCTTTCTCAATAACATACACCACATTTCATTTTTTCACTCTTATGAGTCAGTTTAGGGAACCACTCAACTCTTTGAGCTTCCTGTTCTGACTATGAAAATAATATTTGCTGCAACTGTAATTAATTATTCCACTGCAATTGAATTAAGTATTTTGGATAAGATCAGCACTGTTGGAAGAGAGAGAATGAGAAAAAACAGTTGCCAGCTCTACTTTCCATGCTGAAGATCAAAGACACCAGATAGCAATAATCTTTTAACTGAGAGTGGAACTATGCTTCTTATGAGTCTTATTCTTCCCCAAAACTAAACGTTTTTGTTTTAGGCATTGAAGAGACATTGTTTCTTAAGAACTGAACTGCAGTGAATTTGTTTACGAAAACTCATTGTAATTCTGCAGCCAGATGATCTACTGTCCAGAACACTCACTGCACCACTTCAAAATCCTGACATCTCCTGCCTTTAATCTTGTTATAAATGCTAAAAAACTGCAGAGAATAGTAACCAAAGTCCTTAACACACATCTACTTAAAATGTCGCCAGGCCTGAAAAGAAATATATGTCATTATTAGACTTCTTTTTTTTCTTTTTTTTTTTATTAAGAAGAGGTCACAATGCAGAAGCTGGAAAGCTCAGTGGCAAGCGAAGAATGTTGCTGTGAGATTCTTTTCTACAAGGAATTCAAAAATTCATAATTTAAAGAAGCTGATATTTTTAGTGCCATACTACTTCAACATGAGTGTATCCTGGTATCATTAGTTCCAAGTTAAAAGGGCTTATTTTTCAGATATTTATCTCTTAATGAGAAAATCTTAGTCATGTGCTTTTAAGGTTCTTTCTAGGGGGGAAAGGGAGTTATGTTGTATTTCATTTTTGTTCAGGTCTATAATTCACTTGAAATCTTTGACAGAGAAAAGACCTTTTGAAGTATCTGAATTATACAGCTTTGAAACATTTTTTTCTTATAACTTTTCAGATGCTTATCTCTGGTTTAGCTTGCTGTTGCTTAAGGAGAGTTTAGAAAAGAACATGTGATATGATACAGAGGGTTTTCATTTCCATGATTCAAACTAAAACAACAAACATTCATGTTCCCTTACATGTTGTGGGACTGGAGAAGCGTGCCCATTACAAATCTGTCTAAAATTATTTACAGAGTTTATTCATTTACTTAAATCCTAATCAAACCCAATTTTACTTAGTAAGTTATTGTGCTGGTTTTGGCTGGGGTAGAGTTCATTATCTTCACAGTGGCTGGTATGGGGCTGTTTTGGATTTGTGCTGAGCACAGGGTTGATAATTAAGAGATGTTTTCATTATTCCTCAGCAAGGCTTGGACAGAGCCAAGGCCTTTTCTGTTTTCCATACTGCCACACTGGCACGGAATGTGGGGGTGCTTGGGAAGCTGGGAGGAGACACAGCCAGGACAGGGTGACCCCAACTGACCAGAGGGATATTCAAGACCACATGACTTCATGCTCAGTATATAAAGTGTGGGGAAGAAGGAGGAGGGTATTTGGAGTGGTGGTGTTTGTCTTCCCAACTTGTTACATGGGATGGAGCCCTGCTCTCCTGGGGATGGCTGAACACGTGCCTGCCCATGGGAAGCAGTGAATTAATTCCTTGTTTTGCTCTGCTTGTGTGCATGGTTTTTGGTTTCCCTATTTAACTGGCTTTATCTCAACCCATGAGGTTTCCACCTTTTGCCCTTCCAAGTCTCTCCCCAGTCCTGCTGGTGGGGGTGTGAGTGAGTGGCTGTGTGGGGCTTGGCTGCTGGCTGGGGTTAAACCAAGGGAGTTGGTGAAACAGAAAAGTGCTCTTTACAATAAGACCCAGAAGGAACTGATTACATAGAATACAACTCTTACTGATCAGTGAATTCATAGTCATTGGCACAAAAAGGATCATTTGACAAGAAACAAAGAACGTGTTTTGATTTTTTTTTCTTAAAACAAACACTGGAGTTAATTAGTAGCTCTGCTGATAGATTTACTGAACCACTCCTGCCACATCAAATTATTTTCAAATGCAAGCATAGTAACACAAGTTAGTGAGATGAATTTCCTTTTTCTTTTAGGGTTCATTGCATCAGACATGACATCAAGAGATTGCAGTAGAAATTCAGCCTTGCTACCACAAAAATGAGTGACTGTTTAACTACATTCAGCTGATAATTTATATCTGTTTAAATTTTTTACTTTTTGTTGCAAGTGGTCTTGTATATCCACATATTAAAATATTTGGATTAGAAGGTAAACCAGCAACAGCACATAGGCATTAAAAAATAAAAATATCTGCATTAATTGTGCCACTGCATTGCTGACCTCAGTAAGGAATGTTCATTGTTGGAAAAATAATCCCTTTCATGACAAATTCTGAATTAAAAATAACCTGTTATTCTCGAAGCTAATAAATCTGCTGTGAGGAATATGTAGCATTTATTGGACAACTCATGTTGCATACAAAACACTATGGTAGTTAGTTTCAGGAATAACACAGCAATCTCCTCAGAAGTCCTGCTACATTAACTCTAATACCTCACAATTGATAGGATGTGGCTCATGATTCATTCACTTGTATATAGAAAAGGCTAAACATGATAAAAAGACTGTGATGAAATCCTTAATGTCTGTTGTGTTGCATTGTGCTTCCCAAAAGAATGTAGGTCTTTTAATTATAACTGCTGATGGCTGAGGTGATTATAAAGACCATGATACAGAAACAAGGCAGAAACCTAGCAAGGATAACTTCTCAATTAACAATAAATATTACTAGAAAAGATTCTTAATCTTAACTGCCTTTATTCATCATGCTTTTGCAAAACCTTCCTGATTTGTTTCTCTTAAGAATTAAGATTAAATAATAAAATCACTGAACAATCATTTTAAGAATAATTTAAATTACTACAAAAGTATTTTAATAATTTAATTTAAACAATTTAACAGTTGTTTAAAATAATTAACATGAGTTGTAAATGGAACATTATTTAATTTTGTAATGTCCTACATTAAAACACATAAACTACTGCATAAGTGTGTAAAGCTAATTATATTATGGTTTTTGGGATTGAAGTAATTTTATTTAGCTATGTATTTTCTGCACTGTGCTTTCTCAAACTTCTGTTATATGTTCTTCTGAAGAAAATAGTTCTATAACTATACTTAAAGCACAGATTTTGCCAAGATTTACTGCTGTCAGTCATGCGCTCAAGCATCTGCAGTAGCAACAGAGAAAGGAAGGGCTGTGTAACCTCTTTTCTTGGAATTATTTCTACACTGTTATTTCTTACTTCTTTCATAGTATCTCTAATTCCTCTGGGTCTGATTACTAGAACAGACTGTTTTCATTAGCTTTTCTTGAAAAAACCCTTATGGAGCAGAGAGTGGTGCTGTCAGGAGGTTGCTGCAGTGGTTGTGGATCCAGCACTGCAGCATATGGAGAGCCTGCCCAAGGAAAGAGCAAACAGAATTTCTCCTGCAAATACATGGCAAGTGAAGTAAAAAAATCCTCATTTTAGGTCTCCTCGGAAGCATTTGAGGCCATAACACCTATGATATGTAATCCCAGTTTGTTTCTACTATATCTTAAAATACAAGAAGTTGTCACACAGAAAATTGGATAGGCAATAAGAAGTTTGAACTTTGTGCTAGAAAGAGATGAAAACTAGGAGGTTTTGAACGTGGAAGATGCGTCTTGACGTTTAGAAAATGTTCTCAAATGAAGACTATTTCCTAGAGATGAAACAGTTTTGTTTGGGCTGTCTTTTGTGGTGATTAGGTCTTACTCTGAGGTTAAAAATGAAACTTTTGGGTTTTAATCCCCAGAAAGGCTGACAAATCTCAGCAGCTCCATTTGTTAGGTTTCTCTTCCAGCACACACTTACAGGTGGTCACTGGCAAAGGTCCAGCCAGGAGAAGGGTGCTTCCAGCTGCTCCAGGTTTGTCCATGAGCACTTCAGATGCCCAAGAAAACCCCTTACAGCAGTCTCTGCCCTGTTTGGGAAGGCCCCATACACAGTCTGCAGGACTGTGTGGAGATTCAAGGGGAAAAAAAGGCCTGAAAAAGGTTCTGGAAATCATCAGAGCTTTCACACTCCTCGCAAGGGAGATAAGCCATATCCACGTGCTTGGTAAGCATTTGCCTAGACTATTTCTGAAATATTTGCCAGACTGTTTCTGGTGGATATTCTGCAACTTCCCCAGGCAATACATTTCAATACTTCACTACTCCTATCTTTAGAAAGGTTTTTTATGTCCAACACGAATATTTCTTGTCTCTTGTGAAGGAAAATAAGCTATGTTTGCCACAATTTGTGGCAAAAAGTTTGCTGACTCTTGCTTGCTGTCATAGTGGTACTCAAAAATAATGTTGGATGACTCATTCAGGGTGGATTTCTTTTCCCCAAACAATCAAAATAAAGTGATTGGTATAATAATTCTCATTTCTTTCCTTTGCTCCTCTTCAAAAGAATCACTACCCACCATCCCAGTCTTTCAGTATATTCCCAATCCTTCACAAGCTGTCAAAACAACACCACGTCCTGACATTGGTTCAGCTTTTTTTTTAATTCCTGTGATGAGCAACCCACCTTGAACTAATCTGAAGGCAATATTCTACTTGTCTCACTTTTTCTCAACTAAGTGATAGCTTAGCTAGCTATCAACTTCTAGAAGTCTGGAATTAATTACTTTCAACAATTTGGAATTAATTACTTCTAGTAATTTGGGAGTTGGAGCTAGATAATCCTTAAGGTCCTTTTCAACCCAAGCCATTCTGTGATAATGTCAAGGTTTAATTAACATAGATTAAATAATCTGCCACTTCCTGTGAGAGCATTTCTGCCTTGCTGTAGCACTTCAGCCTTTCTATGTCCCTGATTTGGTATTAAATAGATAATACTGATCAATTGAATGTGATAATGCTAACTTCAAATTTATATTAATTAAACTTTCATTTTGAAGTACTCTTACCTTAATTTTAGGCCTTGCATTTACACATTCCTGGACAAAGAACTGATCAGATGTTGGAAACAATCCTAGACTTGGCACAAAATGGTACATGGCAAAACTTCTGGACAAATCGATTTTGGCTGATGGCTTTGATGCACATGACCAGATTGACATGAGAGCATTTGCTCTTATTCTATGGGCAGTAACAAGAATTTTTAGTAATGGTGAGTCAAAAGGAAAAAGAAAAACTAGAGTTTTTCTAAATCTGTAAGTAGAACTAGGGATGACTTGCCAATGAGTCAGTGTTTTAGTGACTAACTAGCAATACTAGAATTGCACTGCTAATACAAAAACTGTTTTATCACAATAATAAACAGGATAGAAATAACAAACATTAACTTCACCAGCCAGAAAATCCATGTGCCTGAATGCTCTGTTCTCTTACCTGCACTTCTCCTGGAAACATGCCCGTGGTGCCTTCTGGAAAGAATGAGTTTGCTTTGTTTGCTGCTTTTGCATCTTTTTAGGAGCAAGATGGACTCTTTAGGCCTTTTGTAGAAATGGTACCTTCAAAATCTCATACTGTTCTTTACTACGTCGTATTTTGGTCATATGTAAGGTATTCAGAAGCTGCAGATGCTTCAGAGGGATACATGACTGATAATGTGCTCCTTAGAGAAAAATTCAGGTAATGTAAGAGGAAGGGCAAGGAATTCAAAATCCCTGCAAGTGTACTAGCTCTAGACATGTGGTCTGCTTTCAGCTGTTGGGTTGTTTCTGTTCATTGGGGGGTCTTCTTAACTTCTTTTACTTCCATTTATTGTGAATCTTCTTCAGGTTATATTCTGAACGGCTTTTAATTGGTATGGTAACTTTTTTTTTCCCCTTTGGGGTTTCCTAGCATAACTGTGAAAACCCCCCTGTCCTTTACAAAGAAGAGGACCTCAGCCTGGTTACCACAAGGCTGGTGATCCAGAGACAACTACCTGCTTATGCGTCCTGGTTTTCTTGGGCCTGCAGATAACACACTGAGACACTGAAGAGTGGATTATATTATTTGGTTCAATGCTGGCTGATGTGAGTAACAGCTCATCCCCACAAAGAAGTACAGAGGCAGGATGGGGAATCCGGTAGCCTAGTAAGAGGAATGAAGCCCGTGTCCCAAAGCTGCCCTGGAAAAGCCATAAGCCTTGCTGTCCAGCTGTGAGTCCCAGCTGATGATCCTGCTGCTGGAGAGGCTCTCTGTGCCTGGCCTCCGGGTGTTGGACTTGTCACAGCACATTTAGGGGAGGAACCAAACGTGGGGTAAGGGAGGGAGGGAAGCAACAAGCATGGGAAAGGAGAGGGGAAAGGGGATAAAAGGAGCTGGTTGTGTGCGAACAGGTGGCTGCCATTTACACTCAAGGTCATTGTGCTTTGGTTATTACATTAAGGCTGCACCCTCTGCTGCACTGGCACATTCTGTCCTGTTCCATCATCAAACTCCATTTCTAACTACTATAAATACGCTTTCATTTAAAGACAGCTTTTTCTTAAGAAATCACAGGAGAATTTAAAGTACCACTTAGGATTGTGTTTCACTATTTTTCCCATCTCTTTAAATCTAGGAGGTACAGAACAGCAAAAATCACACCAGAGGGCTTTTGGACCCTGTAAGTTATTTTAAAGATGAAATTTTGGTTTTGTTTTTGAAAATGCTCTGGCACTTCTAAATGTACAAGATGTAAGTACAGCTTGTTAAAGAACACCTAATAACGTTCCTCCTTCCCCAGCTTTCATTCCATTAATGTGTCTCCCATATGTGCTACCTACTGAATAAAATCATAACAAATAGTGCATGTAAGATACACAGGTATGCATAAAGGCCATCACTTATTTAATTTGTGACATCAGTAAACTATTACTTGATTTTCCTTTTTTGCACTAGTAGAACACTTTTAAGCCAAGCTACTTTTTAGTTTTGTCCTTTTAAGGTGCTATGTGATGGACTTCATTATATTTTTGAGAGGCTGCTTATTCTCAGGCTTTCCATGAGAAGAGCGTGGGCACACAGAAGGGTGAGGGGCTCACAGCTTTTGTCTGGGATGTTGATATCCACATCTGCCTCTGTTCCACTGGAGGAGCTGAGCTTCAGAGGATGGCAATCCAGCAGCACAGCTAAGGATGTAGGAAGAAGTGTCTGGCAAAGGAAGTCACGAAGCTGAAGCATGAAGTGTATGCAGCGCTTCCAAGCAGTCAATTTCAATTTTAATTTTATGTTTCTTTAGACAGCTCTTGCTCTCCCTACCCCACAGCCTTGTCCCAGTGCACAACTGCCTCTCTCCATTCTTCTCAGACACACGCTGCTTCTCCTTTCCTAGCAAAGACATCGGAGTTCTCTAAATACTCTAAATCTCTTCACTCTTAAACTTCATATGTAAATTATGCATATCTATATATATTTTTATTACAAACAGCTACAGAAGTTGGGATAAATAAGGCACCTTTCAACATTTTATTAAGGCATTTTGAGAAGTATTCAGGATTAATGCATACTGACAAAGTTCTACCCTAATTCACTCATGTCACTCAAGCGTAGGTACAAATGGGAATAGGCACTGATCTGTAATTCACATAATTATACAGTCATCTTGACAGAACTTGCTAGCTAATTTATGGAATAGCAAGAATAAAACAATTTCATTGTAGCTAAGGTGATTAGTTTTAGCAAGTTTAACTAAGACTGATTTAAATAGTGTGACACAAACTGGTGGCAAAAAATGGAATTTTATGCCTTCCCCTTCCTTTTTTATTTAACCTGCCAGTCTACATTGATTTTTTTTTTTCTGTTTGAAAGTAGAAGCAACTGCACAATTGTCAATTAGCAGCATAAATTATTTCGTACCACCCACATCCCTTTTTGCAAAGCTTGCAGACTGTGTTCATACAGAAATAAATGTATAGCAGTGAATGAATTATATACAGTCCTTCAAAGATTACTAACTGAGAGAGAATTATAGGTGCTAAAACATGGAAGAAAATGAATAAAGCTCTTTGGATGCTTTAAAATATCTCACTGTAGGTGCAGGTTATCATGTAATTTTTAACACAATTCCATAGTACAGAAAAACATAAAAATAACCTTTGGAAAACATTCCAGCAGCAATTTGGTCCTTAAACACCATATGGAGAAGTAACTAATCCTATACACAACTAGATGATTCAGTGGGATAATCCACAGAAGAATTTCCATATGGCATTCTCAGTGTTCTTCAACACATCCTTTTCTATCTCCAGCCCATGCTTACGAAATGTTGGCAGATGCACTGCTGCTACAGAAGCCTAGTTGAAAAGCAAAATGAATATCCATTTTATCTGTATCCAAAGACACAGATGACACATGGATGTGTCATCACTAGCTAAATGCTGTTATTTGTCCTCTTGGATGGTGAGCCAAGGCCAGCAAGAAGATAGGATTTCAACTGGCATAAGCACAGCCCATCTCTGCTATGGTAGAGGTGTGCCAGACTTGAGTTTAGATTCAGATTTAGATCATTAGGATGGTTGAAGGATTTGACAGGACTGAACAGGATTCCATTTGAAACACTCTTTTCCCACATTCCCAAACTCCAGGATCTGCCACTGTAATTTCCCTCATTTCCAGCTTCTCAAACTGAAAATCAACATTTTTTTTTCTTCTATCAATCCCTTAATGTTATTCTAGAAATCATTTTGAAATGATCTGTCCAATTAGAGGATCTTTTACATGAAGGTACTCTAGACACTTTCTAGCAACCCTAGCCCTCATGCAGTGGTCTTGAAGGCAGCAAATTGATACAGATGCATTAATACATAATTCCATTATAAAGAGTACACAGCACAGAGACTGCAGAGCATACAAAGCAGCATAGAGAGCAAAAAGCATCTGGCCAAACAGCAGACATGTATCTTGGTGACTTCTTTGGGCATTATATTTAGCATCTCCTTCTTTAGCACAGAAGGACACAGTAATTACACTTCACTGATTAAGTTCTTCTCTGTCAAAGAGAATGAATGGTCTTGATGCTCCCATCAGTCCACAACCTGATTTTAAGTTATCCATTACATAAACTCTGTTACCAAGAAGTGTACTTTACTTATATTTACTTCAGCATTCTCATTTGAAGAGAAGCAGACATGGCTCTAATCCTGTAACTAATTTTGGGAGCTTAAAATTTAGACTGACAGGTGACTTTAGTTTCAGGTGGTTTGCTCTGCTGAGAAAAGTTATGCAGTGTGAAGCAGAGCCAGATTTCTTATGGTACCTTTATGAATATCAAAACTGTCTCTAAGAAAACATGAGATCCACTTCAAATTCCTTTCTAAAACAATAGAACAGTTTCTTAACTTATGCTCACTGATGATGACAGAATCTTATTTACTTCTTTATTACCTTCACAGCAAATTTTAATTAATTATATATTCTTCAATTATTTAATCACTTTCAGTTGGCTATGCTTCCAGACTTGATGTAGGCAACATTAATTATTTGCCTATGGCAAGATTTTATGAACTCTAATATGCACCACATGTTCAGCTTGCTCAAAATTAATTGCAGGCATTGTATTTGGCATTAATGTACATCTTTAATTGGCTTTAATTTCACATCTGTGTTGCTTTATATAGAGCATTCTTTATCAGCATAAATACACGCTGCTTCTGATGTGTGTAATAGCAGCCACCAAACCCAGCTTTTGTATTAACATTTTACCTTTTAATATAAATCTAGTTTTATGGGTTAAAAAAAAAAGGAGTAATTAGAAAATAATCTTTCTTTTTCATTATTAATTACTTGGAAAGTCAGATGGAAATGCTGTCTGAGATCTAACAGAGAAAATATAACATTGCTAAGCTTTGCCTGAACAAGAAGGTTCGCCCATTTAAGAAAAAAATCTCTTTGAAAGAGGCTTTGTTGTGGAAATCCATCCTTAGCCTGAAGAAACAGGCAACAGCCTCACTTACTAGCTAGCAGCTTGTTAGGGACAGCCCCAGGACTGGTCCCACAGTTCCTATCAGTTTGCCCGGAGACACATCTGAGGCAGCTGTAAAGCCCTGCCTGGTTCCAGCCTGGAGGTGAAACCAAACAAGCCCCAGCAGAGGAAAACACTTCAACACGCGCTAGGAGTCTGGCACTGGCTTATCATGCAGATATCTAGTGGTTGATACACAGATTAGGCAAATTAATGTTAATTAGGGTAAATTCACAAGTGCTGTAAGCACCTTTCCAATTACAAGGTGTAGATACCTGAGAACTACAGCAACGCAACATTGCACATCTCGAATGAGATACAATTTGTAACATTCAAATATAGAACACTATTTTTCAGTCTACAAAGTACTCCGCCGAAACACACAGAGATTTGCCACATTGACAATTTGGATTTAAGAAAAAAGTGGCATCATTTTGCTTTCTGAAGGGATCCTGGTCATGTCAGAACTCTTTCAGTAGAACGTGGTTTTGGACCGGTAACTCAGACCATGACTACCTCAGAATCTTCACCTATTGCTGAGGGAGACTTCAACATAAACTATGGAGTAGCATTCAGCAATTTTTAGGATAAGAAGGCAGGATCAAATGCTACTCAACACAAAATATAATAAACTAATTATTCAAGATAATACAAAAAGCATAGCTAAATGAGCAGACTATTATATTCTAGGCAACAGGAAATACAGCATACAGAATAAAGTATTCCTTTGCACTTAGCAGTTGACAGGAGCAGCAAAAAACAATATAACATTTGAAGAACAGTTTCTGTCTTACCACCAGACTTTAAAATTATGCTGCCAGCATATTTGTAGCAAGCTGCTTTACACTGAGGCATTTAATTATTTCAAGTCCCAGAATTCCACTTCTCATTCTTAAATATTGGGTAGGAATCAATTTCAAATGGATGCTGCTTTAAAAAGGCCAATGAATGTGGTTTAACTGGAAAACAGTAGCCTGCAGATTCAACATCCAGACTCCCAAGGACAAAGTCTTTGCTTTCTAGAACAATTAGTTTAAACTTCATACCACCCTTACAGAAAGCCAAATTTTAGAAGCTTATATTATTTCAAAGTCAGTTGCTGCTTTGAAGCAAAGGAAATACTTTCAGTGGTCTCAAATATTTCATCTGGATCTGAAGAGGTGACTTAGAGTGACAATGAATGACCTTTGAATTGTAAGACCCACCTGCATCTTTTCCCTGCCTGTTTGCTTGGGGACAAACTATTGTTGCTAATGACTTAGCACATAAGTGGCACTCAGGGCCAGCGGGATGCACATCAGTTCACTCTCATCCAAAATCAAACCAAATTAAACCATTTAGCATTACTGGGGAAAAAATGCATCTAAACTGTTCAGGCCCCTGGTATTTTCAGAGAAACTAAACCAGCCCACAAATTCCACCGTCAGACTAACTTTCCTTTGGGATCTGCTGCCGCCTCGTGGGCTCGCCAAGAATTTTAAGTCCCAAGATAGAAAATTAGCAGAAGTCAACCTTGGATTGTGGGGGGAAGCCCAGCTATTTAACTGATATGTAACCTCACTTACATACCAGCATAATTTCTATCCCAGAATGAAAAGATTTTTGTGCAATCAGGTTACAGTTGTGACTTTTCACTTTCTTGAATTCACAATTATAGCAATAAAAGACTTCAAATTAAAATACAATTAAATGTACTGTTATTTTTTAAGGCTTTGCTTGACAAAGAAGTAATATACCTTATACTGGTGTAGAGAGAGAGAGAAAACTCTTTCACCCTATTGGAGTTTTCTCTTGTATTGCCTTGATTTTCCTGCTTTTTTTTTTTTTTTTTTTTTTTTTTTTTTTTTTTTTTTTTTTTTTTTTTTTTTTTTGTGGAACATTTATGAACTCGATATTGGAATTAAAGGGTTCCTACAGATTCTCCAGGCTGTAAGACCATGGAGTCATTAATAGCTTGGTAGTTTGTCATTGGAGAAGGAAGTCACTGGGATATTTGATTGGAAAAGGAAAAGCAGTTTGTGTGACACCAAATTCTGTGGGTTCTTAAAATTTTTCCTGTTTTATTATTGCTGGAAAATCTGATGATGGGATGCTAAGGTGCTCATCCAAAAACCTTGGAGTAGTCAGAAGCTGATCCATCCACCTTGGAGCAGCCAGACTTCGAGGCAAAACAGTCACAAGCTACGAAATGAGCAGTTACTTAAGTCCATTTTAACTGCATTGGATAGCTTACATTTAAATTCTCTTTAATTCTTTAAAAAAAAAAAAAAAAAGAAGGGGGGTAGTTTAATCTCTACATGGAAAATAAACTGCAGTAGTGGCCCTACTGTACAGAGGTTTCTTCAGTTAGAGACTCTTTAATCGTACACCCTGTGGACTGAATCTGACACTGATGATGGATCGGCATCAAGGTGTAGCCATGACAGCCTCCTCACCCCTGCCCTTTGGGGGCGTCCTCTTAGCCCAGGGGCCATTCCCCTCCATAACCCACGCTTGGGGCCAGTGAGGCCATTTCTCCATCACAGCCACCAGATACACAAAGTCATTTCAAGCAGAAAACATTGTTATAAATTTGCCTTGCAATCATAGAAATCACAGAATGGTTTGGGTTGGAAGAGACCTTAAAGACCGTCTTGTTCCAACCCGGCCGCCATGGGCAGGGACACCTCCCACCAGACGAGGTTCTCAGAGCCCCATCCAACCTGGCCTTAAACACTGACAGGGATGGGGCATCCGCAGCTTCTCTGGGCAACCTGTTCCAGTAACTCACCACCCTCTGAGTAAAGAATTTCTTCCGAATATCTAATCTAAATATATCCTCTTTCAGTTAAAAACTATTCCCCTTTCTCCTGTCACTATTTGCCTGGGTAAGAAGTCACTCTCCCTCCTCTTCATAAGCCCCCTTTAAGTACTGTAAGGCTGCAACCAATGCTCTAAAAGTGATGTGTAGAATTCTGTTAATAATTCAAATACTATATACAAATAGAAATAAACTAATTCAACCGAGTCTGTGCCCCCTTCTCCTCTCCTTAGTTCTCTTTTCAGACCGAGCCCGAGTGCTCCCTTCGGGCATGGCCCTACCGCTCCGTGGGCCGGGGGGAAAGGAAGGCGGCGGGGTGCCTGTGGCCCTAGCACCACAGAACGGGTGCCCGCGGGCAGCCCGGTGCCAGGACGAGGAGGAGGAGGAGG